>CM059193.1:53668006-53846178 GCA_030323885.1 Branchipolynoe longqiensis | reverse complement strand
ACACCCACCCTCCTCCCGTCACACCCACCCTCTTCCCGTCACACCCACCCTCCTCCCATCACACCCACCCTCCTCCAGTCACACCCACCCTCCTCCCGTCACACCCACCCTCCTCCCGTCACACCCACCCTCCTCCCATCACACCCACCCTCCTCCAGTCACACCCACCCTCCTCCCGTCACCCCACCCTCCTCCCATCACACCCACCCTCCTCCCGTCACACCCACCCTCCTCCCGTCACCCCACCCTCCTACCGTCACCCCACCCTCCTCCCGTCACACCCACCCTCCTTCCAGTCACACCCACCCTCCTCCCGTCACAACCACCCTCCTCCCATCACACCCCACCTCTCCCTCGTCAACCCACCTCCTCGTCCACCACTCACCCTCCTCCCGTCACACCCACCCTCCACGTAGATATTTAGAATCAAACCTAGATAATTGTTTTACTTTTGAAAATGTGATGCTTCATCGGACTATGCAGTTTTATGGTGCCCCAAAAGTCGTAAATAGCCGTGGTCCTATGAGGTGTGTAGGAGGGAACTATTAGTAAGTATATATCTCCTCGTTGAATCCTTAATGTGGGAACAAGAGCTGATGATGGATTACAAAAAGATCTGGCGTAATGAGCTGCCAACGTGTAAAATTACCCCGACATTACAGAGCAGCAGCAAAATAATACCTTAGTTATTAGCTGTCAGTCGAGTATTGCCATTAATATGCGTGTCCACCCCCTCCTTCTGATTATATAGCAAGCAGCAGAACTTGTCAACTGTATATCCGCCGGACGCCGTGGCATAATCGGTAAGAGCGCTGGCTTCCCATGCAGAAGGTCGAGAAGTCGAATCCAAGTTGATTCAAACCGATGACTTATAGAGTTGATACTTGTCGCTACCTCGGCTGGCATTTCGCATGGCTGGGATAAGGCAAGGACTGGTTTTCTCAGTATTGAGATAATGTCACTGAGTGGGATATCGGGTAAATGATGAAGCTCAGTTGAACTGACTCCACCTCTCTATTTACATGCATTTTGAATCACTCTTCCATGGTTTATTGCACATGTAATTGATTGATTGTCTTTGATCATTTGTCTTGTGACTATATTCTAGTTGCTCAATGCCATTTTTCATACGCAGTCTGTTAGTGTCCTATTTTCCCCGAAATACTGATACCCCATCCCTTCATTGATGAAACTACTATTAGACTATATAGCTCTTACAATCTGTAGGTTGAAAGGGCCGATGAAGATTAATTAATGGCAAATTATTATCTTGCTATCTAATCTAATGGGATCCAAACCAGAAATGAACTGACTTCACATGGTACTAGTGGCTAGCAGAAAGCTCTCGGGAATCAAGGTAACTAACATGTGTGCAATAAACTATTGACTCTGATTTCACACACAGGTGTCAAGGCTGCAGCAGTCGCTTGAGCACGGTTTGCACTGCCCACCAGGTGAACCATGCCCGAAGCGCTCAAAGAGAGACACTAACTGGATGAACAATGTAAGTCTTAATGAAATGGAGTTGTGTGCAGCATGCGTCAATAACCATTATCAGAATGTTGTGTCTTGTAAAGTTAGATTCGGGTTATGTTTTACAGCGTTTGGAGTGAGGGCCCCTGGTTATCCATCAGTGGCAATATGTCGTTAACCAGAGCCAACGCTTCATGGAACACCCGTGGAAGGGAGTTGGAAGTGGGATGGGATGAATCCCTCCCAGCAGTGATCAAAGAAAACTGCGGAGATCAAACAAAACTATTGCTCTTCAGCGGCAGCACTAGGAATGCATCCACCCCTGAGAGGATGCGCTCCTCTCATGTTTGTATCTGGGACTTATATATATATATATAGAAGCCTGTTTCATATTAGCCTAGCAGTTGAGTAACAGCTATAAGTCCCCTAGTCTCCTACCTCAGAATGTCATTGGCGACTTTAAGGCTTTCTGCTTGGCTTGCAACTAACCGCATTGCTAATGCGGTGACAGCCTTGGCTGGTTTGCAATTGCCTTGATTGGTTGCCAACTGTACTGCCTGGCTTGTTACTGTTTGTTTGTTGTTGTTTTACGTCCTAGCAACATCTAAGGTCATATCAGGACGGGGCTTGTTACTACTGCAATTATGACACCTTGGATCGTTTGCAATTGTCCTGATTGCTTTTTTTTTTTTTCTTGAAGATTTATACTGCATATTATGGATAAGCCTGAATAGACTTGTTTTCACCATTAGACAGTTTGTCGATAGAAAGCCCGAGCCTACACTTTTACAGATGCAAGGGATTTTTAACCTCCCACACCACATAGACATGGTATGAGAGCAACTGGCCTTTGATGACGCTGTAAGTTATCCACAGCGGTGGAAATCCAAATTGGCAGCGGTGGGGGCAGGGGGAATCGAACCGCCAACCATCAGATTAGGAGTCCGACCTAGAAAAAAAGTCAGACACTCTAACCACTCTGCCACAGAGAACACCACAAGTACCCTGCCTGGTTTGCTACTGCATTGACAACATTATGACAGGCTTGGCTGGTTTACAATTGCCTTGATTGATTTGCAACTACCCTGCCTGGTTTGCTACTGCATTGACAACATTGTGACAACCTTGGATGGTTTGCAGTTGCCTTGATTGATTTGCAACTTCCCTTGCCTGGTTTAGACCTGCATTTGTAATATTCTGGCAGCCTAAGATGATTTACAACTGCCCTGATTGGGTGATTGTTCTGGCCCTGTAGTAACTGTTTGGCAGTTGCATTAACTCATGGTCTGTATCTATACATAGTCATGTTCACTGAGCTGAGTATGAACATATTGGAGACTAGGATTACTCAAGAAAGCAAAAGGATATAAAGTATACTTATCAAACTGCTGTTTCTCTGATCTAAAGGCTCTGTCACACATCACCGGATTGGGGAAACGGAAAGAAACCAAACAAAGTCCGTTGATATCCAGCAAAGTCTGGTTTGTGTCTGTTGCATATCCATTGCATATCCGTTGATATCCGTTGATATCCGGCCCGATCCGTTAAGTGCTTGTCACACTATGCCAGATTGAGCAACGGACAGAATTGTCTAGACCGGTGGTGTTCAAGCGTGATAAGTATCGAAATGTATTAAAATGTGTCAAAATGTTGCGACATATGGTCAAAGGCCGCCGGACGAATGAACATTAAACAGACATGAAACGTACACGAACAGATAGCCAACGGACGCTAAGTGGACTAAGCAAACTCAAACGGACAAGAGACGTAGACGTCAATCCAGCGGCATCCGTTCCAAGTTTTGGCCCTTCTGACACAAACCTGTCTATGTGCTCCTTGCCTGAGCGGTCAATGCAGATTACCACAATAGTCTGAGTGGATGGACGGAGCGGCTTTCTTTGGGCTGAAGCCAAAGGCTCAGGCCCATTTGAAATTACTCCACCCACCGAGGACTAGTATGATGCTTACAAATATGTACAGCTATGTCTTTTGTATTTTATTGCACATGTTTGTCGGTATTTTGCTGTTCCCAATGGAACTACCTTCCACTGAGTGAAGAATGCCACAGAATGGGTATAATAATTAAGTTCTGTGTGCCTGTTATTGTTATGGTATAACAGGCACACAGACTCCACCTCTGCCATTCGATGTTGTTGTTTGTTTGTTTGTTGTTGTTTTACGTCCTAGCAACATCTAAGGTCATATCAGGACGGGTACCGACTTGTGACAGTGCGCACTCCTGGCGACTTTATAGTGTGGTCCCACTGGGAACCCAGGCTGCCGGCACCATGACCTGGTATCCCACTCAGTCACATTATCCTGACACTGAGCACACCAGTCCTTGCCCTATCCTAATAATGCCGAGCACCTGGCTAGGAAGCGACAAGTAGCAATTTTAAAGTCATTGGTTTGACTCGACCGGGACTCAAACCCATGACCCCACGATCTACCAGCACGGGAGACGGACGCTCTAACTCATTCGGCCATCCCGTCTGGTGTGTGCCATTCGATCAGAAGGATATATATATATATATATACCTGCACCAAGATGAGAGTTTGTCACGGCCACCCAGAGCGTCCACACTGCCTTTCAAAACTTTTCCCTATTTAGGACACAGTCTACTTGCTACCTCTGTTATACGGTTTTTCCTACTGACTACCTATACGGATCTCTTCCTAAGGCTACAGCTACACTCAAGCTACACCTACAAGACAACCATCGACCGATCTACGAAACCGTGAGCTAAAACTAAAAGAATTTTTGTCGACACAGTCCATTATCAAAGCAGCTTGGCGGGAAAGTCCTAATGGCTCATCTTAACGGTTACCAGTAATCATCATAACAGAGGCGGCTACTGTAGTATATGGAAGACAAGGGAACACTTTGACGTCCAGTGTGTGAGTACTTTATTCCGCTGCTTGGCCACCCCAGAACCCATGACGTCACTCCTATGGTCACTCACTATACGCACTGTACTCATACCTTAGATCTTCCCCCCCTTTTTTTTTTATTTATTCATTTATTTTTTTAGATAGATACATCGAACATCGAAAGAAATACGATGTTAATTTGGGGGTTGTTTTTACCACTTTTTAAATTTTTAATTTTTTTTTTATAGAAATTCACTTATTCGAACTTGTGCACCTTGCTTGTGAAACAAACATAAACAGTTAACTTATTTTACTGAGGAGTTGGAATACATTCTCCCTTATGAATGCTTGAACTAATGGTGCTCTATGGACAGTACGATACTAGTCATGTTAGGAAACACCGTCGTTTACCAGAATTATTTTGACAACCATGTGAAGCCCGACATCTAAACATTATCATTTTTGTATTTTATTTGGCTTCTGAGTCGGGTGAACGATACCACCCTTAACTGTCTAGGACACTATTGGTAATTCTCTACTTTCACTGTCCTTGTGTTGTCGCTGATCATCCGTGTTCATGTCTGTGTCTCATCTCTATTCTTAGTTATTTTCTGGCATTCCTAGTTTATCTGGCGGACGTGAGACACGCCCACTTTTAGTTGTGTAAACATTTGTCGCCCTATTGGCCCTTTTCCGTGTGTAGGCAGTTGTTGTACTTTTAGCTCTAGTGCTAGTGTGCGGTGCACATGCGTTCATGGGTTGGCAATTGTTCTGCTCAGTCGTTGGTATTTTAAACATGTGAACTAGTTGCGGTGTAATTCCTTACCTGCGCAATTTACAATTACATAATCTCTGCGTTTTCTTTTGTCTGTTTTTGTAATAGTGCCAGCCCTCCATTTACCGTCATGTGTTCTGTACCTGACTTGATCTGCAACTGTCAGTACCTTGTGCGCTCTCCCAGCTTTTTTATCATAATAACATTTTTGACCTTCCTGCATTTTGATAATATTTTCTCTCCTCAATTTATGAACCTGGGGTTGTAATTGTGTTTTAGTCGTGGGCATTTTAGACCGAAGCCGATGACTCATAGGCAATTGAGCTGGAGAGGCATTTATGTGTCTAAGAGGAGTATTTCGGTAGTTCAAAAGGTATAGGTTGAAATCCTGATTATTATCTCCTGCTTTTTTCATCATTTTTTGTATTGTTTGCACATAACGTTCTATTTGACCATTACTCTTAGGATAATACGGGCCAGATAGAAACAATGTGATTGAACTTATATGTGGCAACAAAATCTTTGAACTCATAACTTGCAAATTGTGGCCCATTATCAGATATTAGTGAGGTCGGTATACCATAATGCCCGAATATTTCTTTTAGGGATTTAATTACTGCCTTGGAAGTCATAGTTTGTAGCTCTACGACTTTGGGGAATTTGGAATAATAATCCACTAGAATTAGATATGTTTTACTCTGGCACTGAAATAAGTCGACTCCGACTTTACAAAATGGTATATCGGGTATGTTGTGAAGACTCATTGGCTCAGCACTCAGGGAATTTCTATCATTTTGACATGTACTACACCGAGCTATTCTGCCGATTCATACCCAGCCAAAACACATTGTCCCTTGCCAGCTGCTTGCATTTGTTTATTCCCAAATGGGTTTCATGCAATACATTTAACATTTCCTTCTGTAAACTACTGGGGATTATTATTTGTTTCCCTTTAAACAGCATACCATCTGTGCTGACTATCTCCTCTTTACATATGAACAATGGTTTCGCATATGACTTCACTAAATTAATTTGGGCGGGCCAACCTTCTTTCGCTAACCGTGTAACCTCAGGGAGGGTGGTATCTGCTTTTGTAGCCTCGATGATACGGTCATTCATGTTATGTGCAATGTCTATCGTGGCTATGGAAATTTTATTGTCGAATAGATTGTTTGGTGTCGTTTTGCTGGTGTGCGCGCGAGAAAGAGTGTCTGCAAAGAACATTTCTTTACCATTTATGTATTTAATTATTTGCAACCTCATGCACATCCGTTGCATTCTGGCCGACAACAGATGCAATGGTTTTGCCATGATCGCCACTAGTGGTTTATGATCAGTTTCGATTATCACTTATTTTCCGTAAATGTATTCGTGGAAACGGATACACCCAAAACAAATAGCTAATAGCTCTTTCTCGATCACCGCGTAGCTTGACTGGCAACTATCTAAAGCTTTCGACGCCATAGTAATTGGCTTACTTTGCTGAAAAATGGCTGCCCCCAGGTAAAGTGATTTGGTCATTTGCATCATAATACTTTAGTACAGGTGCTGATATTAATAGTTTTTTTAGTGTATTAAATGCATTTTCTTGTTCCTGCTGCCAGAACCATACTACGTCTTTACATAATACTTGTCTCAATGGTTTAGAAATTTCGGACAGATTCAGTATGAATTTCCCCACATATCCCACCATGCCTAAAAACCGTTGAACTCCTGCTTTGTCAGTGGGGGTAGGCATTTCAATTATGGCTCGGACGCGTTCTGCTCTGGGTTTCAAACTGGATTGAGTCAATGTGTGTCCTACATAATTTGCTTCGGTTTTGCAGATTACAGACTTCTTTGGGTTGAGGCGCAAATGAGCCTCTCTAGCTCTTTTAAATACATTTTCTAAATTACTATTGTGTTCTTTCTAGGTGCTTCCATATACCAATATGTCATCAGCAATTACATTCACTCCTGGTAAATCCTTTAATATTTTGTTCATTTCGCCGATAAATATGTCCCCAGCCGTTTTAATGCCGAATACCAAGAGGGTATACCGGAACCGTCCCCACGGGGTATTAAATGTACATCATTTTGAGCTTTCTGACTCCAGTCCTATTTGCCAATATCCACTATTTGTGTCAATGACCGAAAAATATTTTGCTTTGCTTGTTTTTGCAATTACTTCCTCTATTGCTCTGG
Source organism: Branchipolynoe longqiensis (assembly GCA_030323885.1). Lineage (NCBI taxonomy): Eukaryota > Metazoa > Annelida > Polychaeta > Phyllodocida > Polynoidae > Branchipolynoe > Branchipolynoe longqiensis. The sequence goes on along the minus strand of CM059193.1, from coordinate 53,838,875 downwards.
TGGGGTATGGGGTTTTCAATATGGCTTTGTTTAGCTTGGTTGGGTCTAAACACACTAATCTTATCTGGTTTCTTTACGATTGTTATTGAATTTACCCATGGGGTTGGTTCCAGTTGCTTTACTATGACACCCAAATCTAGCATTCTATCCAATTCTTGCTTTACTTTGTCAACAATCGCATGGGGGATTCGTCTTGGCGGGTCAATCACAGGATCTATATAACCATCAATATGTATTTTTGCATTACTTTTGATAGTCCCTAACCCTGTGAATACGTCTGAATATTTCTCTACCAACTTTCACACATGCTTCTTTCCCCAAGATCGGTGTGTCCTGCACTGTAACTTGGAACTTCAATGGCACTCCTCCTCCGTCACCCTCGGGATGTACGCGATCACATGAGTATGTGATGAGACAGCATTTTGAAGGTGCTAACACAGTGTTTTGTAGAGCATTGTAGACAGTACATGGCACAATATTAGCTGGGGACCCAGTGTCCAGTTTAAATTTAACAGGGATGTTCTGCAATTTATATTCCACGTGCTCATTGCCTCATCTGCTGCTGCTCATTGCCTCATCTGTTATTTCACCAACGAACAAGTCATTTTCGTCATCTTGGTCATCTTCTTCTTTGACACCATCTTTCATGCCCAGCTCGTTCACTTAGGCTCGACTTGTGCGTCGTGACCGGCATACTCTTTGAAAGTGTCCATACCGGTTACAATGCAGACACTGTTTGTCCGCTGCTGGGCATGTGGCATTCCCATTGCAAAAATATACCGATTTTCGGTTTAGAATTGTATATTGGCAGAGAGCATTTATTATTTTTGGGCGACGGAGTGGGGACAATGTTATGTAAACTAAAAGTAATAATATCCCACTGCCATTATGACATGATATAAGCTATGTGAAATATATGTTCATACATGATGCCTAAGATTAATGGAGAGATGCTCCTATATAAGAGACAGTACATGATTGTTGAAATACTTCTCTATGCATTCATAAAGAGTGCAATTGGAGAAAAGACCATTTTAACAGAGATGTATTGTAACTGTTGCAACTACCTGTCCCTACATGACCACTGGGTAGGCACACCAGTCTAATCTGCATATACACACAGGGCACCACCTGGAGCTGGGTTGAGTGACAGCCACCTCTACTGGGGGGGGGGGGGGATGCCACCCACCCAGACTGTGGAGGTGCCTGATTGGCTGGCTGTGGACTGCCCAGTCACCTGCACCCCATTGGCCCTCTGACCACACTAGCCTCAAACCTGAGAACATATTTCTAGACTCTGCTTCAGACACACTGAAGAGAGATCACTCTACTCCTGGCTCTTGAGTGAGACACACCTACTCTTGAGCAGGAACCCCAGGAACCCCATAGGACTCCTGTCCCATGTGCTGTGGACACTGCTTTCTATACAGGCTAAAGTAGTAATGAGATACTATGTGGCTAGAAGGTAAGGAGTGTGGATGATAGGTCACTGGTAGGTGGACAGGAGTTGGTGTTAGTAAAGCAGAACTTCCCCACTGTTTATGTGTGTGACTTGTCTTCATTCTTCCTTAGTATTGGTTAATGAGCTGATAGATAAGGGATAATGACGGGGAGAGTTTGTAATATTATCTGGTGTCCCAAACGTGGCCAGGCATTCAGTAATATCACACCATGTTGATACCCGCATCGAGTGCAGTTCGCACAAGGTGTAGAGGAGCGCGTTCCACGGTCTTGCCAAGCCCGCATGCGTGGTGTCGATGTATTTTGCCTTGCTCGTGATGCGTAGCTTCCTCGCTGCTTGTTTACTGTGTCTACTTGCTCCTCTGTTCGGTTATTTTCCCCCGAGTGTAGTTGTGTATGTGTGTTCTCACTTAAACAACACATTTCTAGGCATCTGTCCAATGACAGGTTTGGTGTTTGCAGCAACTTATTGTGCAGTTTTGCCTCCTTTACGCCGCACACCAATCGATCACATGGCAACGAATCCTCCATCTCTGAGTAGTCACAATATGATATTTGGTGTCTTAATTCCCGAATATACGTGTTCATAGACTCCGTTGTCTGATTAAATGAGTTGAAATCATATCGGACTACTGTGATGTTGGTCTTCCCAATGCAATATTCTTCGAACATATTCACTAGCGGCTCAATTTTGTCTTTCTGGGCATCAGGCATTTTGAACTCAGATGTAGTTTCGGCGCCTCTTGTCCGGCTACGTGCAGAAATACGCAGCATTGAATTCTCTGTCTTATTTGCTGCTCCCGTAGCGACACTGTATATCTCATACGCGTGATACCAAGCATGCCAGTTCATGGCCAAATTTCCTTCTAGGCTCAATGGTAACGGCGGTTTTAGAGCTGACAGCACTATGGCAAATTCTTGGGCGTGGTTTGTTCAGACTCACAATCTGACACCATGTAGTATATGGAAGACAAGTGAACACTTCGATGTCCAGTGTGGGAGTACTTTATTCTGCTGCTTGGTCACCCTAGAACCTGTGACGTCACTCCTCTGGTTACTCGCTATACGCACTGTACTAATACCTTACAGCTACCAAGGTTAAGGCTACGGTTACAGTATTCGCTACGAAACCATGAACTAAAACTAAAAACTTTGTCGATACGGTTCATTCAAATTAGCTTGGCGGGAAAGTCCTAACGGCTTGTCTTAACGGTTAGTCGTAAACTACATAGGCAGATCGTGCTGCACGGTTAGGCTACGGTTACGGTAGACACTTCAGACATTCCGATTCAGATTCCCTATTAATTTGGCGAACTTGATATATTCAAATTTAATGTCTACGCGGATCAACGTCGATAAGGCCGGCTATACGGCGCACTGTCGATACGGTAATCTCTGCCGTTTTTGTCCGGACGATGCCAAAGGCCTACTGCGCGTTTTGTAGCATCGTCCACTTGGAACCCGTCAACGACAGCTGCAGGCGCCGGGAGTCGACTAGACGGACGACGCGATCGACGTCAAAACTCGACAAGATGGCGGAGGGCGGGAAACCTGTAACGGCCAAGCAGGAGGGAGAGCACAACCAGGTCGTCCGGGTTGAGGACGACTGCAGCGACGACGACGAGGAACGGGAGATCCGAGCTGGTATCATCAAGCTACAGAAACTGAAACGGTTAGCGGAATTAGAGAAGGAGGAATGGGATCTGTTGGACAATGTGGCGCGACTCTCCACGGCTCGGACGACGAAACAGACGGCCGACACTCGACCAGTTGGGACGACGGCGCGAAGCAGTAGCCGGCAGGATAGCTCGCACTTGCGAGGCCACAGCACGATGCGCAGACGATCATCGTCCCCGCACCGAAGGAGGTGTCACCATCATCACCGGGCTTCTAGCTCCACCTCATCAGACGACCATTCAGCGAGCAGAGAGCAGAACGCTAGAAGTAAGTGGTCGCTTCGTAGGCATGCTGAGGATTGGAGGGATGTAAAGAAGCTATCCCCATGCGAATTGATGGAGGCAACCGTGAACTGGGTGGTGGCCTCTAAGGAGACGGACGGCAGTAAGCTCTTGCGTATCCTACAACATCTAGGATACATCGCGGGCAAGGCTAAGTCGGGGACCTTCCAAGAGAAAACCCACGTAAATTACAACTGTGCAATCCTCAAACTTGCCGTCTCGGAAGGATACGCGGCCTTCTCCGCGGGCAACCCCAAAGTAACCCTCAAATACTATGCTTTCGAGCACATGAAGAAGCAGGGGGGTGGGGGAGGTAGTCAGTCGGGCAGTGGTAGCCAGGGTCGGTCGAGGCAGTTGTGCGTCAGGGACAGGAAGAAGCCTTGCTTCTCTTTCAACAAAGATGAGGGCTGCAGCAGGGACAACCGCACCTGTAGCTACGTTCACTTGTGCTCCAGGTGCGGTAGTAAGGCGCACATCAGGAGCAAGTGCTCAAAGGATTAGGGCTTTTTCGGCGGTCCGGCACGGCGCGTGTCCTGAAATTGTGTTTGGGGGATCATTATACCATTGTTCAGTTAGATCCTAGTGTTCTGGCAGATTGTGCTGCCTCTCCGACTCCGGCTACCACTTCCGACAACCCGCCACTAAATTCTCCCGTGTGTGTGACCTCGGGCCCTGTGCTTGTTGAACCCGTTCCTTCTGACGGACCGGTTTCTCGTGATGTAGTTCACAACCATCCACATAATTTTGTTGGCCCCCTTAATTTGGCCGCCCATTGTAATGGCCGCGTTTGTGGCACAGCCGTCAACCGCACTCTCACCGATGAATCTGGTGCTGACTCGTCGATTAACATTGACGAGCCCCCTATTGGCGGCATGCCACATTGCCCACTAATTGCTTGTAGTTGGTTAACATTGTCTTGGGTGGAGGGTATCGTTCATGTAACTGCTTTCGATAAACTTAGCTCTTCAGGCAAAGCGATTGTATTAATTGTTTCCCTTGCCTGCAAGAATGCCACTTGTACATGTGTTCATTACATAGGCCCCAACAGGGCTCAATTTAAACCCTGTCGTATCATCTGTGAATGCTTCTTTCGCAGATCTGTCATTTATGACTGGGAGTTTATACTATATGGCTCCCTCTTTGGTTTCAAGGTCATTAACCCCAGTTGCGCCTCCAGCTATTGGGCCCCTTCCAGGCCTACCCAAGATGGTGCCGAAAAAGTTTTATCAACAGTAAGCTCAGCTGTGGTTACATTAGTCGGGCCGACTCAGCTCCACTCTGCACCCATAATGTTTATGCTGTCCCGAAATCAAGCGGCGAGGGAATGCGCACCATTGTCGACTGATGTAAGCCCAGTGACCGCTCTGTGAACAACTTTGTCGATGAGGTGTCGCATTCCTTCTGCTACCAAGGCATTGGCGTTAGTTGACCAGCTCCTCTGCAGAGACTACATTGCGACCATAGACATTAAGGACGCCTATATGGCCATCAACATCCATCCCAGTGACCGCCCATTCCAGGCTATCAAATGGGACTTCGGAAAGGGGGCGGGCCTGAAATCTTTTTTGACAACCGCCTATGTATGGGGCTCTCCTCTAGCCTGTATATTTTCAACCGCATATCAGATTTTGTTGCTCGCTGTGGCAGGCTCAATTGAGTAGTCAGATGTGTAAACTATCTGGATGACTTTGCCGTTATAGGCTCTTCGTTTGAGGATTGGGCAGTTAACCAGCAAAAAATTGCTGCCGTCCTTCATAGGATGGGTTTCTATCTAAGTTACCCCAAACTCCTTGTGCCTGCCCAGTGTGCAAGATTTCTCGGTATCGAAATTGACAGTGTCCTTCTCCAGCCCCGCCTTCCCTGAGATAAGATCCTTAAACTCAAAAGTGTGCTATCCGGTTTTCTTGGCAAGCGCAAGGCCTCACGTAAAGACCTAGAGAGGCTAGGGGGGCCGCCTAGCCCATTGCGCTACTGTCATCCGGCGGGGCCGCTCTTTCTCAACCAGGGTCTATGACGCGATCCAGCAGCTGCGTAAACCCTACTACATGTTCTGCCTTAATGAGGAATTCAGGTTGGAGCTCCAGTGGTGGCTTAACTACATTGACACGTTCAACGGCTATGCAAAAATCCTTGGCCCCCACGCAGCTGTCGTTTCAGTCTATAGTGACGCCTCTGATTGGGGCTTCGGAGCGACCCACTCGGACGACTGGCTGGTCGGCTCCTTTCATTCAAAAGAGCGGGACCTGGCCCCCGAGGTCGGCCACCACCATGCTGAGGCGACTGGCGTTGGGCCTCAAACCCATATTAACCAGAAGGAGATGTGGGCCGTCATCGCCGCTGCCTGCCGCTGGGGCCATCTGTTGTGTTTGTTACTGATAGCAATACGGTTTGTGCTGCACTTCCATGGGCCACTGCATCAACAAAGCCATCATGGTTTGGGTTAAAGAGCTTTTCTGGACTCGGTTAGATTTAACTTTGACATGAAGTCTGTTTATATTAGCAGCGCCGATAACACTATCTGTGATGCTTTGAGTAGGTGGCAAGATGTCACTAGCAAGTGCCGCATTGTTCACGCCGATCCTGTCGGCCGTCTGTGTTTTGCACATTTATTTATCAATTAACTCTTTCTTTACAGGTCTAACCGAGCTGGAGGGACAGGTCAGAGTCATGTGCGACCTGTTTTACTCGTCCAACTCGAGGACAACTCGGTTCATGCAGGTGCGGAAGTACCTCTCCTTCATTGAGGAGTTCCGTGGCCTCCTGTCTCCACTACCCTGCCCCTCCTCCCAGGTCGCTATGTATGTGGTTTGGCTTTCCCGAACAATGAAATACTGTTCAATAACAAACTACATCAGCGCACTAAATTTCTTTTTGAAATCTGAGGGTTCTCCTGGGGTTGACTTCTCCTGTCATCAAGTGAGAACTGTCATGGGAGGGGCTATGTGGGTCCTGGGTTGCCAGGTCAAGCAGGCCGCCCCCCTGTTGCCCAAGGAACTGACTCTGATGTTTGACCACATGTCCGACTGCGAGGGCCATGTCTGCGCCCACGCGGCTATCCTGACAGGTTTCAGAGCTTTACTCTGCAAGTGCCAACTTATGGAGTCAGACTCAGTTCTAAGACGCTCTGATTTTGAATTCTTTAAATGGGGTATGGTGATCTCAGTCCAGAGGTCCAAGACGATCCAGTTCAAAGAGAGAGAGCTCTTAATCCCGGTGACTCGAGTACCAAACACCGAGCTGTGCGCAGTATTCTGGGTCGAAAAACACTTTCAGCAGGTTAAAGTAGCCCAAGATGCCCCTGCTTTCCAAATTCCTTCTGTTCACGGGGGCTATAGGCCCTTAGACTATGTTACCCTCCAGGCAACCATACAAATTTTCTCTGAAGAGGCCGGTCTAGGTGCCTCCTCCTTCTCGTGCCACTCGCTCTGCAGGGGAGGGTGTACCTTTGTCGCCCTACAAGGGGCCACCATTGAGGAGATTAAGGTGCGCGGCAACTGGTCCTCAGACTGCGTCTATAAATATATTGCTCGACCTCTAGCTGACAGGATTATTGCGGATATCAAGGTCGCCACAGCTCTTTCCGCCCTGATTTAATTCTTCTCTGTCTGGTGTGTCTCTGACTTTGGCCTTTGAGGCCCAGCCAGGTGCATTACTATTTCACACTATTGTCATTTCCTGTAAATAAATGATGTACCCACCAATACTGTGTTGCCGTGCTATTCTTACACCCACGTATATACAACGCATATGCAGATGTAACCGAATTGCACCGTGCTGCCACCCAGGGGGTCCTGAGGGGCTCACATGATACTACCCTGCACACCCACCAGGTGGGTCCAGGACCTCCCTACACCTGTTGTTAGTGTTCGCCTCAGTGTGTCACGACCACCCAGAGCGTCCACACTGCCTTTCAAAACTTTGTTCTTATCCTTCATTTAATTCAGGTAGGGCATTTGAGGCCCAGCCAGGTGCATTACTATTTCACACTATTGTCATTTCCTGTAAATAAATGATGTACCCACCAATACTATGTTGCCGTGCTATTCTTACATATATATATATATTTATATATATACCTGCACCAAGATGAGGACTGCGCTGTAAAATGTCATCTGGACCACATATCTAAGATGAATAATTCAGCTGCATCTGTAGGCTAAACAGGGCATTCTCTAAGTAGGTCAACCCTCCCGCTGACCTACTTTACGTCTGAGCTGTGTGTTGATTGGTCCAAGTTTGATTGAGTTTATTGGCGTTCTGGCTGTGGTGTTTTTGTACGTGATGTCTATCCGGTCCTGTTGTTCCCATCATTCTCTCAGCTCCTCCAACCACCCGCCCTCGTGCCCCTCCACTGTCAGTGTCACCCCCCCCCCCCCCCTCCCCCACCTACTTCCGTACACACACTGGCACCTGGGCGCACTGTCACCACAGCCTGAATAGGGGGATAGTAAATGCCATGATAATCCCATCCCGGCTGTGGGACATGTGTGCACAAAAGGGCAGCTCATTAGGGCCCTTCACCTGGAGGGTTTGAGGACATGGTCATCACGAGGCAAGCACCGCTCAATGAGAAACCAGATGGGATGCCCGAACGAGTTGAGCGTCCCTCTCCCAATTTGGTAGATCGAGTCAAACCAATGCCGTAAAAATTGATACTTGTCACTTCCTAGCCAGGCACTCGGCATTATTAGGATAAAGCAGTGCCAGGATAATGTGACTGAGTGGGATATCAGGCCATGGTGCTGGCAGCCTGGTCTCCCAGTGGGGCAGCACTATAAAGTCACCATGAGTGTACACCGTCACAAGCCAGCACCCGTCCTGCTATGACCTTAGATGTTTCCAATACGTAAAACTCCAACAACCAATCAACAACCAACCGGGCTTAACGTGAAACCAGAATGCACCGACACAAGTCAGCGACACACACATTCAAAAGACACGAACCTACACCCATATTGGTATGCCCGTAAGCCAGGTGGGTGGGTGGGCGCAGTCATTTCAAATCGGTCGAAGCCGAAGTCTGAGTTCCATGTGAAATTAATTTTCTCAGTCATGAGCATGCATATTCATGTGTTTTGATGTTATATTGCATGTTTAGAGAGCTACTCCTACCGGAAGTACCATCTATTCTGGTGACTTGTTTTTTTTATACGACAGTATTGCCATTAGGCTGAGATTAAGAAGGCATCCTACCAAAGTAACATGTGTGCAGAAGGTGTGTGGCAGTGATGCAAAGCAATACTCAAATGTTATGGGCATTGTTTCAGAATAGGCCAGGTGCCACTTTCTTAAGCGGCTTTTTTATTTGACTCGATTGGGGATTGAACCCACGACCTTCCGCACCGGAAGTAGCTTCTGTACCGACAGCTGGTTCATCCTATGCGATTCCAACAGTAATTAGAAACGAAGTTTCCCAGGTAAGAACAAAATAACAAGCGAAAACAAACCCAAAATACAACATCATATTTACCCACATTAAATGTAAAATATGAAGAAGAACAAGATGCGTTTGAACAAAGGATTACCAGATACTAGAGGGATCAAGATATCGTATATATATTTATGAGCGGCTCTGATCTCATGTCACACAGAAGGGTCTAACAATGTTATCGCTCCAGATTGATCTGACAACGACATCGATACACAGGTCTAACGACCTTCGTCCACTAAATAGCTAAGTAAACCCATGCAGGTAAAGTGAAAGCTAGACATGCTGTTTAATTTGACGCGCTGGTGCACTGCTTTGTCATTATAATCAACATGGGACACCCACATGGGAGGGAGTGGTGGGAGTGCAATACTTCCATCAGGACATGTTGACAGGCAATGTGACAGCGCATTTGCATCTAATTAAAACGGATGCACTGATGCAATTAAGCCATGATTGAATTTAATCTTGGTGGGGAGACTAACATGTGCCATTCCACCATCCGATCACGAAACATGCAGATAGGTTATTCACCGTCATGCAGAGTGAACGGACATTTGTTGCTGTTATTGTAATTAACCATTTCCACCACCAAACCGTCCTATGGTGGCAGTTGTGTCAATTAATGTTGCGGGCAGCAGCTCACTGTGTTTGTTGGGGTTTTATGCCCTGGCAATATCAGTACAGGTCTGTGGACAAAGGTATCATGGATGATTTCCACCAGCAACCTGCCCTCTGACGGCAATGGCAAGAACTGATTCGAAAGGAAGTAGGCAGAGGCAGTAGCGGAGGTGTGTAAGTAGTCTTTATTTGAGCTAAGAAGTGTTCGCAAGTGCTGTCAGTGTGAGAAGGGTCCACAGCGACGAAAGGATGAAAAACGGCTGACAACTGGGTCATATTGAGCATACCCTTGCAGGATGAGTTTCCCATTCAGTAAGTAGTGATATTGTGTGATTTAAACAGAAATCAATGTAGATCAATTTCAAATATACTTCAAACAATTTAATCTGTGCAAAAGATACATAAATATGTGATAATATCTGAACAATAAACTAGTAAAATAATATTTTACTACACTGCTAGCTCTGTGGAGATCTAGCCTGGTCCCCTGGCTGTCATTTGCTCAGGCAGAGGCACAGGAGTTTTCATCTATTATCACTCAGTTTCCAACCTGGTCCCCTAGCCTTTGTACCGGAAACAAGTTTAAACGGGCTAGAATGAGTTCAACAGTGGCTGGTTGGGTCGCACCGTGGCTGGTTGGGTCGCTCCGTAAAGCGCTGAATATGCTTATGGTCAGTGTAGAATGGGTATCGGTAGACAAACAGGCAGATTGGATGAATAGCAGTACACAAGGCAACCTACAAGTTGGGTGGGTGGGTGGTCACATTTGGAGTGTGTGGTCGGCCGCCCGCAGAGTCTGTGAAGAAATCTGCGAAATGTGTGGTTCAGGCATGGGGCGCCCGTGGAGATGGACGCTGGACGCTCATCAGTAGAAGGGCTGTCGGGCGGGGAAGTCTAGTCGAGAGTGTTGGTTGCTGTTGGCACATCCGAGCTGATGCCTCCCCCCTCCCCCCTTCCCACAGATCAGATGCAAATCTGATGTATTGTGAACTAATGTTCAGCGCATCTTCTATGGAAAATGTCTACTCACTGCATGTTATAAAATATCACAATGTATTATCTTCCGTCGAGAGAGTCTTACATCACACTTCAAGAGCGGAACTAACAAAAAAAATCAGCGATCCCACATTTAATTAAGATAATGTTGTTTTTCAGTGACAGCTAATTCACCAAGTCACAGAATTCTCTTAGTCTTTTTTGGTAGATATTCTTTTTATTTTTTTTAATATTTTTTTTTGTCAGCACCAGGACATTGGACTTCTGGTTGTCTTACAGTCGTCATCATTTACACAAATTAGAGAAGAGAGTAACACACCATGTGCACAGTATGCATTCCTCAAAATGTCCTCCCAAATAACATGTGGGTACATAGAAAAATCTAATTAAATATTCTGCAAACGTGATGTTTCACATCACTATAGCTTATCCTCGGTGTTTGACAAATAGCAAGTGTAGTCATAATATATTACTCGGATTTTACTGGGTATTACAGAGGATTATTACACAGAATCCTTTATAACATTCATTGTTCGGCGTGGTTTCCTCCACAACTGTATCACTTGTATCAATTTCCCGAATCGCTTTACTTCTCTTCTCTTCTCTTTATTTAAAGCAACAAGGAATAAAGAAAACAAGTGGTGCATGACCGCAGGCACTGATAACCGGTCATACATCCTCATTTCAGAGCCCCATGACTGCAGGTACTGAGAACCGGTCATACACCCTCATTTCAGAGCCCCATGACCGCAGACACTGAGAACCGGTCATACACCCTCATTTCAGAGCCCTGTGACTGCAGACACTGACAACCAGTCATACACCCTCACTTCAGAGCCCCATGACTGCAGGCACTGAGAACCGGTCATACACCCTCATTTCAGAGCCCTCTGACCGCAGACACTGAGAACCGGTCATACATCCTCATTTCAGAGCCCCATGACTGCAGGTACTGAGAACCGGTCATACACCCTCATTTCAGAGCCCCATGACCGCAGACACTGAGAACCGGTCATACACCCTCATTTCAGAGCCCTGTGACTGCAGACACTGACAACCAGTCATACACCCTCACTTCAGAGCCCCATGACTGCAGGCACTGAGAACCGGTCATACACCCTCATTTCAGAGCCCTCTGACCGCAGACACTGAGAACCGGTCATACATCCTCATTTCAGAGCCCCATGACTGCAGACACTGACAACCGGTCATACACCCTCATTTCGGAGCCCCATGACTGCAGGCACTGAGAACCGGTCATACACCCTCATTTCAGAGCCCTGTGACCGCATGCACTGACAACCGGTCATACACCCTCATGTCAGAGCCCCGTGACTGCAGGCACTGAGAACTGGTCATACACCCTCATTTCAGAGCCCCATGACCGCAGGCACTGAGAACTGGTCATACATCCTCATTTCAGAGCCCCATGACTGCACACACTGACAACCAGTCATACACCCTCACTTCAGAGCCCCATGACTGCAGGCACTGAGAACCGGTCATATGCCCTCATTTCAGAGCCCTGTGACCGCAGGCACTGAGAACTGGTCATACACCCTCATTTCAGAGCCCTGTGACCGCAGACACTGAGAACTGGTCATACATCCTCATTTCAGAGCCCTCTGACCGCAGACACTGACAACCGGTCATACATCCTCATTTCAGAGCCCCATGACCGCAGGCACTGAGAACCAGTCATACACCCTCATTTCAGAGCCCTGTGACCGCAGGCACTGAGAACCGGTCATACACCCTCATTTCAGAGCCCCATGACTGCAGACACTGAGAACCGGTCATACACCCTCATTTCAGAGCCCCATGACTGCAGGCACTGAGAACCGGTCATACACCCTCATTTCAGAGCCATGTGACAGCAGACACTGAGAACTGGTCATACACCCTCATTTCAGAGCCCCATGACTGCAGGCACTGAGAACTGGTCATACACCCTCATTTCAGAGCCCCGTGACCGCAGGCACTGAGAACCGGTCATACACCCTCATTTCAGAATCCTGTGACCGCAGACACAGAGAACTGGTCATACACCCTCATTTCAGAGCCCTGTCTAGGTTATTGTATACATTCTACTTTCACATTGCAATACATGTATGTAATATATATATGTATGCATATATATACTGGACGCAGATTATGTTGACTTCGAGGTCAGGGCCCGTTCGGTGACTGAATTGGCAACTACTGACAGCTCGTCTCTCTTTAAATTGCATATTCAGAGAAAGAGAGAGAGAGAGAAAATGTTCCACTTGCTGAGAAATGATCGATTGCAATTTGTAATATATTGACCCCCACTTACACTTAACCATATACCCCATGGTTACAATCATACAACAGATCAAATGTGCTCTATTTTGCTATATTAATTCAATGCACATTACTACTATTCTGTGACTTGAACAAATGCTTATGGCATGTATCACTGATGCTACCGTTTGTTGACATAACTGCCTTTTATTGATGTTAAATCCCTTTTGTATTCCATTCATCTTGCCAAGACATACGCCCCAATACTGCCGGATTGCAAGATCCAACAACTAATAGGGACTTAACAATTAAAACCTATAAATATATGGAGCTCAATTAAATAGAAAGTAATTTAAAATAAAATAGGATTCAATTTCAGAAAGTAATAACAGTTTTTCTTTTATTTCGAAGTAGATTTAATTCTCATTAATGAGCTTAATTAATTAGAAGTCATTTAAAATAAAAAAAGGACTTATTTTCGGGAAAATAATAAGGGGAATGTTTTATTTCGAAACAGATTTAATTTTCATTAATGAGCTTAATCAATTAGAAAGTCATTTAAAATAAAATAGGATTCCTGTTCAGGTTATATTTTTAAATAGATTCGCTGGGGGGATTTTGAGAGGCCCATTCTATTTTGTGACACCGACAGCAAGCAAGTTTGTGAACAGGCTCTCATCAAAGCTGTGGTATGTGCTGTCTTGTCTGTGAGAAAGTGCATATAAAAGACCCCTTGCTGCCATTTGGAAAGTGTAGCCTATGTGGCAGCAGTGGGTTTCCTCCAAAGAAATATGTCAGAATGACCATATGTTTGATGTCCAATAGCTGATGATACAAAAAGCAATGTCTTCTAGAGGTGTCGTTAAATAAAACAAGCTTCTTTTTCAAAGCTGGTGTGTATTAAGAGGCAGTCTGACCAACTCCGTCGGCAATCCGTTTTGACACGGCCACGTCGACTCCTCTGCATAGCGATATCAGATGTTCCTTAGCCATTGGGTATTCACGAATGTACTATGTCCGGTATCATACCTTGGCAACACTAACGCGGTCTCCAGCGGCATGAATGACTCATGTTACTGGCAACATGCACAACTCACAGAGATACGGATATGGAAGGTTGTGGACAAATAACTTCATCTTAATTGTTGGTTGAAAAAGTCATGTACGTTTGATTTATGTGGTTGAACTTTAGTTGGTTAAGGAGGGGAAATTTCAATCGCAGACACTTGGTCTTTCTCATTCCACTGCTCCTTGCCCTATCCTAGTAGTGTCGGATGCCAGGCTAGGTAGTGATATGTATACATTTTTCTAATTTATAGGCTTGACTCGACCAGGGATGGAACTTAGGGGTTCGAATCCCACGGTCAACAAAAACAGGAGGGTGCTCAGCTCATTCGGCCATCGCATATCACCTCTAATTGGCTGAATATAATCACGTGACAATATAGCACTCATATAGATTGTCTGCTGTCTCTGTGAATGTTTGGAGCCAATCTGTTCCATGTAGAAACATATAATGACACCAATAGATTTAAGGTTACACTACAATCGTAATACAGTTTCACGCCCGTGTTGTCAAACTCGGGGTCTACTGATCTGTTTACTCATCAGAATAATTAGGTCTCAATTTTTCATGGGAATCTGGGATCAGGATTGTTATTCATAGTTAAAGTCCGGTCAAATAATCTATACTGGAATCGAGAAAATGCCAAAGTGTGGACAAGATTGGAGATTGCTAACCCCTCATACTAGATGACAAAATCAAATAGCAACTGGCAGCCTTCTTGGATTTTGCCAATATGCGCGACAATGGGCGACAGGTTTCAGCGCCCTCCAAAAATCAAATTAATTCGTTCTGGTCTACATATGTGCCAAATTTCATGCTTGTAGACAAATCTGCACAATACCACCCTATTTGATCCCTAATGGCCTGGCTGCCGGACCTTGGCCCCGATATCCCACACAGTCACATTATCCTAGTACTGTGCTAACCACTACCAGCCACTGCCATATCCTAGTAATGCAAAGCGCCAGGCTAGGTAGTGACAAATATCAATTTTATAAGTCATGGGTTTGACTTGGCTGAGATTCCAATTGCCGACCTTCCGCACAGGAAGCCTGCCCCACCGATGTGGCACCGATGTGGCACCGATCTGGCACCGGTGTGGCACCGGTGTGCCACCGGTGTGCCACCGATGTGCCACCGATGTACCACCGATGTGGCACCGATGTGCCACCAATGTGCCACCGATGTGCCACCGATGTGCTACCGATGTGCTACCGATGTGCCACCGATGTGCCACCGATGTGCCACCGATGTGCCACCGCGTCCACTCACTGACAGCCTTCTACGCAGCTCCTCATTCAGGCGGGGTCAACACAATAGTTCCACCGATCGATTCACACCAAAATAAGTGTGGAGACGGCCAGAGGGATGGGTTCTCCGGGCATGTTGTGCTCATCTGGGTAGCCTTCGTGTTCGTGTGTAAGGGGTGACGCATGATCTATTCACAACAAGATCGCTATCACCACGTTCTGCCCTGAGACGCATATAACATGGGTCCTAATGGCGGACAGGGCAGTGAGGTGGCAGAGTCGGGGGTTGTTATGGCAACGGATGGGCATAACGGCTACAGGGGCACTGGTTGTATGATGTTGACAAGGACTAGGTTGACCAGCACTTAGTCTCTTTGCAACTGTTATTGTTTGAGTTTTCTGTATGCATGATGTAATACATAATCTATACAAGGTGTGAATAATATGTATAATATGTACAATATATATATGATACGCATAACATATGTAATACATACTTATATTTCAAAATACAATAAATTCATAGGATGTTATAGTTTGATTTATGTCATATATAGTGCATGTGCTACATATAATACATATAATGCATGTAATATGTAATACACGTACTACACATTTATGTCATTTACTATATACTATATATACTCTATTATAATATATGTATGCTATATGTACTCTATATACTCCATGTACCATATTTCCTATATATATGCTTATGGTATATGATGTGTGCCGTGTGATGTGTGGTGAGTGATGTGTGGTGTATGATGTGTGTTGAGCGACGTGTGACGTATGACATCTGGCATGTGACACATGACACGTGATACGTGACGATTAACATTTAACATTTAGCATTTAATATATATGTAATAATTTACTATATAATATACAATATGCAATATAAAATGTTATATGTAGCATATAACATAAATATATATCACACATAAGAGACACATCATACATAATATAATTATGTAACATACATAATATTATATATAGCAATTATAGAATTATATCTTTACATCAGTCCACATTCACCATATTTTCAGAGCATATTGCATGCTACAGATCTAAATATCCAAATGAGAATAAAAAATACAAGTCATAAATGTGCCTTATATTTTCATTTCGAGATTTTGATCGCCAACATTGATCTCGCCGAGGTTTTCAGAGCTGCCAGTTGGTATGGTGGCCACGGACAGAGGGCAGCACCGCATGAGGGCTGATTTCCGCCCTAATAGAATGGTATATCAACGATTACAAAAACAACTGCAAAATACAACCTAAAGGGATACGGCTCATGGCGAATTATATTACTTGTGATGGTAATGTTGGTAAATGAGCTGCCCCCTTCTCTAAGTCTAACCAAAGCCAAAATACTTATGGGTGCACGCTATCTGACAGAATCTGCCCTAACCCATCACATGTTATCCTATCCCATCAAATCTGTCCTATCACATAGCAATCTGCCCTAACCCATCACAATCTAAGTTCTCCCATCACAATCTGTCCTATCCCACCGCAAGCTACGCTCTCCCATCACATCTACCCTAGCCCATCACACTCTACCATATCCCATCACAATCTGTCCTATCACATGACAATCTGCTCTAACCCATCACAGTTTACCCTATCCCATCACAATTTGTCCTATCACATGGCAATCCCATCACAATATGTCATATCCCATCACAGTTTACCCTATCCCATCACAATTTGTCCTATCACATGGCAATCCCATCACAATATGTCATATCCCATCACAGTTTACCCTATCCCATCACAATTTGTACTATCACATGGCAATCCCATCACAATATGTCATATCCCATCACAGTTTACCCTATCCCATCACAATTTGTACTTTCACATGGCAATCCCATCACAATATGTCATATCCCATCACAATCTGCCCTATCCCATCACCATTTTCCTTATCCCATCACAATGTTCCTTATCTCATCACAGTCTGTCATAACCCGTCACAATCTTCCCTATCCATCACAATTTGCCATATCTAATTAGAGCATCTCCCTCTCCCATCAACCATGTACCCTATCCCATCAACCATGTACCCTATCCCACCACAATGCACCCAATCCCACCATTCACTTAGCTTCTCCATGTTAGCAAGTCAACTATATAACGAGTTGCCAAATCATCGGCAACAATGTGCGCATCTAGTACCAGCCGTCTGACCTTGACATTCATCTGACCTTCACCTTGGTCCAGTTCAATGTCGGCGCCACTTATACATTTAGTACATTTTTAGTTGTTGTTTGTTTGTTGTTTTCCGTCCTAGCAACATCTAAGGTCATATCAGGACGGGTACAGATTTGTGACAGTGCACACTCATGCCTCCATCTAGTGAGAGCACTCTTAAATTTACATTATTATTATTATTATAAGTCTATTGTTAACACGATTTAGTCTTTCAATAAAATAATCTCTATTGGATCCGATATCGGAAGAGTGTAGCTTTACAACAACTAACATATGTTATTATTATCATTCTCGTTATCACTATCATTCTCGTTATCATTGCTGTTGTCATTATCGCTTTCGCTATCGCTTTCGCTATCTCTTTCGCTATCACTTTCGCTATCGGTTTCGCTATCGGTTTCGCTATTGTGTTCGCTATCGCTTTCGATATTGCTTTCGATATCGCTTTCGATATCGCTTTCGATATCACTTTTGATATCACTTTCGATATCGCTTTCGATATCGCTTTCGATATCGAGAT
Source organism: Branchipolynoe longqiensis (assembly GCA_030323885.1). Lineage (NCBI taxonomy): Eukaryota > Metazoa > Annelida > Polychaeta > Phyllodocida > Polynoidae > Branchipolynoe > Branchipolynoe longqiensis. The sequence continues at coordinate 53,821,087 of CM059193.1, read as the reverse complement.
CGCGATCGTGATCGTGATCATTCTCATTATTGTTATCATTATCATTTTGCTTATCATTATCATTGTTATTAGTATGCCTAACCCTGAGTAAAATAAACTAATTCAGCTTCCACTATTTAATTAGCGTTTCCATTGTGCTCTTAAACCTCCAACAGCGAAAGGTGGAGAACGGCATCGACGAGATGATCATATACCAGGTGGACATGGAACTCATGCAAAACACACATGACTTCCTGTACAGTAGAACTCTCCAGTGCATGAAGGCACAAAAAGGAGGGAGCCTTCACCGGAAGTTCCACAGCAACAAGTCGCACAGCAAGGTCAGGGTCAGAGACCTGTTCAGGCCGACACCGGAACCCTTCCCTCTCAGCACCCAGACCAGTGAGTCTAGCTTTCCTTTTGTCTCTAGATGCTTCAGACACTGTCAGATGTGAGTGTGCAATGACTGCCAAGCACTGCCCACTCGCCATCCTTGCTATGAACCATCATCAATAATGAAAACATGAAAAACTAACTTTAACAAATTTAGAATCTTTAGAATGTTTTTATATCAAGTCAGTTGTTGTTCTGTATAATATTTGCCTTGAGGTTTGTTGGATGTACAGGTGAAAGTTGTGATCCAAGTTTACAATGGAAGGGGCCTGCAATAACAGGAAATGTGCAGAATCTCCTCTATTTACACAAGTATGTTCGTTTAAGATTTTAATGTAAATTTCAATGTGATTAATTTGTTCTCGTCAAACAAAAATGACAAAATAAGTGCCACAATCTAATAAGTGTTTTGGTTTAAGAAATGTGACGCTTTCATCAAACCAGGCAGCTTTAAAAGCTGGCATTTTACTTAATTACATTTCAAATGCGGAAGATCGGGAGTTCGATTCCCGTTCGAGTCAAATCAATTACATACAAAATTGATACTGGTTGCTTCCTAGCCAGTCGATATGCATTATTAGGATAGGGCAAGGAATGGATAGCACAGTACCAGGTCATGGTGCTGGCGGCGTGGTGTGAAATCAATCAAAACATCATGGAGAACCCCTCACTCTCAGAACGAGGCTCTCCAGTGACTTTGCTCCCGCCATCTCGGAAGCCATCACAACTACAGCAGTTATACTTAGGTGGTCCCCAAACGTATGTGATGAGAGTTATAGAGCAATAAAAGCTGGGTTATTCCTCTATATTATGCTAGTTCGATCTCGCATGTGTGGAGAGAAGAAGAGGTGGTAGCCATCTACCAATTGGGTGCTAGGCTGGGTAAGAAATTGAAGAAAAACACCAATACTATGTCAGCGCGAATCAGCGCAAAATGGGGTAATGCTAAGCAAGTGTATACCTGCATGTAAAATCCTCCGCTGCGATTGACACTGGTCAAGATCAGGTGGAGGAAAAGGGAGCCATACATGGCGCCACCGGTAGAATGTTATGTCTTATGGAGTATAGCAATAATAATAAAATAATGAGTAATATTCCCTTCCATATATCTATACTCGCATAATACATTATACATCATATATATATAAATTATATAATAATATTATATATATATATAAGTATCGGAGAAGAAGTCGTTTCAAGGTTGTATCAGTTCGGACCATAGAAGCGAGCATGCGCCTGGTACCGCCCACAAGCGCCAGTGGCGCCGCCGCCACCAATATATACTCAATGTCTGTGCCAGTTTGCGGAACTCCTTCACCGATTGACAAATTTGGTGCTGCAGGTATTCATAAATGGCGGACGACACGGAGTGCAACGCAAAAATGGAGAAACCAACAACACATGCCAGCAGGAAGCCAGCAAAGGTACCGGGAAACAATTATTGCGTGATACTTCACCAGAGGAGTCGGTGTGCAAGGCATGGAGGAGAAAGAGCAGCAAATAATAAGTGACATTGCTGCCATTAAATTAGAAGGCAGAGTTGTCAGGCTGGCAGCTGAACATGACAAATTGCTATCTGCATGGGCTCAAAGAAGCCCGTGCATGTTTTCATCACCAAGCAGACGGGACGTGAGGGAGGACAGACAACCAGATGAAGGACCACATACAGTTGTCATGGCCACCAGAGTGCTGCTCCGGAGGACCATGGCGCCGGGTTTCTGGCATCAGGAGAACAGTATAACAGCATACGACTGGCTGAGGGCACGACCGTCGGCAGCCTCCCGAAGGAGGAGGGTGGGTTCTCCCCGTACAGGACAGTGCGCGAGTCACGACCGGCTTCGTGTGGAAGGCAAAGTCGGCGGTTGGCTTCGCGTTCTGAGAGCAGAAGCACAAGCGGGAGCCAGCGTAGACAGAGTAAGCGGTCACTTAGAAAATTCACTGTTGCTCGGAAAAATGTCAGGCGACTGAATGCTTATGAGTTGATAGGCACTTCTATACGCTGGTTCCTAGACATTGACGATCTGGGAATGCCTGATGCCCATGCTTGTTTCAAATGGAATAAAGACTATGGATACTCAAGGTCAGAGGAGGATTTTGGTTATGGCCATTGGTGCAGCAAATGCAAAAGCAAAAGCCATAAGCGGTACGACTGCACAGAAATGAGTGACATTGTGAACGCCGGGAAAATGATGATAACGTTGCTCGACTACCAATTCCGAGCACAGTTGATGACTATTGTACTAATGACTCACGGGTTGTTGAAGCTCAACTAGTTGATTGCATGGAATGTGATTCTGTACCTGTTACTAACACAGTTGATTGCGTTGATATTGATTGCATTGAATATGATTGTTTGCCAATTACTAACACAGTTGATTGCATTGATGTTGTTGCACATTTGAATGCTTCTTGTTGCTGTGACATAACAGTCTCAGCTGGGCCTGAGTCATGTTCACTTAGTTTCACTTATGATGTTCCGACATGTACTAATTATTTGGAACCCAGCCTTGAGGGGGCTGCACCGGTGCTGGGCACCGTCGATGTTAATGGGATTGAATCCGATATTCACTTTAGTGGTTTTGAAACCGAGATTGACTCTAATGATTTGCCCCAGTTAGAAATGATTATGGGAGTGGGCGACATGTGTAGTCGAAGAATTATCACAGATGATTCGCTTGGCATTGGGGCCGGGGGCCTTGAAAATAATGCTGAAATGAGGTGCGTGAACGACACAATTAATAACTGGTTGGAAAGTAATGCTGATTCTAATGCTGAAATGTTTAACATTGAGACTATTCAAGGCACTGCAGACTATTATAAAATATCTATACGGGAGGCAGAGTCTAGTGTCCCTTTGATACTTTACATGACTGGTGACTGTATTAAAGGTATAAGTACATGCACCCATTTAATCCGGGGAGTGAAGGCACAGCTTGTCTGTTTTTTGCGGAAAGTTTCCTTTGGGGTGATACCGACCCTGATTGGGTTTACATTCTAAGGGGAATAACTTTTGGTTTTCACGTAATTAATTGTGACTGATGCACGATACAATGGCCCATTCAGGAGGATAAAGTCACCAGAGTTGAAGAAGTTTGTGAATGATTACTAATACAAAACATTTAAACAAAAAATCAAGCACTAATTTGAACTTACCGCTTTAGTCATTTTACCCTAATTTGCATAATACCCCACCACGACCCCAATACTGCAGGCTGTCTGTTGTCCTTCGGTCCTTTGCTATGGTTTTAGAGCTAAAGTAAGGTAGATAATAACAACTAATACATTTATCTCAGAAAAATGACAGAAACTCAAAACCATCGGACGATGCAACTTTACGTACCAGGCCGTCTGGAACATAGCCCGCTTTGAGTGAAGATTGCAAGGACAGGGAGTGGTTGAATCCAGTTGTGGGTGAGCGATAGTGGGGGAGATTGAGGCTGAGGAAATTCCCTTCACGTTCTTACCTTTATCCGACCACCAACACCATACACCGCCGACAGATTCATTGCACACACCAGCGTCACCTAACCCCCCCCCCCCCCCCACACACATACACTCCCTCCCAAACTCTCCACTCAACCCGTCTTCACCGCCCCCTTCCCACCTTGTTGCTATGCTAGGCGCAGTTTGCATCCTTTAAGTTGAATAGTCAGTTGGTTCTAGATTTGTGTCTTTTATATAGATACATTAATTAGGTTGGTTGTACAAGTGGAGAACCATTGCATCCAACCCTCGACTAGAGGATGGAACTATTGATTGATTGATTGTTATGATGTACCTTATTATAGTTTGAAATAACTTTTAATTTAGAGAGTTAACTTTGGAGATATTTGAAGTGAAAACATGCAAAATATATGTTTGTGTGCACGTCAAAGCTCTGACACTATAGGCGAGAGCAGAAATAGCTTCTAATAAATTGATGTAGTATTCCCTCCTATGCAGATATAAATGCTTCCTAAATGCATTGGCATCTAAGTTGGATATGTAGGACCAAATCTACTTAACAGTTTTTGTTTAAGAAATGTGATGCTTTCCTCAGACTAGGCAGCTTTAAAAGCAAGCATTCTAATGAATTACATTTCAAAATCAGAAATGGAGCAATTGAACAGAGGGAGTGTGCATATGCGATGTAACGAAAAATAGCATTGAGTAATGAAGAAACATTTCCGATATGATTTTTATTCTCACACAGGATTTGAGTGTTGTCTGTGGCGGAGTGGTTAGAGTGTCTGACTTTTTTCTAGGTCGGATGCCTGATCTGAGGGTTGGTGGTTTGAGTCCCCATGCCCCCACCTCTGCCAATTTGGATTTCCACCGCTGCGTATAACTTACAGCGTCATCAAAGGCCGGTTGCTCTCATACCATGTCTATGTGGTGTGGGAGGTTAAAAATCCCTTGGATCGGTAAAAGTGTAGGCCCGGGCTTTCTATCGACAAACTGGCCACAGCAGGAGTGTCCACATTGCGGCCCTGGGAATCAGCTATCTGATTGCAAATCCTGCTACCACCATACGCCACCGAGAACACGTCCCACGATAAAGATCATACATCTGCTCGAAAATCCCTTGAGATAACTGATGGAAGGACACGATGAAGAAGACTAACAAATTGCAAAAAAATAAAAAAGAAACATCATATGCAATTTCTTCATAACTCAATTTCACAGATCCGATTCCTTAATTTCCTTCAGACAAATCAAACCCCCAGCCCAAAATCATCTACTATACACATATTTTGTCTTGCGATCCCAATACTCCAATCAGCTGATGCTTGGAGGCTTATACTAACACAACATGTCCCCTTCTTACCCCCACCCCCAACCACACACCCCCAACCAACTCCACCCACACCCCACCTCCCCGACTTAGATGTCCTCGCACCCCACCGCCCCCTCCTCTCCACACCGCCCGTCAGATGTCGCCTCACCCCTGGTCCTTGCCCCTTCCATGCACTCCTTCCCCACGGCCCACCCTTTCTTCTCCCCCTTCCCCCCTCTCCTCCCCCGTCCACCCACCACCATTCATGTCCATCTAGTTCCATCTACCCCCACCCTCACTCCACACATCACATCGCCCCTCCATCCCACCACTTCCGGTTCCCACCAATAATACCACCCCACCCTCTCTATCCCTCCCCACCTCAAACAGATCTCTCCCCTTTCCACCCCCATATCCCTCAATGTGAATCAACGCCACTCCACCGCACTCCCCTCTTCCTGTTACAGCTACCACCTCCTCACCCAATCCCTGCAGCCATTTTCCTTTACTAAATCTCATCCCGGTCTTCTCGCCCTTCCCTTCCCCTTTCCTCTCCCCCTCCCGCCCGCTCTTACCCATTCCGTCCTTTCTCCTTCCCCACACAACACCGACCGACACTCCGTTCCCCCGCTTCCCACCTCCCTCCTCCCCCTCCCGCTACCTCCCATCTTTCCTTTCATCCTCCCCTCCCCCTCCCACACCCCCACCCTGCACGTACCACTTCCCATCTCCATTCCCTCACTCGTACACCACTACCACCTCAACCTTCCCCTACCCTCCTCCTACCCTTCCGCTTCTCCTTCCCCTTCCCCCTCGCCCTTTCTCACACCCCATTCAGTCCCGCCCCCTCCCTTCTCCTCCTCACTTCCGTCCTCCCTCCCTCTCCATCCTCTCCCCTCCTTCCCCCTCCCTCCCCCTCCCCTCCCACCTCCACCCTACACTCAGGCCTCTAATCACCGCTGCTCCTCGGCACGTCCCCCCTCTTCCCTGTTCCCTCCAGTCGGCGCCACCAGCGCAGTGACGGTCATGCGCGCTGCTGGTTTCTTGTCACTTGTGCACGCGCTTGCACATCCGGTTGTCCCGGTGATGCGCGGCGCGTGGTGGCGTGGGTAATGGGGAGCCATTGATTGCGCGCGCAGCGTATTTTGCCCCAATTATGTGCACAGGAAGTGGCATTGTTTCACCCCAAGCCGGCTGATTAGTGTCTTCCTCTTCACCACTTCCCCTGTATGCCTATCCCATAATAGATTGACCTATATATGCCTGTATGTAATATAGTGAATTATGAGAATATAATTAATAAGCCACTAATTTGTATTTTCTCATAATATATTGACCTATCTGTGCCTGTATGTAATATAGTGCATTATGTGTAGGGGCCTACTAACTATCCCATAATAGATTGACCTACATGTGCTTGTATGTAATATAATGCATTATGTGTACTATGCCATTTCTACCTTTCTGCTGTAACCATTGATGGTTTCTTAGTTGTGTTTTGCACCCTAGCCACATCTAAGGTCATTAGGATTGGGTGATGATTGTAAGCCTTGGTACCTCAGATACGGCATCCAGAAGCCAATGGAGACAGTAGTCTGTTACTGCCGGACCTAATTGTGGTGTGTGTTGGAGTTTTGTCTCCGAGCAACAATTAAGGGCATATCAGAACTGCATTATGATTGTTAACATTGATCTCAGGTATAATGTATAGAAAACAGTGGAGAACGCAAATGGTTTGTTAACAGCAATATGTTTCTGCTGGACCTAGTGATGGTTGAATTGGTGAGGTTTTGTCTCCTAGCCACATCTAAGGTCATATCAGGATTGGGTGATGCTTGTAAACATCACTATATCAGGTATGACGTATTGAGGCCAATAGAGAAGACAGCAATATGTCTCTACCTGACCTACTGATGGTTTGTATGTTAGGCGTTTTGCATCCTAGTAACATGTAAGGTCATATTAGGATTGGGTGACAATTGTAAACGTTTGTATCACAGGTATGACGCATAGAAGCCAAATGAGACATCACTCTGTTTCTGCTGCACTTAAAGTTGTACAGTCCGCTGGTTTTCAGCTTCTGTCATTTTCTGGGATAAGTATATTAGGTCGATGGTTATAATATACTTTACTTTAGTTTGAAGTAACTTTTATTTTAAATGGCTAACTACTGAGATATTTGAAGTGCAAACATACCAAACTAATTTTGGCAAGCATGCACACACTTCTGTAGGAACAGATTCCATTAAATTGCATCAATATGCTCTTCTATGTGGCGACACATGCTTGATAAGTGCATCAGTATATATGGTAGACACCTAGAATACAATCTACAGAAGTGTTTGCATTTTGAAAATTTTATGTTTTCATCGGACTATGCAGCTTTTATGATGGTTTGTGTTTTTTGGTTTTACTTCCTGACAACCTCTGAGGTAATATCAGCATGGGCTGATTATAGTCAATGTGGTATAATGTGCTGCCTATATTGCAGGCTATGAGCGGAAGCAGTCATTCACATTGGATGGGCGTGAGTTGAACTGCGAGTCGGTGACCACACGCCCAGATGGGAGCCAGCTGCTCTGCAGGAACCTCATGTAGGTAGCTGCCTTCATTGAATAATTTTAATTTTCTGTTGTAAATATTCTATGCTTCAGAATAACCCCTTTGTTAGCGCAGAAACGTTGGTCTTCCAGACATCGATGCTGGCAGTTATTTGCACAACTATTTTGAATGACGATTAGACTAGTGAAGTGAGACCGCAACGCATGACGGAGAATAATGGACCTTGGGGGTTATTGACACACTTTTGTTTTATGATAGCACCAAATACGCCAACAATATATCAGTTATGTTTGGGTTTAATTTTTTAGGGAATTCATGAGGCATATGGTCGGCACAGTTAATATAAAATAAATTATGTCAATTACATTTGGGTTAGACTAATGAGGAAATTAATGAGACAATGAAATGAAGATTTAAATCACCAGATCATGCAACTTTAGCTTTAGTTCCCTTAACTGCCACTAGGATTGACGACAAACTGCGGCTGCCCAACTGGTCCCTATGCCCCCCGCGGTACGACCCGGATGCCTGGTGGCAGCTCAACTCGATTCAGAGCGCCACCTTCCAGGTGCTCGACCTTGAGGGCCTCTGTCAGGCAATGGGCGCCGCCGCCGGCATCAAGGGCAAGGTCAGCAACGTGAAGGTCAGTGTGCTCAGGGCAAAGGTCATCATAAGGTCGCTGACAGTCTTCATATGATAAAGTGTGTTGGTAGTTTGATATTCTTTTTGGGGTTTTGTTTTCATTTGTAGGTTTTGTTTATGTGCATGTACATCTGGGGCCATATTCATGAGCTCGGGGTAGCGCTACCCTGAGGCTGTAACCGGGGGGTACGCTACCCCCCCGGCTAACGGCGGAAAATCCTTATTCATGAGCTCGGGGTAGCACTACCCTGGGGCTCTATCCGGAGGGTACGCTACCCCAATTTCGACCCAGGGGTAAGCCACTATCCCGAGGGGATAGTGAGTGTGTGTGGTTCTGAATCTATTCAATGCGATCATATTTGATAGATTTAAATACGCAATAAGTGAAATTTATTCAAATTAACCCTAAATCCGAAGCGAAATTAACGCTGACGCCGTAACGGCGGCGATATTAATATTTTCGAATCGACGAATGTAAAGTACACAAATCGCCGCCTCCGCAGCGACGTCGATATCCATACTGTCCAACGTTAACCAAACATGGCCGCCGCCGTCGCCGCCGAATCTGCGTGAATTTCTTATGCTCAAATGTATTCAATGCGATCAGATTTGATAGATTTACATACGCAATAAGTGAAATTTGCTCAAATTAACCCTAAATGCGAACCGATATTAATGCTGACGCCGTAACGGCGTTGATATTAATATTTTCGAATCGCCGAATGTAAAGTACACAAATCGGCGCAAAAATGGCCGCCGCCGTCGCCGCCGAATCGGCGTGAATTCCTTACGCCCAAATCTATTCAATGCTGTCATATTTAACAGAATTACATACGCAATAAGTGAAATCTTATCAATTTAACCCTAAATCCGAAGCGAAATTCACGCTGCTCACGCAAAGGCGGCGATATTAATATTTTCGAATCGCCGAATATAAAGTAAACAAATCGCCGCCACCACAGCGACTGGAGGGATTTCCCAAATCTATAAATAATCGAACGGGTAGCTATCCGCAACGGCTAGTGCATTGGTGAATACCGATTGACCTAATTAATCTCCGCCGTTAACCCGCGGGATACCTACCCAACGGCTAAGCCTATCCTCCGGCTAACCGTACCCCGAGCTCATGAATATGGCCCCTGTTGTTTTTGTTTATGTGCATGTACATTTGTTGTTTTTGTTTATGTGCATGTACATTTGTTGTCCTTGTCTACGTGCCTGTATATTTGTTGTTTTTGTTTACATGCATGTACATTTGTTGTTTTTGTTTACGTGCATGTACATTTCTTGTTTTTGTTTATATGCATGTACATTCGTTGTTTTTTTTACTTGAATGTACATTTGTTGTTTTTGCTTACATGCATGTACATTTGTTGGTTTTGTTTACATACATGTACATTTTTAGTTTTTGTTTACGTGCATGTACATTTGTTGTTTTTGTTTATGTGAATGTACATTTGTTGTTTTTGTTTACATGCATGTACATTTGTTGTTTTTGTTTACATGCATGTACATTTCTTGTTTTTGTTTATGTGCATGTACATTTCTTGTTTTTGTTTACGTGCATGCACATTTGTTTTTTTTGTTTACGTGCATGTACATTTTTTGTATTTGTATACAGTCATGTACATTTCTTTTGTGTAGTAGCTTTTTTCCCCTCAAGCATGAACAAGTTTATTTCTATTTGTGTGCACTCATCTGCACTAAGACACCGATATATAAATATAAATAGTCAGAAGGACCGACAGATGGCAGCACACTAGTCGGGGTGGTCCCTATGGTGGGTAATTCCCCCCATTTGCTAATGGCCACCCCCCACCGCGGGTTGTGTGTGATCTGCCTGGGCAGCGGAAAGTCACTTCTAAGTTCTATTCTGACCTGGGTGGAATAAACGAGGAAGGACTCTGGAGACTTGAAACATCTGCAGTGTGTCGTTGCTTTCATTCCACACACATGAAACAGACGCTGATTGATCTCTTTATTGCTACTCACTGCACTTTGTATTTGTCATATGAGGATTTGGTGACGATTGTCAGCGTTGATGTTGCAGGTATGATGCATAGAATCCAATAGAGACATCACCCTGTTTGTGTTGCACTTAAAGTTGTATGGTCTGATGGATTTGAGTTTCTGTCATTTTCTGAGATTAATATATTAGGTCGATCATTATAATCTACCTTTTGAGATATTTGCAGTGCAACCATGCAGAAGTTTGGCAAGCATACCAAAATCTGACAACATAAGCTTATGCAGTAAGAGGCTCTATTAACTTGCCTCATTAGTCCCTTCTATGTGGTGACACATGTTTAATAAATGCACCAGTATCTAAGTTAGATATGTAGAATCAAATCTAGATAATTGTTTTGGTTTTGGAAATTTGATGTTTTCATCGGACTCGCAGTTTACAAAAATACACCAAAAAACCCTAACCATTTCCACGTTACTTTCTCTCCATAGGTGGCGTGGGATTGTGACCAAACCAAATCGAGGCTCAAATGGCTCGAGGGTAAGTGGGCTGGGGAGGTCAAGGACAACGGATTCTTGCACGACATCAACTGCGAGTTCACGCCAGTCACCACGTGATCTGTCTCCACCAATCATGGCACAGAACAAGACATGATGTCACCGATCGACACTGGCGGGTATAAATAACTACGAAAACATTCCCCCTGTCTGCTGCTCGATGTACGATGATAAGTTTAAATCGTGATAAAAGCGATGAGAAGGATGATGAGGATGATGAGGATATAGAGTAATACCAACAACAACACAAGGGTAAAACAAATGATTTTGGCCAGTACCTCATCGTTTCTATCCCAGTTTGGGAACCAGGCACTTTTGTGTTTATCAATCACTCGCCTAAGCCCTCAAATATTAAAGGTTGAACTATATTAATTTAATCTCTTTTTTTAAACAAAAATGTTAAATACTGCTACATGTGCTCCATGCTCAAAGGTGACTGAATGAAAAGATGGGCCCTCTCAATGGATTAAACTTAGAAGTTTAAGAAACACACTCTACACATGAGGTAATGTAAGAAGCCAATATGGTGCTGATTTTAAATATGCACAATGCTCTCTAAGTAGGTCAGAGGCTCGAATACTGACGAATCAGTTCTAGACTGACCTAATTGTAGTATTTAATGTATGTTCACTTCATTTAGCAGTAACGTGTTGGTAAACTTAAGAATATAAACGATATTTACAAACGGTATTACCAGTTTGTAATACATATAAAACGAAAGGTAATTATAATATATAATCAAATGTAGGTGAGAATTATTATATGAAACACCAGAGTATTTATTGCTATTCAAATGTGGCTCTTTGAATATAAAATAATTCAAATTAAAAAATGCTGTCATGATGATGCATAAAATAGTGGTAAACTAAAATCAGAATAATTAAATCTACTGCGTTCAATCTCCCTATTCAGTGAATATATGTAGAATAGCTACATTAACAAAACTGCTTAAAATAATATACGCACAAGAGGAAAGTTGAGAGGTGATTTAACACAATACTGAACAGGTAGACTGATTTGAAAGATCAGCAATATTTACCATGTTTAATTATATCTAACTTGCCCATGCACGCACAAAGCTAGCTTCATCACATAAGGTGAGCAACATAAGTATGTTGATGGGGAACATGTCATTCCCCGCATATCAAAGGAAAATTACATTCAATTCAAAAACTTAATTTATATCTGAGTATCCATGTTTGCACATTGTTGATGGTAGTTGTGTTTAGTGATATCCATAGTGATTGGTGTGTGCGCATAGCTTTCAAATACCTACACAATACACGATTCCCATGACTAGTACGACACCTGGTGATAGGCAACAACACTTGTGATGTGGGTCGACAGTGTGTCACTGTGTTGTTTTACACTGACAATCAAGCTTATCAATCAATCAATCAATCAATAGGATACAGCTATAATTATCGAAAATGATTAAACAATGGTAAGTATGTTTTCTCTATAAACCACATTTGTACCGAAAAGACTGTCAGTTGCTCAATATGAATCCATTGTTAACACAGCCTCAATTACCTCTCCACAACTGCTGTGACCCATAAGTCCAATCTGGATTATGCTCTGCGCATGCATCACGGGAATCGTGTATTGGAATCTTTAAGCTAGTAAACCTGTGTGTGGAGGAGCTAATTAGTTCATTGTCACTTGATGTTGTAGATCATCAATATTGTGTGTGTATCTATCGCATAGTTCAGTTGACACTTCATAGTTTGTGATATATGGTCGGTTAGAGTGAGTTGTTTATGCATTTAATAAATGGGCACACCCATTTGATATTTGGTTCATCGATCACAGAAAGCCAATGAGTGACTGATTGTGAGTGAACAGGACGGCGCAAATTGGTGTTCTTCTTTTTCTTAATTGAAAAAAGAAATCATGTCAGATGTTAGTAAATCCTGTACGACTAGTGTTTGAATGTGGTGCGTAGGGCATAAGTAAATATATGCTATGTGAATCATTTTAGCCTGCCAACATCAATCAGTATTGCAATGTATCAGCTGGAATTCCAATAATGAGTATACGCAGTGGTGCATTAACCATCGGGCTGAGTATGCTCAAACCTAGGGGTCTGGAAGGGAGGGAGGCCTGAGCGCATAAGACAACATGGTTTAATTGAAGGTCCTAAAGCTCAGCCTATGTTCCTGGGTGATGCTGATAGTTAACCCGGCCCTGACTATAATGTCACAGTTAATTTCCTGTAGGTGGCGCCACCATTTGACTGCAGCCAAATTTGCTCTCAGCCCTTTTCTGTCTTCTCTGCATGTGGTTTATCATGTTTGTTCATAGTTACCTTGAGAACAAACTATGGTTATGCGCATGTGCTTGATCCTGGCTGCAGATGAGTAATTAATTATCTAAACAAGAACCGCCTTGACGTCACAAGATAGGATATGGGAGAAATGTTAGTGAGTTGATGTTTGTGGTAGGGAGGTGGTATGAAAATTAGATTGCAGACATTGTTTTACCTGAATCGGTAGGGACAAGCGTTACGTTCGGATAACCATGGTTGATATGATGTAATGTATATGGGACAAGGGTTACTACTCCACCTAGTGTTAAATGACCTTTAATAAGCTAACGACATTGTCAATATATCACTGCATTCCTCCACAAATGTCAAAACCAATGGATCATGAAACTTACAATAACATAAACAGCGCAACAAGGAAGACTGCAACCAATGCGTTTGAACTCACTTGAGCGCATTCAAACTTGTCCCAGTGCATTTGAACTCGCACGAGCACGCATCCTGGCACACCAGCAATAAACCTGCCTCTTGTCGTGCTCACGAGAACTCAGTGAGCCAGCCTAAAACCTTCATTATTTTATTTTAAGCATCGATTAAATTAAGAAGAAGAATTATTTCCCTGAATAATGGTTTGTGTGTGCAGTTATCAAAATTTCTCATATTTCTACAACAACATTGTTTTGGGTGACAACTTTGAAACAGCAATAATCGGCACGCGCTCCACTGAAATGTGATGCAGTAGTACTAGTGTTTTTATTCAGACACATACCTGTCCACATTTGAAAATTCTTATGGGGGAGACTATCCACAAAATCAGCTTTTACACCATTTGCGCATGCAGTGTGAGTCTAGTGTATGCTTTCAAAAACTTGTTTTATTTAACAACGCCTCTAGAGCGCATTGCTTTTTCGAATCGGGTATCGGACATCAAACATATGGTCGGGAGATTGGGCTTAAGTTGAATACCCGATTGGCAGGTCTGGAGAGGTACTTAACATCGGGGGCCGGGGGGGGGGGGCGGGGAGGGGGGTTCTCCCGCCAAAATCGAGAGACTTGACAGGTTTGCAGACACAATCACACATTTTATCTATGTTTCGCACAGTATGGTTGACATTTCGCACAGTCATTGGTTTGACTCGACCAGGTGATTAGCACACTCCTACCTATGTTTACGTTACACAACATCTGTAGTTAAACAATAGGAGAATCACCATGCGACCGTATGCTCAATAAGGGACAGTGATGACCCGAGTCTCCTCCTTTCCTCACTGCCGGCCCTTCTCCAACGTTAGCCACCTGCCAAGGCTTCTAGATCTGGACATGGAAAAGGAGGCAGTGGGGGGGGGGGGGGGGGGGGGGCTAAGCGTGGTGGCCATTATTATATGAGCCTCAGTTTTAAAATAGCTTCCGGTTTGGAGTTTGCCCGGACCCATCCGCAGTCCCAACACTTACCCCAAACTCTACATCATGGTGTAGCCACCTGGTGGAAACCAACTGCATCAAACTAATTAGCTCTCAGCAAGATGGGCGCAACTGGTGGATTTTAGAATTAAAAGGCTGAGAGTCGTGCGTGTATGAGGATATGAGTTGATATGAGTAGCCTGAGTTGATATGAGTAGCCTGAGTTGATATGAGTAGACTGAGTTGATATGAGTAGACTGAGTTGATGTGAGTAGACTGAGTTGATATGAGTAGACTGAGTTGATATGAGTAGACTGAGTTGATATGAGTAGACTGAATTGATATGAGTAGACTGAGTTGATATGAGTAGACTGAGTCGATATGAGTAGACTGAGTTGATGTGAGTAGACTGAGTTGATATGAGTAGACTGAGTTGATATGAGTAGACTGAGTTGATATGAGTATACTGAGTCGATATGAGTAGCCTGAGTTGATATGAGTAGACTGAGTTGATATGCGTAGACTGAGTTGATATGAGTAGACCTATTTATGCGGTACTTGAATTGATCTCCTAGTGTTGTTGTTGCCTGTACCAGAGTGCTGCTGATAAAGGCGTTTACCTATATGACGGAGTTAGTGGTGGTAATTTATGAACGCCTCCTCATGGGGCTCTTATGCCAAATAAAGAAGAAAATTGATGATCGTCCATTAAAATAAAAATCAGGGTTGGGCTGGCGGATTTTATTTTAAAACATAATTCTTGAAGTAGATGTAATAGGTAACCAGACGCGATAGCCACATGAGTTGAGCGCCCGACTTCCATTCTGGTAGGTCATGGAATTCGAACTCCTGGGTTCGAACCCTAGCTGAGTCAAACCAATTCCTTCAAAATTGATACAACAATTGAATTGCTGCTAGCCCGATGCATTTTTAACAGTTAAGCATAATTCAGGAGCGGCCGATTTTTGAGGCACGGGCGGGGACGATCACCAATTTTAAAAGATATTATTTGGCCTTATGGTATTGTACGCTGTAAATATTACGATACACTTTCCAATTATCATCAAGTGAAATGAATAAAAAAAGGTCTTCAGACAATGTATAGTCGCTGTGTGAGTTGTGTTTGTGATTAACTCCATCTCAAATAACCCAAGCTACAGACAAAACACATTTGCATAATTTCTCCGTTTGTTTAAAGTTGCACAGTCCGATAAAAGCGTCACACTAAAGCAAAACACCTGTCTTCATAATGGCCCTGTCACACTACGACGTGACTACGTCAGCGTAGGCAGAACGTGAAAATAATTATATTACGTCGACGTTATGGGCGTAATATGCAAATTGTGGACGTGAGCGTAACGTGAAAGTAACGTTGGTGTACGTCGTGACCTTAGCTGTAACGTGACAACGTTAGGGGGGAGGTGTAATTGGCGACGTGACCGGGCGTTAGTGTAACGTGAGCGTAACGTCGCCGTAACGGGTGCGACGTGGACGTAACGTGACCGTAACGCCAACGTAACGTGACGTAACGTGACCGTAACGTGACCGTAACGTGACCGTAACGTGACCGTAACGTGACCGTAACCGTGACCGTAACGTGACCGTAACGTGACCGTAACGTGACCGTAACGTGACCGTAACGTGCAAAAAGCTGCCCACACCTTGCTCCCACCCGGGCCGTCGGTCTGACGTGACATAACGTGACTCTAACGTCATTTACGCTGCTATAACGATCGCGGAACGTCTACCTAACGTCATTGTCACGTCATCCCGACGTAACGGCTTCACGTCGAGATACGTCGAAAGTTTTGAACAGGTTCAAAACCTTGACGCGCGCCGACGTAACACGACGTAATATGACGTAGCTCGACGTCACTCTAACGTCATTATGACGTCATCATAACGTAACCCAACGTACGGCAACGTAATGACGAAAAATCGTCACGTTAGGCTCACGTTGGCTCGTTACGTCGTAGTGTGACAGGGGTATTAGAATTTACATATCCAACTTAGATACGGGTGAACTTATTAAATATATGTTGCTGCATAGAAGATGATGCTGAGTCAGGTTAATAGAACCGCTTTCTGCTGAAGCTTATAGCGTACAAATTTTGATGTGCTTGCCGGCATTAATTTCGCATGTTTTCACTTTAAATGTCTCCAAAGTTTAGTAAGGTCGATTACTTAGGATCAAACTAATATATTTATCTCAGAAAATGACAACAATTCTAAATCATCGAACTAGGCAACTTAAACCAGATAGATTTCTGCAAACAAATAAAAAGAATACAGAAAGTGGTCACTGCTCATTGCTTCCTAATACAGTAGAATGATTGTGTTTCACGTGGGAGAAGGTGCCCATTATCTCTGCCTACACTAACGGCATCTGCCCACGTTGGACTTGACTCTCCCGATACTAATTTACTACGCGCATCCAATCATTGCACACCTACCCCCCTATCAGTACAACCCCCCCCCCCTACACTATGTTCATTCAAACTCTCAGTTTGCTGGCACTTCTTGACCACCAGCCAGAAGGAAAGCATCACCCAACCTTTCCCCACCCACCTGACCAACTGACTATTTTCAATTTATGTTCCATACTTATGTTTTCTATATGCTGCAAACAAATAAAAAGAATACAGAAAGTGGTCACTGCTCATTGCTTCCTAATACAGTAGAATGATTGTGTTTCACGTGGGAGAAGGTGCCCATTATCTCTGCCTACACTAACGGCATCTGCCCACGTTGGACTTGACTCTCCCGATACTAATTTACTACGCGCATCCAATCATTGCACACCTACCCCCCTATCAGTACAACCCCCCCCCCCTACACTATGTTCATTCAAACTCTCAGTTTGCTGGCACTTCTTGACCACCAGCCAGAAGGAAAGCATCACCCAACCTTTCCCCACCCACCTGACCAACTGACTATTTTCAATTTATGTTCCATACTTATGTTTTCTATATGTATATATATATTTTACCTCGGTATACCGCCTCTGGCTAGCCGCAGGCTAGGGAGAAGGAAGCACATCCGGGTCCAGCAATTAGCATAAGTGACTCACAACGGGAGGACGTTTGTGAGTTGCTCCAACAGGATTTATCTACTAACTCTACTTAATCACAAAGTAAGTAATGAAAAAATTTAGTATAAACTGTGTATGATGCATTATAGCATCACATTATGAAAGTTCAGAACTTTCTCAGGTCCAATTTGGACTTTGTACGTGTTTTTTACTTGAGGATAGAACACTGCGTGCCGCTGGCACTTACGAAACTGATAGTCCTTTGTTCTATCGACACCTGTTTTTGAGACAGGGAGAAATGGTAACCCGAGTTGCTCATTTCCTAAGAAAATTCTCCCGGATCCTGAATAGAGGATGTTGTTGGGGATGCTTCTGGGTGTTTTTTTATAAACACCCCAGACCGGTTTTAAGGCGAACCTCCGAGTTTCGTAATATTTTCTCCAACTTGCTGGCGTCGTAGCCGCGGGTGGGAGAAGTGTACGGAACAGAGAGAGTGGGCGATCTTTGGATCGATACCCCCGTTTGGTTGGTTTCGTTACCATAACCCTACGGCAAAACTTAGCTTCACGCCTGTACTGAAACGTTGTAATACACGCTATTCTGTACCATATACCTCAACCCAGTTTACTGGTTACACTTTGTGTCGTTGAGATGATTCCGGTTAAGTAACACCTTTGTCGTTACAGGACCCGATGGCCACTCGGCGGAATAAGCAGCCTGCGGCAGCAGAGGGCATTGCCCCTACGGATTACGATTCGTCACCAGCGCCTACGGCTCCGCCGTCTCCACAGCCCGGGGCACAGGTTTCCGACCGGGACAGTGACCAGCCACCTCAATCAAGTGATTGGGAGGCTAAGATGGCAGCCATGATGGAGGACAAGATACGCCAATTCCAGGCTCTTTCCTTTGCGGGCCCTCCCCAAATCCCTGATGAGGATTGGGAGGACTTTTCGGATGACGAGGAGGACACGGTGTCGGCCCCCGAGGTTCCGAAACCGAAAGCGCGCGGCAAGAATTGCCGCACTGTGAGCAGCTCAGGTGACGAGTTCACCAAAGCCTCAAACGCTAAACGCCCTAAGAAGTCAAAGAAAAAGAAAAAGAAAAAGAAAGACTCGTCCTCGGACTCGTCAAACGACTCCTCTTCCACGGAATCAGATTCCGATACGGACCGCGCGGGAGTGTACGCCAAAATAGGCGCTAAGGTTGGCAAGAAGATTGTCAAGAAAAAGGCGAAGAAGGTGCGTACCACAACCATGATGAGGAATACCGTCAATGGCCACTTTACAACGTTCAAACCAGTTGAGGTCATTAATAAATTGACGGAACAGATTTCCGGCGTCAAAGGTATTCCCGCTACTGTGTGTAAGGAGATGGATGCTGGCATCCATCTGTCCGACGAACGTCGCCGCTATGAAACTGCCCTTTCTGTAATTCATAAGGCAGTTTTGGGCTCCTTGACTTCTATTATCCCCATTGCTAACCGCATGCAGACCGAGAATAAGTTCTCGTACTTAGCTCGGGTAATGGATAGGGGCATTGCCTTGCTCGCTGCAGCGAGCAACTATATGACACATCGCCGCTTCGAAAATGTCTTTAAATCCGTCACCACCGACGCGGGCAAAGAGGTCGCCCGGTCAAAGATGACGGACCATGACGGCAAGGAATACACCGTCTATTCCGGACCTACCCCCATCAAAGGCAAACCTCTGGACAAGTCCAAGATGTTTGGGGGTCAGCTTGCTTATTTGTACAAGCAGGTAGAGGTGGACACTAAGAGTGCTAAGAACACAGAACTCAAGGGCCGTAAATCACAAAACCCACTCGGGTTCCGCCGCAGCCGCACAGATTTTCGCTTCCGCCGAGGAGGAAGGCCGTTCAGGGGAGGCCCATCCTTCGCATTCAGCCAGAGGGGAAGAGGTCGAGTCGACAGACAATCCTCAAACTGGAACGACAACCGCGGTTACAAACGGGACTTTGTCCCCAAGCCGCAGTTCCCCAAACCAGGGAACAAGTAGAGAACGCCACACAAACTTTTCAGCAGCCTGGCCCTGACATGGTCACAGAGGAAACTCAAACTGACGTAAGCCTTTTTCAACCGGGCAACATTGTTAATTGTTTAGAACAATGGCAACAATTAACCACTAACCCAGAGGTTCTTAGTATTGTTAGAGGCATTGCTATTCCTTTCACAGAATTCCCTGTACAGAAAAGAGCACCTTTTCCATATAAGTTCCATTCACACGAAAAATTCTAACTAAATGAACAGGTTGGGGTTTTTGAAGCCAAAGGCATTGTCAAACGAGTACAACATACTAAAGGTGAATTCATTTCCAATATTTTCTCCACTCCTAAACCAGATGGGTCTGTTCGCATGATTTTAGACTTAACTAAATTGAATGAAATCATTGAATACCAACATTTCAAAATGTTTTCGTTAGAAACAGCTCGTGATCTGATCACCCCAGAGTGTTGGCTAGCGAGTGTTGATTTAAGAGATGCTTACTATACCGTCCCTATTCAAGAGGGGTTTCGAAAATATTTACGGTTTGTTTGGAATGACCAGCTTTTTGAATTTACCTGTATACCTAATGGTTTGGCGTGTGCGCCACGACTTTTTACTAAGTTGTTGAAACCGTTTTTTTCACACATGGCTAAACTGGGTCATTGTATGTTTCCATACATTGATGATTCTTTCATTATGGGACAATCTTTCGAACAATTCGAGCTCGCCGTTCAAGATTTATGTCAACTGTTCTCAAACTTGGGTTTCTTCATCCATGCTAAGAAATCCGTGTTTTCTCCTACTAAGCAGCTTAAGTGTCTAGGCTTCATTTTGGACACGACGGCCATGACCGTGTCACTTACACAACAAAAGAAAGATAAGCTGCGGGACACAGCGATACAGCTGTTAGACATTTCTAGGCCAAAGATAAGACAGGTCGCAGTCTTAATCGGTATAATGATTTCATACAGCCCTGCTATTCTATATGGAGCCGCACACATTAAGTCCCTGGAAATCGATAAAAATCTAGCTTTGGCCCGCGCCAAGGGTAACTTTGAAAAGACAATGTTTATCTCTGAAAGTGGACTAGCCGACATTTTTTGGTGGCTAAGTCACTTTGATAACTCCCCCAATCCCATTCGAATGGGTGAGCCCAATACTACAGTTACGACTGACGCGTCACTCCAAGGTTGGGGGGCACCACAGCCATGGCTTATGTCAGAAATATGGGAGGTACAAAATCTATTAAGTGTAACGAGTTGGCACTACTCATTTGGAATTGGGCGCAAAAGTTTGATGTCTGGTTAACAATAACACACATAGCCGGAACGCAGAATTGCCTTGCCGATAAGATGAGTCGCCATTTCCATGACCACTTAGAGTGGTCACTAAACCCATCAATTTTCAAACAAATCTGTAAATTATGGGGCTGGCCGGATATAGATTTATTTGCTTCACGTAATAACTTTAAACTGGAGAAATATGTTTCGTGGCACCCAGAACCACATGCTTGGCACATAGATGCCTTCTCGCTAACTTGGCAAAATCATTTCTTTTACATTTTCCCCCTTTTACCATTATTAGCAAAGTCGCCCGAAAGATACTAATGGAGAAAACACACGCCATCCTCATCGTCCCCGAATGGGACACTCAACCCTGGCTAGCGAGACTAGTCGCGACGGCCAAAAGCATGCTATGCTTCCCAAGATACGGTCCCTGAAACATCAGGGACCGTTAGCGCGCCACGGAAACGTGTCGACGACTCCTTTGGTAGCATTCCTTTTTAAAATAAATATTTGGAACAATTCGGCTTGGATAAGATTACACAACAACGTTTGGTCTCTCACGCCTGGTGGAAGGGAACTGTAAAAATGTATACCACGTATTTAAAGAAATGGGGTATTTATTGCTTACTTAAGAAAGTTAAGCCTATGAACCCAACAATATCCCAGGTAGGACGTTTCCTACGTTTTTTGGAAGACGAAGGTTTAGGGTATGGCGCTATCAATGCAGCCAGATGTGCGCTCTCAATAATCCTACCTAGGATTAATGGCGAAACAATGGGAAAACATCATGTTATTTGCTGGATCATACGATCCATTTATCAGAGGAACCCTCCCAAACCCAAATATAATAGGTTTTGGGATGTTTCTCTTGTGTTTAAACTCTTCAAGGACTGGCCAGAGAATAAGTTCCTGGACGTTAAGCTATTAGGCTTCAAAGTAGCTTTGCTCCTTCTGCTCGTTACAGGACACAGGGGCCAAACAATAGTTGCCCTGTCGCTCAATGGTCTTGAAATCGATAGCAAGGAAGCAACGTTTGATCTAACAACTTTGTTAAAATCAAATCGTTTAGGTGATCCCCTGTCGACAATAAGTGTCACTAGTTTCACAGAGGATCGCAAATTATGTGTAGTCTCCGCAATACGGACATATATATCCAAGACACGAACAATACGCAACTCAAGGCAGCTTTTGGTGAGCTTTATTAAGCCACACAAGGGCATTTCGAGGGACACCCTCGCCAGATGGACCATGACTGTGTTAAAACTTTCAGGAGTAAACACAAACAGATATTCATCGCACTCTACACGTGGTGCAATGGTATCTAAGGCCAGATTACTTCGCATTTCCGTGAAACGGATCCTGGCTCATGCAGGATGGAAAACTGCTAGATCGTTTGCAAAACATTATCACAAGCGACTAGAGAAGCCTCAACCTATCGCACAGAGGCTACTCACCAACTAAAAGACACAGGTGAGACAAAGTGCACCTTTTCGCTTTTTTGTCATAGCAATTGTACAAACATACTTAAATAAGACTTGATAATAGAATAATAGTAACTAACAGGAATATCAGGATAAAAATGATATTACGTAAAGGTCTCCCTAGCCTGCGGCTAGCCATAGGCGGTATACCGAGGTAAAATAGATTAGTTAGACGAATCTTACCTGAGTATAGATGATGGATAACTATTGTTTTACAGAGGTAGGAGCCTCGGTTAGACGTGGGCGAGGGCCCACCCACCACGCCCTGCCACGTCTATTCAATCACTTGTACCAAGATTAGGTCACATGACCATAGTTTTTAGTTTTTTTTGAATCATTTTTATCCTGAATTAGTAGGTAAAGATTGCTGGACCCGGATGTGCTTCCTTCTCCCTCGCCGAGGCTCCTACCTCGGTAAAACAATAGTTATCCATCATCTATACCCAGGTAAGATTCGTCTAACTAATCTATTAATATATATATATATATATATATATTATTATAAATATATATATATATTTTACCTCGGTATACAGCCTCAGGCTAGCCTCAGGCTAGGGAGAGGGAAGCACGTCAGGTACCAGCAATTAGCATATACAACTCACGACTGGATTACGTGTCGTTGGGTTGCTCCGGCAAAATTAGTCTACATACAAGCAAATACGCAGTAAGTATAATAAAAACTGTGGTTAGCTTAATTATGATGCATTAGAGCATCATTATGGAAAGTTTAGACTTTCTTTGGTCCATTTTGGACGAGTTATTTCTCATGACGAGTGTTGGGTCGGGCACGGGTGTGCGATCAGGCAGGTGCTCCAATGTTCCAGTAGGTCAGTCCTTACAAGTGACTCTCTTGTGGCCTCTCCCGCCACACTTTGAACACTTGTGTTCGTACCTGCACTCCGTCTCCTTCCTGCTGCAGCCCCGTTCGCTGTTCCAGGCATAGCAAGCCGTGTTTGGCTTGCTTCCTCGACTGCCTCGCTTCCCCTCACTGTAATTCTGTAGAACTGGCTGCTTCTTCTTTATATTGTCCGGGCCATAATGAAGCACGCTCTTTCCCGTATGGGCGCTGGAGAATGCCTCAAACCCATGTTTGACCGCCCACTTACGGATGCACAAGTCATAGTCCGCATGCGCCCTATCTTGATATTCACCATAGCGGGCCCGGTGTGAGAGGAAATATATGTGTTCCCACATTGCCCGGTGGTCCTGGATAGACATCTCTGGAATTTCTAGCACCCAGGCAGCGGTTGCGCAGATAATTTCTTCACAGTTCAGTTTCTTCACATCTTTTTTTGACTCGACATGTCGCTTCAGGGATCACTTACTTCTAAGTTTTCGATCCACACTATCCACCGACGAACTGCTGGACGAACGTCGACGTCGGTGCCGCCACTCCCTCGATCTATTCCTTGAGCGTCCGTAGTTTGAATAGCCTGACGCCGTCGTACCGGCGGCCAACGGTTGGTCGTTGGCCGGCATCTTGCATGGTGCCCCAACCGGGCTATCTTCCCGACGTTGAGGCGAATTTGTCGCAGCCTTTTTACCGCGCCTCCTTTTCGTCTCACGTGGTGCCGCTAGGAGACGGTCCCGTTCATCTTTTAGCTCCATTAGCTCATCCTCCAATTTTAGTTCTTCCAACTCTCGCCGCACGGCATCTCGTTGTTCTTCCAGAGCCAACTTGTCCGAAGCAGGTTCCGGCTCTGACTCCTCCGTCGCCGACCTAGACATCTTAGCGGCACTGCTTCGTGTAGTTCTGTGGGTTGGTTCCGCTGTCCTCTACTTCTTACTGCAGTAGCCTACTTCGACTCCGTCGTGACTCGATCCACACACTGCGCAGAAGTCTATCGTCCTAGTCCCGTTAATCGATCGGGCTGGGTTCTGTGAACTATCAAATGTTACGACTATGTATGTAATAGTTGCAGAGCACAAATGTGTGGTAATGGTATCGCATTCCAGCGCCCTGATGGACTACCACTCACTGATGGTCGACACCCGTGAATTTTCCGATTAATGCCGATCTCCATTAGTGCCGCTACGCTTTACCGCTGGGCTATGGCAGCCAAAATACAGGTGTGTTATAGCCTGAACCATGGTCTCCGTTTACAGTACTAAGGTCCATATACTGCAGCTCGGTTATATTTTACTGTAAAGCCTATCAACTGTAAAGCCTATAATTAAGTTAGTCTAAATTGATTAACTTAGTTCAGTTATTTTCACATTAATTGTCAATGCAGCATAATGAATTGCGATGTTAGCATGGCAAGTGTGTCGATCGGTGCTAGTCAAGATATTTTTATTTATTTATTTATATATTTTTCCAACAAGTTTGTCGAAAGTACAGTCGATCGAAATTACAGTCGATGATCGATACGACCCTCCTGCCCTCAAATGCTTGCATTCCGTCGAGTTAGCGACTAACAAACCCAACCGCCGATCGACACCATGAAGTCGACACGCGTGAAGTATGTTTCTCAACGGTCGAAAATTCAAAATGTTT
The DNA here is from genome assembly GCA_030323885.1 of Branchipolynoe longqiensis. Classification (NCBI taxonomy): domain Eukaryota; kingdom Metazoa; phylum Annelida; class Polychaeta; order Phyllodocida; family Polynoidae; genus Branchipolynoe; species Branchipolynoe longqiensis. The sequence continues at coordinate 53,796,262 of CM059193.1, read as the reverse complement.
CTACGATACCATCATCAATGCCGGTCGTACCTCCATATGGGCAGTTGAAATCGACTCACAAGCCTGTCACTGGTGTTCGACACATGTTGAACGAATGCAATGAAATCGACACACGTGAATAATTTCCTAACGGTCTAGATTCAAATTGTTTTTGCGATCCCATCAGTTTTGCCGATCGTTCCTCACTATGGACGGTTGAACTCGATAACTAACTAATTCCAGGTGATCGACACACACAGAACTCGACACAGGTGAAATAATTTTCTCGTGGGCGAGAAATCAAAATGTTTTTACGATACCGTCAGGCTTGTCGAGCGTTCATCAATATTCCGAGTTGAAATCGACTCGCACGGCGTCGAAAACTGACGTCCCCCGATCGTCCTACACCATTATTCCATTCCGGAAGTCGTCCGCTGTCCCGGACGACAGGTAGAAGCAGAAAACACAGGTAGCTCGTTGACTGTGTTCTCTAGACCTCCCTAGACATTCAGGTCAGTGTAGTTACTTGTTACTTGTTAACCGATGTGCACCCAATTTTAACTGGCGCCGATGTGCACCCAACAAGCGCTGACTGACATCTGGCAACATGGTGGGGCGCCAGGATAGCGCAGCAGGAACCGGCCCGCAGTGAATATTTGGTTATAAAAAACCAAGGATAGAATTCCTTCTCGAAGGAATGAAACCGATTATTAGCGGTTCTGTCAACACCTGAGTCACCGTGTGATTATGGGTAGAGATGTGGGCACTGCCTCGTCTCCTGTGGAAATTCTCTCGTACTCTAATAGAGAGTAATGTTGGAGATGCTCCTGGGTTTCTTTTATAGACTCCCCACAAACTTTTTCAGGCGTTTCTCCGAGTTTCGTAGCATTTTCTCCAACTTGTTGACGTAGTAGTCACAGGTGGGAGAAGTGTGCGGAACAGAGGGATGGGCGGGCCGATACACTGGTCCCGACCCCGCGTAAGGTTTGGGCTTGACCCACAACCCACGCACAAATTTAGCTTATTACGCCTGTGTTATAACGGTATAAACACGTTCTCTAACACCACTAGATGTCCAAATGAGTTTGAAACAACCATATTGTGACATATATATATACCGGGACTGACCAAAAATCTTTGTTTCAGTTCCCGATGGCCACGAGGCGGAGTAAGCGCGGTGCAGCAGCAGCCGAGGGGCGTGTTCCGAGTGGATTGGACGAGGAGTACGACTCCTCACCCGTGTTGTCGGCAGTGCCTTCGACACAGCCCAGGGTGCATATTCTCTCCGAGGAGGACATAGTGCCTGACGGCGCCGCGGCTCAAAATTGGGAGACGCGGTTTGCGGCGATGGAGAGTCATATTATGGCTCTCAAACCACCGCGGTCTCGTAAACGGCGAATGCCGAGTGTCCAAGATGAGTCTTCATTTGAGGATTTCTCGGAGACAGACTCAGCGATGGAGCTTAAGGCTCCTCCTTCTCCTAAACGGAGGAAGAAGAAGAAACATATCATTTCTTCTGGTGATGATTTCACCAAGGAACGGGGGAAGACTGGACTTCACCTAATTAAGTTTATGAATACAGCGACCCAGCTTATTAAGTTACCAAAACCTAAAATTAGACAGGTTGCAGTCCTTATTGGGATAATGATATCGTATGCACCCGCTATTCTATACGGGAAGGCCCATATTAAATCTCTAGAAATAGATAAAAATTTAGCGTTAACACAAACTAAAGGGAATTTTGAGCGAAAGATGTTTATTTCGCAAGAAGGGCTACAGGATATTGGATGGTGGATGCAACACATAGCAAGTTCACCAAATCCAATCCGCATGGCGGAACCTAATACAGTAATTACTACTGATGCTTCGTTAGAAGGTTGGGGAGCTCATCGAGATGGGGTCACAACAGGAGGTAGATGGCTTGATGATGAAAAATCAGACCATATTAATGCACTAGAATTGCGTGCTATTTATCTGGGCTTATGTAGTTTAGTAAAGATAAATAAATCACAAGTTAGAATACTAACTGATAATACTACTGCCATGGCATATATTCGTAACATGGGTGGAACCAAATCAAAGCCTTGCAATCAGTTGTCTAAACTGATTTGGAACTGGGCACAGGCTCAACAAGTCTGGCTGACTGTAGCGCATATTCCAGGGTCACAAAATACACTTGCAGACCATAAAAGTAGAAATTTCCATGACCATTTAGAATGGTCTCTCTCTACACCTTTGTTTAACTTCATTTGTGAAAAATGGGGTACACCTAAAGTTGACTTGTTTGCATACCTTGTTATGTTTCTTGGCATCCTGAACCGGAGGCTTGGAAAGTAGATGCATTTGCTATTACCTGGGAAAATAATTATTTTTATATTTTCCCACCGTTTAGCATTATCAGCCGAGTTGTGAGGAAAATCGGCTTGGAAGGGACACATGCTATACTGGTGGTGCCCGATTGGGACACGCAACCTTGGCTGCCAGCAGTTTCACAACTGGCAAAAGAACATATACGATTCCCAAGAAAACTCGGGAATCTGACGCACCACGGACCGCTAGTGGTTCACGGCGACGTGTCAACGACGCCCCTATTGGCATTCCTTTTCTAAGGAAACAGCTGCAGCAATTTGGATTGGACAAAATTACTGAGAATAGGATAGTATCTGATGCCTGGAGGCCAGGAACGGTCAAAATGTACACAACCTATTTAAAGAAATGGGGTGTACATTGTTTGTTAATGAAAGTCAAGCCAACAAATCCAACAATTTCACAAGTAGCTCGTTTTCTTCGTTCTCTAGAGGATGAAGGACTATCCTTTGGGTCGATCAATGCGGCAAGATGTGCGTTATCAATCATATTACCTAGAATTGATGGCGAAACAGTTGGAAAACATTATGTCCTTTGTTATCTACTTCGGTCAATTTATCAAAGGAATCCTCCAAAACCAAAGTATAGTCGGTTTTGGGATGTTTCTATAGTATTTAAGTTGTTTCAGGCTTGGCCTCACAACTCGTGGTTAGATATAAAACAATTAGGTTTTAAGGTTGCGGTCCTGTTATTATTAGTAACGGGACACAGAGGACAGACGATTGTTGCTTTATCCTTAACTGGATTAGAAATAGACAAGAAACAAGCTACGTTTGATTTAGCACAATTGCTCAAATCGAACACGTTAGGTGACCCTTTATCTACGGTTCACTTAGACTGCTTTCCGAATGATCGGAAATTATGTGTTGTGTCAGCCATACGGGCTTATATATCTAAGACAAAGGATTTACGTGCATCACAACAACTATTAGTGAGCTTTATAAAGCCACATAAGGCAATTTCACGAGACACCCTTGCCAGATGGACAATTACGGTGTTGAAATTGGCTGGAGTGGATACGGGCAAATACTCTTCCCACTCAACTAGAGGTGCCATGGTCTCCAAGGCACGGTTGCTAGGTATTTCTGTGAAAAGAATACTAGCGCATGCAGGCTGGAAGACGGCTAAGTCGTTTGCAAAACATTACAACAAACGACTAGAAAAGCCTACCGGCATTGCAAAGCGCCTGCTCGCCAACTAACAAGAATAGGTGAGAACAAAAACGTTGAATATTATATAAGAATGGATGATATTAAGGATAAAAATGAATTATGTAAAGGTCTCCCTAGCCTGAGGCTAGCCTGAGGCTGTATACCGAGGTAAAATAGTATAGTTATACGAATCTTACCTGGGTATAGATGATGGATAACTGTTGTTTTCCCGAGGTATAAGCCTCGGGTAGACGTGGGCTAGGGCCCACCCACCACGCCTGCCACGTCTATCCCGTTGGTGTACCATTACGGGAAAATCATAGTATCCATTGTATTGAAAGATCATTTTTATCCTGAATAAGTAGGTTAAAATTGCTGGTACCTCACGTGCTTCCTTCTCCCTAGCCCACGTCTACCCGAGGCTTATACCTCGGGAAAACAACAGTTATCCATCATCTATACCCAGGTAAGATTCGTATAACTATACTATATATATATATATAAATATATATACATTTATGTACTTTATGTATTACATAGTTCACAACCAGATGGGCTGGCCAAATGAGTTAGGCGTCTGTCTCCGTTTTGGTAGATCTTGGGAACCCCAGACGAGTCAAATCAATGACTTAAAAATGTATGCTTTTTGCTTTCTAGCCAGGGGCTCGGCATTATTAGGACAGTGCAAGGAATGGTTGGCTCAGTGTCAGGATAATGTGACTGACTGGGATATCAGGTCATGCTGCTGGTGGCCTGGTCTCCCAGTGGGGCAGCACCATAACATCGCCATTAGTGCACACTGTCACAAGTCGGTACCTGTCATGACATGACCCTGGATGTTGCCAGGACACAAAACTCAACAACCCAACCCAACCAACATTCTTCATTAATACTTTGGGAGATATTCCTCACCTATTTGTTTGGTCAATTTAACTCTGAATAAATTTAATTTACCACATTTCCGTAGCCACCTCGGTTGTTGGGAACAGGCGCAATAGCCACCCTCCTCATAGCTTTGTCACCAGCCACTGTCTATTCACTTGCCCCATCGCCTCGCGTTCCTTCCGCGTGAATGTGCGAGATGTGGCCTTTGCCGGCGTGAGCCGATAGGTGGCGACACAGGCGGCGGTCGCCAAGTTGATGATGAGGAAGACGCCCATCAGGTAGTAGAGTCCGGGCCCGAAGCACTGTCGGACCTGCGGCCACGGGCCCTTGTGGTCGGGACCCGGGTGGTTCCTGCCGGCGGAGTGCGTGCTTTTCTCGTCCGACGCGTTAGAGGCACTGCTTCGTAGAATTTCGAAAAAGGAGAGAAGGCTCAAGCCGAGCACCAAGCCTGCAAAATGGAATCCAGGAAAGCATGGTTTGACCTGCAGCAGGTTGTAAAATATTCCAATAAAACGTATTGGTGGGGAATGTGAAATGGTGTATAAAGGAGTACAAATGGTCTATTAATGTAAATGATGTATAGGGCCAGGTGCATGAATGTATTTATGTAGTTGCTGGTGACTCTTTACTTGTAGTCAATAGTCATTGTGTATTAGATAGATAGTGTGAGAGGGGCACTACTGTTAGTGTGTAAGGAGCCTCAAGAGCTCTACCCACTACCCCTCTCCCCCCAACTGCTAGTCACAGATCACCACACACACACAGCAGGCAGGTGCAGGCCAAGCAGCCACACCACATGGTGGTGGTGGGTAGATCACAGTAGCCATGGTGACATAAGAATGCTTACTGTTCATTGGTGGAACTAGAAATGCTTGTTGCTGATTGGAGATCATGGTCAGGTGGTATGCTATATCAGATCCATGTACCACTATATAATAATAAACCTGAGGGTACAAGCTCTCACTCTACTTTCACTCTTTATACTCTTCCTTTCTCTCCTTGCCTGTACTGATTTCATATAGCCTGCCTACACAACTACAGCTGCCAGACGATGACTTTACATATTGGCGACTGCGACGAGTTAAACCTGACGGGTTATAAGGTAAAGACTACTACAACTTTACATATTGATAACCACGACAAGTTGAAACCGACCGGGTTTAGAAGGTAAAAATTAGTATGACTTTGCATAATATAGACTATGACGAGTTCTGAACGTTAAAACTGGTATCAATTAGAAATTGATAGCCACGACTAATTATAACCGATGAGTTTATAGTGTAAAGACTACGACGACTTTATAAATTGACCACGGACGAGTTTCGATGACACTGTTCGGGTAGTAATACTGTGTAAAATATAACATTTTGACTGGAAATTTATATAATGTAGACTGTGTAACTGTCGACCAGAAGTTATTTTAACTGAGACGTTAGTTAATTGTGACATTATGGACTGGTGCTTTACATGTCTATAGATAATATACTGTGAACTAGTAATGTTTTTGACTAAAAGTTAGACTACAATGTTTATTTCTATTCAAAATTGACAAATATTGCATTTCGGTAGTTATGATAATATGACGGTAGTGACTGCAGTAGTTACTCAATAGTGTTAAATTCAAAATTGATAGAATTTATTGACTTCGACTAGTTTGTTTTAAATTATGTAGGTAGTGTTATTTTTCTACTATCGAATTGTTATTCTTTTCATCGTTTTCGAGGCATACAATGATTTGAAATTGCTTTGTCGTTGACTTTTCCGACAGAAAGTATCTATTCTTTGGGGAAACATTAGTCTTTGACATTGGTATTACTGTAATTTGCCATGTCTGAAGCCTCGTGTTGCCGGTAGAATATTTTTCCATTGGGACTACTTTTGCTAATTTGCTTTAGCCTTGATGTGAATGGGAGCATAGTAATACACTACGAAAGAGACTTTTCACTTTTTTTCTACTTTACAGGCATAATTCTATAATTGGATATGATTCTTTATTTTATTTCTACTGCGCTTAACTCAGCAGCCTAAAACTAAAAATGCCTATGACACGCCTCAAGGAGGAATAACTGTGTGAAATGCTATAGGTACACATATATTGCTGAGTCTAATAGATAGATGAGTTTGTTTATATCGCAGAGTTTTGATATTTTAATAAAAGACAGAGAGAATAGGGAATGTACTAACGTTGGTAACATATAGAGAGAACATAGGGAGAAGCGAGAGTTGTTGCACTTAAAACATTGTCAGCATTAAGTATGCAATGGGTCATTGAAGGAGTATGGCAATTATGTACCCAGGTTGGACGGGGCAGATAGACTGCTATGTGTGAGTGGATAGGCTTATTTATAGGGATAGAAACTTTGGCGGGTGTTTCTGATATGGGTTCATTCGCTTCACGTTGTCTTGTGCATTTGGTACAGTGCATGAGTTCTTACCAGTGTCTTTTAAAACAAGGGGTCACAATATTTGGGAGGAGTTAGTCTGTTGCATGTCAATCTTTGCAAGCAGCCTCTTAAATATGACATTGTGCGTTTGTCCTAAATCTCTTGAGGAAGCTTTGCAATGTCACCTCTTGGTATAGATTTGTCGGTGGACAACAATGACGTTATAAGTCACATCGAGGTAGTTCAGATATTTCTAGTCGAATAGATAGTCTAAATACTTCTTCTTTAGATTTCTCCGATTCTTGTTCTCGAGCTTTTACTTTAGATAGGCAGAATCTTATAAACATTCCAGGTGTGATAAAGTCACTGAGAAAATATGTAGATAGGTTGTTTGTAGCCAGTCGGATTGATGAACATTCAGAAATTCATGCTGTAAGAGCTGCGATAGCTATTGGGAATTCTGGATAGTCAGAAATTCATTCTATAAAAGCTGCGACACCTTATCGTGTCAGTTCTTATGCGCCGGGCATACATCTTGGGTCACCGCTAGAGAATCTAGAATTGCCAGTCGCGGTAGATATTGCATCTAAATTTAGATGTACTTCAGTCGCACAGCACATGGCTGAGTATGTGCTGTCAACACAACAGCAGGGAGGCTATGAGAAAGCGGCGCCGACTGCACACACGCAGACGTCATTGACTTTACGTAATGGCATCGACTTTACAAATTGGGACACAACTAAATCGGTACATGTGTATACATATACTCGGAAAAACAATCCTGGGCAGGGTAAACCTAACAGACTGACTTGTTACTTATGTAATGAACCACATTACTTGAAAGATTGTCCAGACAAACTAAAAATTAACATGAGTTTTACTGTTCTTTGGGAGACTGAATAGCACACTTGATATACATCCTGCAAATTAAGCTTGAATTACTGGGATATAAATTGTTTGATCTTGTATATTTAGTTACAGCTAAAAGTTTTGATACATTTGACTGCTTTTCAATGTCTAGTGAATGTTGTTGGAACAGATAGGCAATTGTATATGGGTAGTATTGGCGTTTGATTTACTTTTTGTTACAGATGGGGTGGAAATTTGTGATGTTGAAATTTGTTATGGGTTTGTTTCCTGGTTTAATATGGTACATCCGTGAATAAGTTGTTCATTGTTTCATATTATACATCCTTGGATAAGTTTAGATATAAATTAATAACAGGGATATTTCTAGAAATAGACTATTGTAAGGTACAATTTCTCTTGTTATTTCTTGATGCTGATGAGAGACTTGATGCGCGAAAAGGAAGAGAGGAGGCGGGGGTGGAAATAAAGGTTTTATTTTCACCTCAGAGACAGACAGGGCATACAGGGTAACAGGGAAGAGAAGAAAAATAAAACAAGGATAAAATGATGATGAGCGGAGTAAATAAGGAGCAGAGTTCAAAAGTCAGTGGAGTGAGGGGGTGCCGAGGAGCCCTCCACCTGAGGAGGAGAAGGTAGGAGGAGTGTAGGGTGGGTGGGTGGTGAAAAGGGAGAGGTCTGGGAGGTGGCAGGAGGGCGAGTGCCTGAGGGAGGCCGGGGGGCGGCCTTATAAGGGGAGAGGGAGGGGCGACAGCAGGTGAGTGTGAAAGCTGCCGGCCCGGGGGAGGGCGAGAGGTGGCGAGCAGCGGCGTCGGGTGAGGCGTGAGCGCCGCGCGACGCGGAGGGCGGGGGAGGGGGCGGCGCGCCGCGCCGTCTGCCGAGGTGAGAAAGCAGCGCGACAGCGGGGGGAGGGTCTCTTCCTCTCCTCGCATCAAACATAATGCGTCGCATTACGACCCGATGGCGGAAAAGGAAGAGAGGAGGCGGGGGGTGGAAATTAAGGTCCCCCGGGCCGGCCGGGGGGAGGTCGGCGGATCAAAAATCCGCCGAGTGGGGGGGGCTTGGCGCTCACGGGTCTTGGCCCTTTTTTTTTTTTTTTGTGGGGGGGGGGCAGGTCGGCCTCGCTGTGCATGGTGAGGAGGCGCCTCACATTGGCGCAGTATGCGCAGACGTGACGGCGCGTGTCCCCCGCCTCACCGTGGGCCTCCCCGAGGCGGGCCCGATCGCACGAGGCGGGGGCGCGGTTCCAGGCCAGGCAGGGGGCGCCGTGGGTCTCCCTGTCGTAGGTGGCGCGGGCGTCAGCCTGGGGTCGGGGGAGGTGGGCGCCTCGGTGGAGATGGTCGGGTAGGCGGGCCGGGGCGGCGGTGGCTTGCTCCTCGGGCATGGCCAGGCAGTCTAGCCTCATGAGGTTGAGGGCCACCGGGTCATGCCACCCCTGGGGGAGGGTTCCGTCCGCGATCGCTGTAAACACGGTCTCGGAGTACCAGCGGACGGTTGCCCAGGGGTAGATCAGGTTGTCCCGGCAGACTGTGAGGTGGTGGTGGTGGAGTCCCTGGGCGGAGTGGGCGGGGAAGTCTGGGTGGTCGATGAGGGTGAGGAGGGCGAGGGCGTATTCGTCCTTCGTCGCTCCCCCCTCTTCACCGGCTTCCTCTCGGGCCCTCGCTTCACGAGGTCGGAGGGGAAGATGAAGTTGGCCGGGATCCCTTGGCGCCTGGTGCAGTGCCGCGCCTCGGCGGATGCCAGGATGTCCCGGACGGCGTCGGCCGCGGAGGCGGGGGGGTGTCGGGTCCGCTCCTCTTGGTAGGGCGGCGAGGTGACGGGGGAGGCTTGGGAGAGGTGGCGGTACCTCTCGTACTCCGGGTGCGCGGCCCCCGGTGGGGGCGCCTGAGGTGGCGGCCGGGGCCGGGCCGTGGTGCTGGCGGGCGCCCGAGGTGTCGGCGGGGCCTCCCCGGTGCCCAGGGAGTCGATCCGGGCGTGGAGGTCGGCGGCCGCCTGGCGTTGCTCCAGCTGGATGCGCTGGAGAGCCTCCAGGACTAGGGCGATCTCGGCGCCCGAGGCGGGGCCCGAGGTCGCCGCGGGAGATGCCGAGGCGGTGGCCGGCGACTCGTCCCTCCTGGGAGTTGGAGCGGGCCCCGGGGTGCGGGGGGCGGCCCGGGAGCCCTTTCGTCCACGTCCCTTCCCTTGAGGCATGCTGCAGCTGTGGTGGGGCAGAGGTCCGAGGTGGAGAGCCAAATGAAAAAGAAAGGTCTGGGAAGGCGGCAGGAGGGCGAGTGCCTGAGGGAGGCCGGGGGGCGGCCTTATAAGGGAAGAGGGAGGGGCGACAGCAGGTGAGTGTGAAAGCTGCCGGCCCGGGGGAGGGCGAGAGGTGGCGAGCAGCGGCGTCGGGTGAGGCGTGAGCGCCGCGCGACGCGGAGGGCGGGGGAGGGGGGGGGCGCGCCGCGCCGTCTGCCGAGGTGGGAAAGCAGCGCGACAGCGCGGGGCGGGGGGAGGGTCTCTTCCTCTCCTCGCATCAAACGTAATGCTTCGCATTACGACCAAAGCTATTGGGGTAATTGGGATACATATAGATACAGATAAATGCATATCCTCTGAACCGAAGACCTTAATAATACCTTTAAGTAAAAGAAATAATAGAAAGAGAACTAAGGAAGCTGGATGATGATATTATAGTCTAATTATAGTCCTTGTGCTTCACTAGTCACGTTAGTGCTGAAGTTAGATGGTACTATTCGTCTCTATGATGACCATAAGCTAAAAGTAATTTTAGGTAAAAGTGCTTGTCCTCTACCCAGGATATAAGATATTTTTGATTAATTGCTTAATGGTAAAGAAGGATAATAAACCTAAAAACTGCGATAAACACTCATATAGGACTATTTCAGTTTGGGCATATGCAATTTGGATTAACAAATGCATGAGCTGATTCCAAAGAATAAGGAATGTAATTGTTGTAGAAGTTCTGAAAAATGGTGTTTGATATATTTAGATGATTTTGTGTAATCATATTTAATGAATCTAAAGGGAGATATGATCCATGATACTCAGTCGTTAGATCCCGATAGTAACAGTCGTAGACACTTTACAAAATTGGTTTCTGTGGTAGACTAATAATGATTAGAGACGTACGGAGATGATAAAAGGTACATTACAACCTTTGCCGTTCGATCCTATCATTTTTTGGCCAAGATAGACGCACTAATGAATTATTGGTGAATAAAACAAAATATAACCTAAATTAATACATTCACGAGAGATTGGTACTGGAGCTTTTACGTGCCAGCAATCATATACTGTGGATTCAATAATTGGTAGTTCTAATTTATTCAACAGAATTGACCAATCACATCGAAGAACACCACGGATGGATCAACGGAGATGCGGACGTCTGAGTGCTACGGCTCATTCGACAAGAAAATTCTTTATCTCTGCGCCACTAATACATAGCGATTGCGCCATACCTAACAATTGTGCTAATATGAAGCATAAACTAAAAATAGTGCAAGTCAACAGATTCAAAGCTTGCGCCATCATTGACGCGTTGTGAAGTAAGTTGCGCCACTAATTAAAATACTAATTCCTTATAATTACAGACGTGTTTCAGATGGGATAGACTCCACAGTAGCATTGCTATAGTAAGATTATTGACACCTTTGCTTACGAATGCTTCATGTTGGATGAATTGTATCAAATGGAAAAATTAGTATTAACATGGTAAGAGTTGTATAGACTTTGACATGCACAACCATGTACTAATATATCTTGTTATTCTACTGTGACACAGTAGTGAAAAACACACACCTGTGGTGGCGAGATGTCACACTAACATGAACAGATCAATTCTTTCCCATTGACTTTTCTATTTATCTAGGTTAATTGTTACTAGCTCTTAGTCTTACATAACATGGCGTATAACAGGTATTACTCAGTGGAACGAGCTGAAACTGTTTAGCTACTCGAAAAAGCTATGACCTGTCACACGAATGACTGAAATGTTATATTTGCTGAAATTAATACTCGATGAACTCTGTTAAAACTGTTGAATGCCTGAATGCTATAATTGTTTTCAGGTAGATTAAGCAGGTCTAAGAATTGACACGCCTAAAGTGGATTTCAATGCAATAAATCAAAGATGTTATAAGCTCTTGTTGGGACACACCATTGAAAATGCATTGGTCGTAATGATTGCATTGCGTTTGATTCGCGGCGGAGGAGGAGTGCCCCCCCCTCTCCTCCTCTTTCCTACGACCGTTGACTTCTTACATAACCCCTTCACCCTTCTCCGGCCTTATAACCCAGCCACCCTGCTGCTCCCAGCCACTCGCCTCCCCTCGCCCCTGCAGCACTCACCTCTTTTTTTCTACTTTGGCTCTCTTCCTCGCCTCCACTCTACTCGTCTCCACGCATCTACGCCTCCACGCCTCCACACCTCCCGAGTCGCCGGCCTACATATGCCTTCCATACCACGAGGACGAGGCCGCCCCACCAGCCGCTGCGGATTGCGCCGAGGAAGGATCGCCGCCACGGCTGACGCCGCTTCCGCGACCTGATCTGCGCGCAGTCTCCAGTCTGAGGCCACCTCCTGGGCCTCCGCCGTGGACGCTCGGATGGACGCCAATGCCCTGGAACGCCTCATCGCCCTGGTCGAGGCGATGGCCGTCGCCCCGCCCCCGGCGGCAGCCCCCATGCCCACCTTGGCCCTGGAGCGATTGGCGTATATAGTGCAGGAGCTCACCACCACCTGCCCGCGCCGCCTGCCCACCAGAACATCCACCCCCTCTACAGACGATACCCCTGACAAGGCGCCTATGCGACTCAGCAAGCCGCCTCCACGACCCGCCTACCCGCCGCCCTCCGAGCCGCCCAGGACCACAGCCCCACCTATGTCACCGAGGTGGTTCGGGAAATCCTCGAGTCTGCCGAGGCACAGAACACGGGATGGCGAAAAGATATTCCTTCAGGATACATCTTCCCCCATGACCTGATCAAGAGAGGGCCCGAGGGTAAGGCGGTGAAGAGAGGGGAGGCCACCATGGAGTATAACCTCGCCCTCCGGTTGCTCGAGTCACATCCCGCTTTCCCCTCGGATTCACTGCCAGGCCTCCTCCACCACAACTTGACGGTACAGCGTGATTGTGTCACCCATCCCTGGCCTACCGTCCGGAGATATTCCAAAACTGTGTTTGCTTGGATCGCCGACGGGAGGCTCCCGGATCGGTGGCATGATCCCATAGCCATCAACGCAGTCCGGCTGGATGTCATTACAGCCCCCGCGACTGCCCCTGGCACCTCCCCAGCCTCCACCTCCCGCTCAACAGCTTCCGCCCGCCCGCCGCCACCCAGCCCCGCTCCTCCCAGGCTAACCCCCACACCCCTACACCCTAGAGGCATACGGCATGCCGTGCCCGACATGGAACCGTGACCCCACCTCATGCGACCTCGCCCCTGCTGGTGAGGCGCACGGAGAGCAAGGATCCAGGAGGCACCACGCTTGCGCATACTGCGCCAACGTGCGACGCATCTTAACCGTCCACAGTGAGGCGGTCTGTTTTATGAAGTGAACCCGGGAGCGTGCATCCGCCGCCCCCGCGATCACCTCGGTGGATCTTTAGTTCGGCAGCGGCGAAACCGGCCCCTGCCTGCCGCGGCCTCCCGGGAGGCCCCCTCACATTCCCCGACCCCCCGCCGCCACCACACCCACCTCTCCTATGATGACGTCACTCCTGACGTCAACCCTCAGGCTGCCACAGCCATCACCCCCGTCATCGCCCGCCGACCACCGGAAGTCCCACCGAGGACATCGGAAGCAGCCAGGGATTACGTAACGCCCAAGAGACGGCCGGCGCCAACCGCCCTCCTCTCATCTCCCCGCTCCACCAGTGAACGATTACATAACAACCCAGTCCACACCCCTCACATCTCCACCGCCTCCTTTCCTCACATCATGGCCGGCAGCCGGTGCCCCCGTCACCCCCGGCGCCCCGCCGCCCACCATCGCCCCCGGTGACACCGCCTACATTCACCAGCTCCCTGACTTTGACCCCCCCCCCCCCCCCCCCCCCCCCCCCCCCCGCCCCCCCCCCCCCCTGACCCCCCCACGACCAAGCCTTCGGGGCTCCCGCCCCCACCACCGCTAAGGACTTCGCCCACCCCCTCTCCCATACCCACTGAAACCTCCTCCCCCGCACCACCTCCCCCGCCCACCCCCTCCACCCTCCGGCGGCAACCCCCCCCCCCCCCCCCAACCCTCCCCATCCCCTGCCCTTCCCCCCTTACCCCCCACCATCACCCCCCCTCCCCCTCTCCCCCAATACATATATACATATATACATATATACATATATACAAATATAAATATACATATACATAATACATATATACATATATACATAATAATAATACATATATACATAATACATAATACATAAACATATATACATATATACATAATACATAATACATAATACATACATACATATATACATACATGCATAGATACATAGATACATATATACATATATACATAGATACATGTATACATAGATACATACATACATAGATACATAGATACATATATACATATATACATGGAGACATGGAGACATGGTGACATGGAGACATGGAGACATAGAGATATAGAGACATAACAATATAGAGATATAGAGATATAAAGATATATATGTCAACATATACATAACTATATTCACTATTATAGAATTAAAGTGTCGCTTCATTTTAACTTAACTGTGTTATGGAGCTGTCACATTATGACGCTTCTCACCGACACGCCGGCAGCGCGCAAAATAATTTCAATGCGTCGAGACACGTCCAACTTTTCGGCGTTTTGGGAGAAAACTCGACGTCACCGCAGGGGGTTAGTACTAGTAGCGTGTTAGTAGCGTGTTAGTAGTGTGTTATTAGTGTGTTTGTAGCCGTGTTATTAGCGCATTACTTGCGCGTTATTAGTGCGCGGCCAACGGCTTTCGACGTGGGGCCGAAGAAAAAAACAAAACAAATGAGGCTAGACCTATTTTAGTGGCGCGTCTGTCAGCGCGTGGGAACGTCAAATCAACGGGTTCCCAGCGTGTTATCAGCAGGTTGACAGCGCGTTATTGGGGGTCGGCGAGTTCCCAGCGTGTTATTGGCGTGTTGTTGGCGCGCTGTCGGCGTGTTGTCGGCGTGTTGTTGGCACGCTGTTGGCGCATGGGTGTTGCGTCATACGGCTGCGTCGTTAGGGGTCCGGTGATTTTATATAAATAAGATTGGAGTCTTTGTCTGCCATCATTTCTTCACAAGCTACCGTCCAGTCAACATCTCTCTCTCGCTGAGTCTACAACAGTGTACAAGTACAACACTCAACATCCAGCATGCCAGGAAAGAGAACCAGCCAGAATGGCCAGGGGCGTGGGAAAGGCAAGGGCAAGGGGATAAAGAGGATGATGGAGGAGAGATGTCCATCACCATCACCATCTCACTCGCCATCGCCGCCACCAACTCGACAATCTGCCGCATCTCCAGCCTCACCGAGCATTTCACCATCTAGGCAGACTGGCGACCCTGGACTGACGATGCAGGTTGAGGCCACGTCTCCGACGCACCAGTCCCTCGCCCCACGCACCAGTCGCCTCTAAGTCTTCGCAGCAGGGTGGACACAAGACTCTAAGGAAGTGTGACTGCACTCTGCTGGAGGCAGCGGAGGAACTCATGCTTGAGTTCCTCCAAGACAATTCCATCCTTTGGAACGTCCGTTTGACGGGGTACCGGCGGACCGATAAAAAAGCAAAGTTGTGGGACGACCAGTCGCAATTGATGGGCAAGAGTGTCGGGCATCTGCAGGGGTGGTTTAAGTGCCTGCGAGACTGCAACACCAGACTGCACAAAAAAAAAGTGGTGACGGTGCCCCGGTACCGAGCGAGAGGGACGAGTGGGTGCTCCAAAAATTTGAGTTCCTGAGTGCTGTCGTCAAGCACAGGCCTGAGCCGGGCCAAACTGTAAGTATTATATATTTTACAGGATATTTTAACTTCAGAGCGTGTGCATTGAATTCATTATACAAATCGTTAAAGATAATTTGTGATTTATTTGTTGTAGAAAAAGGTTGTTATATAGGGTACTCATGTGATGTCATCAACCGGATGCGCAGCCATTGTGGCGATATCAAACAGTAAACAACCCATAGAGTTTGCCTCTACACGCAGTGCAAAACGTTAGTTTTATTAAAGATTAATCCGAATGCAAAACCCTAAGCATATCAATTGAATATAATCATTTTATTAAACATGTTTTCTATGTGTCTTCAAATCAGTTTGTTTCTAGGTGGTGTGGTTTTAGAGATATTTCACTTTTTCTGCATGAACATTGCTCATAGCCATTGAGTTTGCAGTGTGACAGTGTGTTTATTATTGGGGTTACTATCGCCAAAATGGCCACACTTCCGTTTAGCATGACATCAGTGCATACCCTATTTTGTGGCCATGATAATGTATACGGCCGTTTGTATTTATTTGATTCGGCTAAGGATTTGCAATGGTCTTGTTTTTTGTATGAGGTATGTAATTATGGCCAATGCAAGGAAATTATAAAGTCCAAATGTGTTGCTGTTCGTATTTACATTTGTCCCCAATACATATTATTCATGTCACTTATTCTGGTTTCTTAATTGTGTCTTGCAGGTGTTTGGCATGATCGCCGCATCTCAGGGGGATCTGGGGGCTGCCGAGTCAGCCTGCGCCGACTTTCTCATAGCGAGCGACGAGACCCCCAGCTAGCCACCTGCATCCCCACGAAGCAGAGCCCACAGGACACAAGCCTCCTGGCTACACTGGAGGATCGGATGGCCCGCTCCGGGGAACTGTTGGAGAAGCTGCAGCCCACTGCAGCTCCCCAGATGACTGTTGAGGCGGCGTTTGGGAACTTTGTTTGCGACACCCTGATGACCATGCGCAAGGGGCAAGCGACTAAGGTGCGGATGGGCATATGCCGTGTCCTCACTGAGGCGCTCGACGACGATGGCGACAGTGAAGTGGGTTCAACCCAGGTCACCCCTTGTGGCAGTCCGCATCGTCGCTGGCATCCTCATCCAGTGAGATGTATCAGCCGCCTCCACACCAGTGGAGACACCAACCACCACCAGCATCACCATGGGCCTCGCAAACCGCGGAGTACGTAAGCCAATATATGATGCAGCCCTTGCTGCTTGCCGGCCCGGTCACCCAGCACCAGCCGATGGGACCACTGCAGGCCCACCCGGCGGCCCACGTACTCCCACATGGCATGCAGCCACTGATGTATGGACAGCAGCCGATGGCTCCACCTCCAATGCTGGGGGTGCAGGCAGCAACAGCTGGACATCCAGCACCAACACCTACACGACCAAGAGCACCGACACCACCGCCAGCCCGTCCACCCACACCACGCCAACCCAGCACCAGCACTACCGTTGGGGCATGGGTTGATGCCCAAGCGGTGCTGACCCAGTCCACTGTTCCAGCAGGGGAGAATCCATTGAATTTGTCCGGGCTGTCGGGGATCTCCACTGGCTCGAATGTTGACATTGAGGCAGAGGATTTGTTCGACACTGGACGTGCGGGTCATATGGACACCCCCCCCCCCAGGAAGGGACACTCACGAGTGATTGATGGTGATACATAAGTGTATATATTGATTTTTGCGCCCTTTGTAAATATTGTATAAATGATGATTTTGTGCTATTGTATGCTATTGTTGCTATGTTGTTACTATGTGTAAATAAAAGTTTCTGTATCCTACTCCAGATTTACGTCTCTGAGTGTAATTCTTTTTAATTCTTTGTAAACAGTACTTATCCTTATGATACAAATACAATGTGTTAAAAATATATTGTAACAAATTATAAGTACAATATACAAAAGGTAATCTCATGTACTAAGCATCAGCCAACCCCCCTGTAAATAAGGGAACAGTAACAGTTTTGCCTGCACAAGTATTTAAAAGTTCCCTACAAAGTAGACTTCCCCTCCCTACTTTATCTCAGACATGTAAATTTGTCTGTCTTAGACGTTCCCCACCAAAATGTCCCGTAGTAGTTGTGACACTGCAACACTGTAACTTAAGCAGTTAAAAAAATTGCCGGGGGAAATAATCACACCCCCAATTGCTTTTTGCACTGTACATAAATTATCCTCCCCACCCAGTTGAATGAAATGACATGTAACATTGTCAGTCTATATATAATTGGCCACTGAAAACATAAATGAAATCTACGCCACTCAAATTAATAACAAACATGTTAAGTATGGTTCGGTATCAACAACACATATTTATACCTTTTATTAAACTCAATTAGTAGTATCAATTTGGTTTGCATAGAAGTTTCACACTAAATATCAGAAATGACACAGATCACCGTACAATAACATGACAGTACAAACACATCACCAGATCATAGTGTCCTGCCATGCAATGGCACCGGTTGGGGAGTTGGTCCAGTCCTTTAGGAGATTGCGCTGCTCCTTTCCTGACCTGGAGCCAGTGTTCATGGCCGGTAGAGGATCATGCAGGTCTGGCAGGTTCTGCCCATCTCTCCATTGTCCGGGGATGACGGTGTGCTGTTCATTGTCCTCACAGTCCATCTGCTGGTTCTGGAGGCTGGGATATCGCACCCTCATCATGTTGTGCAGCACCATGCAAGCTGTCATGATGAGCTTCACGGTGGAGGGGTGGTGCTGCATCGTGGTGAGGAGAACCTGGAATCGGTTCGCCAGGATCCCAAAAGCATTTCCACCACTCGCCTAGCGCGCAAAATCCTATAATTGAAAATCCGTTGTTCTTTCATCATACCCCTCCGGCTGTACGGTTTCATCATTGTGGGCCGTAGGGCAAAGGCATCGTCCCCGATCAAGAAGTACGGTACAGCGTTCTGCCCGTCCACGATACGTTCACTGTCAGGGAAACCCAAACTACCATCTTCGACGGCCACCTTCAGCTCAGATGCATTGTAAATCTGCATGTCGGATGCCGAACCGGTGCCACCAACATCTGCCCAGATGAATTTGTAATCGGCATCCACAAGCGCAAGGAGAACAATCGAGTAGAACCCCTTGTAGTTGTAGTAAAGGGATCCGCTCTTTGGGGGGACACCGGCAGGCGATATGCTTCCCATCTAGTGCTGCTCATGTGTGGGGGAAGTTCCACCTCGCCATTAACATGTCCGAGATGGCACGCCATCCATCAGGAGTCGTGGGGCAGGTCATGGTCTCGTCGATGTATTCCGCGATGATCGCTTTACACACCTCTGACACAATGAGTGATTGCGTGTTGTGGGGGACCCTCCACCCAAACTTCATGGACACTTACTTGGTCCCAGAGGCGAGGTGACGTAAAGTGAGGGCAAGCTTCAGGCCAGGCTCCAGTGGTTCTCGGAACGTTGTATACTGTTTAGTGATCCGCGGACCCACTCTGGCTAGCATCTCATCAAACATCTGGGGAGGCATCCGCATGAAGTTTGTGAAAGATGCCCTATCCTCAATCTGCAGTTCGACCAGAAGCTGGTCGTAGAGACCGAACTGTCGCCGCCTCCGGATCCATCCTCTCATCCACTTTCTGGTCTGGGGACGTAGGATTGTTCTTCTCAGATGGTAACATCTTGGTTTACATCATGGTGATGTTGCAGAATGGCTAGTTTGTATTTGCCGACTTGGTTTGCAGGGACCTCCATCACCTCCCAACACCTGAGCTGTTCTGGCCACAGATCGAAATCCCTACCTTTATATACTCAAACCCAAAATGCTGATGAAACGTTCGCAGAATGCTGGGGAACGTTAGGTCTGCGCTAGACACGCCAGCAACACGTCAAGACACACCAGCAACACGTCCAGATGCACCAGCAACACGTCCAGATACACCAGCAACATGTCACCACGCGCCAGCCACACGTCCAGAGCCCCCTTCAACACATCCAGATGAGCCAGCAACACGTCCAGACCCGCCATGAACATGTCCAGATGCGCCAGCAACACGTCAAGACCCGCCAGCAACACGTCAAGAGGTACCAGCAACACGTTCAGACCCACCAGCAACATGTCCAGACACGCCAGCAACACGTCAAGACCCGCCAGCAACACGTCCAAAGTGTCAAGAAACGCTGGCACAATGCCAATAGCGGGCCCACTAAACGTCGATGGCACGTTACCGACGCGTTGACGGACCGCTCGCAGTTTGTCGCAAAAATGGCCAACGTTTGTCGATGTTGATCAACGTGCCGCGAGCGGTCCTGCAACGCACTCATAACGTGTGTCGATGTGCTGCAAACGCGCCAGTAACGCGCAACCCAACACGTTGACGCGCATTGTCGGTCATCGAAAGTTTTGTGCATGCACAAAACGCTCGACGCGGCCTGACGCGCGCCAACGTGTGGGTTCACACGTTGCTGTCACCCAACGTGCACCGACATGTACCGACGCGCCGGTAATGGTGCTGTCACACTACGATGTAATGGACAACGAGTGTCCGACGAGTGGGATTTTCGAAAAACCCGACGAGTTATGCAAATACGGGGCCAAGTTGGATGACACTGCGGCGTGGTCGACGTGGGTGCAACAACAGTATAACGAGAGGTATAACAACGGTATAACGAGAGAGGACATAGAAGATATTTATTTGCGTGTGTCTGTGTGTGTGTCTGTCTGTGTGTGTATGTCTGTGTGTGTGTCTGTGTGTTTGTGTCTGTGTGTGTATGTGTGTATATGTGTGTGCTGTGTGTCAGTGTGTGTTTCTGTGAGTGTCACATGTGTCTGTGTGTATGTGTATGTGTATGTGTATGTGTGTGTGTCTGTGTGTATGTGTATATGTGTGTGTGCATCTGTGTGTGTGTCTGTCTGTCTATGTGTGTGTATTTGTGTGTGTCTGTGTGTGTATGTGTGTGTCTTGTAAGATATGTAAGTATCCGAACGCCCCCCCCAATAACAAGACGTGACGTGATCGAAGTCGAGAACCAATAAAGTCAGTTACATTACAGAATCCATTGTGTCGATACATCATTACATGGTGTCAGATGTTAAGGTCGAATTATGGCGCTTCACGGGTTGAAACCACCAGGATATCTGAACCTAGACGAGAAGATGGCGATAAATTTGCGGTGCTGGCTACAGGCTTACAAAATATATGCGGTAGCAGCTGGTGTATCGACGAAAACAGAACGGATTCAGTGCTGCGTATTTCTGCACATCGCGGGTGTGGAAGCCCAAAAAGTTCATCGGATGTTCGCGGTGGAAGGCACGGACAAGGACAAGATAGGGCCATTGGTAGACGCGTTTGCACGATATTGTGAAGGTAAAATGAATTTGACAGTCATTCGTTACGAGTTCAACTCGTTTAATCAGGCGGAACAAAATATGGATTCGTTTATTAGAGAACTTAAACACCGAGTGCAGTATTGCTGTTATGAACAATTGGAATCTTCATTGCTCTGTGATAGAATTGTGTGCGGTGTCACGGATGATGTATTAAGAAACAAGTTATTACAGATGCCCGATCTCAAGCTAGAGGAATGCATACAACTGTGTCGATTAAGCGAGATCAAATCCGCCCAGGTGAAGAAAAGGGAAGTACACCAAGTCGATGCGGTTAATACGGGATATACGAACAGACAACGGCCTGCAACAGGAACATCTCCTTGGTTACGGCGATCAGCTGGTCGATATCAACAACAACAAGCGAGTCGACAAACGGGTAACAAGTGTAATCAGTGCGGCTATACACATGCGACAGGAACGTGCCCAGGTAGAGGAAAGGAGTGTTTAGGGTGTTGAAAAATTGGACATTTCGTGAAGATGAGCCGTTTGCAGCAAGCTCCAGGTAGGAATGCAGCTGTCTACGAGATTGATGTGACGGAGGACATCATCACTCACGAGGAAAGGGACATTCGCAATGATGATGTGAATGGTGACTTGTTTGTGGGCACCTTGTGTACTAGTGACATGGAGGACAAAGATTTGTGGTACACTGTATTTTGTGTCGGTGGCCTAGATATCCGTTTTAAATTGGATACCGGCTCAGAGGCAAATATTTTACCGCTAGAAATGTACCATGAAATAAGTAAAGCATGTATGATTCCATCATTGTGTCATTTGGTGACATATGGTGGGCATAGAATTCACCCGCATGGGGAGGTGTCCCTTAATGTCGAGGGTCACTGTGTCAAATTTCAAGTTATGGACGCCGGGTGCGCGATTCTGGGCAAACAATCGTGTGTCCAATTAGGCTTGTTGGCGCGGTTAGATGTCTTGGGCGCCATAGAGGGTGATGCGATCGCAGATCAACTGGTAAGACAATATTCAAAGGTTTTTCAGGGTTTAGGGCTCATCAAAGTTAATGCTAAGATTTACATTGATAAGAACATATGCCCTGTAGTCGACGCTCCACGTCGAGTGCCATTAGCAATTGTGGACGATGTTAAAATTGAACTAAAAAGGATGTTAGACCTAGGGGTTATCATAAAACAGGACAAGCCTACCCCTTGGGTGAATTCTGTAACAATAGTCCGGAAACCTGGGAAATTACGAATATGCCTAGATCCTACACGGTTAAATAAAGCTATACTACGAGGTCCCTACCCTTTAAAAACTGTCGAGGAAGTGGTAGCGACATTGCACAGTGCCAAATATTTTTCAGTACTCGACGCAAATAGCGGGTACTGGCAAATCGAACTCGACACTGATAGCTCTAAATTATGCACGTTCAACACCCCGTGGGGCAGGTTCAGGTTTACTCGACTCCCATTTGGCATCAAAACAGCCGGAGATATATTCATACAGGAGATGAATATTATTCTAATGGATCTCCCAGGCGTACATGTTATCACAGATGATATCTTGGTACATGGTTCAACAATTGATGAGCATAACTCACGATTAGAAGCTGTTCTGAAGCGAGCTGTTCAAGTAAACCTGAAACTGAACCCGAAAAAGTCGAAGATATATAGAACAAATGTAAATTATGTAGGACATGTTATAACATCAGAAGGTATCCAACCCAATGCTGACAGGATACAAGCGATTGTCGACATGCCCAGCCCGTCAGACAAACCCGCATTACAACGTTTCTTAGGGATGATGGGTTATGTCCACAAATTTATCCCCAACATGGCGCAGACAACGAAGCCATTGAGACAAGTATTAAAAAAGGATATAGCTTGGCATTGGGAGTCGGACCAGGCATTGGCTTTAAAAAATTTGAAGTACTTATTAACTACCGCACCAGTGTTGAGATTCTTCAATAGCAGAGAACATATTGTTCTGCAGGTAGACGCATCCAAATTTGGATTGGGTGCTACCTTGTTCCAGGATAAATTACCAGTGGCTATGGCATCGAAAGCACTAAATGGCACCCAAATCAGTTATGCGGTAATAGAAAAGGAGCTGTTAGCTATTTGTTTCGGGTGTCATAAATTTCACGATTATATTTATGGGAACGAGATCACAGTCATTACAGATCATAAGCCCTTGGTAGCCATAATGTTGAAACCGGTGCATTCCCTCTCGGCAAGAATGCAACGGATGCGTATGAGGTTGCAAAATTATAATATTGAAGTACAATATTTTAAGGGTACTGAATTATTCTTTGCAGATACCCTGTCGAGAGCACACACATCAAGTGTGACCCCTGACGACCTATACGATCGGGACATATCAATAGCTTCCATTGGGATTGATCCGGACGTGGTCCAAGCCGTTAAGCGGGAAACACTGTTGGATCCGACACTGAAAAAAATTGTTGACTTGTCGATACATGGTTGGCCTAAAGAGGGAAAAGCCCTCGACTCAGATGTTCAAATGTTTTTTAGATTTAAGGACGAAATAACCATATCTGAAGGGGTCCTGTTAAGAGGTTCACAAATAATTATCCCTAGATCCATGCGGACAGACATGTTAAAAAAATTGCATGAAGCTCATTTAGGTATTATAAAAAGCAAACAATTAGCGAGGGACACAGTGTTCTGGCCAGGGCTGATGGGAACGTTAGAAGAAACTGTATCCCGATGTAATATTTGCCAAGAGTGTAGAAAAATCCCGGCTAAAGAACCATTGATCAGCCATGTGATAACCGATATACCATATAATAAAGTTGGAGTTGACTTGTTTCATGTTGGGGATAAGGATTACATAGTAATTGTCGATTATTACTCTAAGTTTCCCGAAGTTGTCGAATTGTTAGAAACTACCAGTAAGGCTGTTATTAAAGTTTTGAAACAAATATTTAGTAGACATGGCGTTCCACGATATGTAGTATCGGAAAATGGTCCCCAATTTTCGAGCAGGGAATTTCATGACTTTGCTGTGTATTATGGGTTTGAATCAATATTTACTAATCCCATGCACCCGCAAAGTAATGGACAGGCTGAACGTTCTGTCCAGACCTTCAAGAACATGATAAGAAAATGTCATAAAGATGGAACTGATGTTAACATAGCCATGCTCAACTACAGAAACACCTCATTAGAAGGTATAAGAGCATCACCAGCTCAGATGCTGATGTCGAGACGTTTAAGATCTCGGTTACCAATATTGAATAATCGACTAAGAGCTACAATAGAACCATCGAAGTCAATACAATTACAGCGTAGGCAACTGATCCAAAAAAGATATTTTGACAAACACGCAGGCAGGGAACATACATCTTTACAAGTGGGAGACAAAATTAGATACAAAAACTATAATAATGATTGGGAGCTGGGTCATATCACAGAGACAGGTGGCAATCGAAAGAGGGATTATACAATTCGTAATGACAAAGGTAATCTGTTAAGAAGAAACAGGAAATTTATTTTCAAATGCCCGCAGACAATTGTAGATGATAAAATAGCAAAGAGGATCCTGACACCCACAACAAACTCACCTTACACTACGAGATATGGTAGAATTAGTAAGCCTTCGAAACATTTTAACATGAATGCCACGTAGGACAACGTACAATGGGTCAAACAAGGAAGGGTCACGTTAATAGATTTATAAGAAGAGGCAACTACGCAGACAGGCATAGGGTGACGTCACACGTCGCCGATAGGTCAGATAAAGAACGTAGACAATAGGATGCGGTTAAGAATAGACGATCTTGAACAACACTCATGCACGGATGTTCATCGGAACGGACGTCTAGTCGAAAATAAATCATCGTATTAAGTAAGTTATAGATACTAAGTAAGCAATACTGTTAGACAGACATCGTAATACCTATCCACCAAAGTGTAAATAGTTCAGAATATTACACTGATCCAATGGATCGGTGGTATTGACGTCATTAGTAAGTAACGTAATATCACATTTAGTAGTATCACATTTCACATGAGGCATATCACATGGTTATGTTAAATGATGTTGTGAATAGGAAATGTCTGTATGGAATAAATGCGATATGATGTAAAGGCTGGAGTGGATGTTACATGATGAAATATTGCTTGTTGGTAAAAGGGGAAGATGTAAGATATGTAAGTATCCGAATGCCCCCCCCAATAACAAGACATGACGTGATCAAAGTCGAGAACCAATAAAGTCAGTTACATTACAGAATCCATTGTGTCGATGCATCATTACATGTCTGTGTGTATGTGTGTCTGTGTGTGTCTGTGTGTGTCTATGTGTGTCTGTGTGTGTGTCTGTATCAGACAGACACACAGACAGACACACACATACACACGCATACACATACACACAGACACACACACACAGACACCCACACAGACGGAGAGATGGAGAGAGACACAGAGGGACAGAGAGAGAGACACACAGACACACAGACACACAGACACATGCACAGACACACACAGACACATACACACACAGACACACACAGACACATACACACGCAGACACCCATAAACACACACATACACAGACACACACCCACAGATACACACATACAGACACACACAGACACACACAGACACAAACACATACATACACAGACACACACACATACACAGAGACAGAGAGACACATACACACACATACACACACATACACAGACACACACATAGACACATACATACACAGACACACACATACACATACACATGCACACGCAGACACATACACATAGATACACACCCATAGACACACACATACACACACAGACACACACATATATTACACAGACACACACACAAACACACATACATACACATACACACACAGACACATACACAGAGCCAGAGAGACACATACCCACAGACACACACAGACACGGACACACACAGACGCACACAGACACAGCCACAGACACATACACACACATATACACACATACACATACACACACAGACACATACACACAGACACATACACACATACACACACCCACATACAAACACAGACACACATACACAT
This sequence comes from Branchipolynoe longqiensis, assembly GCA_030323885.1. Taxonomy (NCBI): domain Eukaryota; kingdom Metazoa; phylum Annelida; class Polychaeta; order Phyllodocida; family Polynoidae; genus Branchipolynoe; species Branchipolynoe longqiensis. The sequence continues at coordinate 53,770,273 of CM059193.1, read as the reverse complement.
ACATACACATACACACACAGACACACACCCATACACACACAGGCACACACACATACACACACAGAAACCCACACACAGACACAGACAGACACCCACACACACAGACAGACACATGGACACACACACAGATACACAACCAACAACCAACCAACAACCAATCCACAACCAACCAACAACCAACCAACCAAACAACCAACCAACAACCAACCAACAACCAACCAACAACCAACCAACAACCAAACAACCAACCAACAACCATCCAACAACCAACGAACAACCAATCCACAACCAACCAACAACCAACCGACCAACCAACCAACAACCAACCAACAACCAACCAACAACCAACCAACAACCAGTAGTAACACTAGTAATACTAATCCACAACACTGGCCATTACGTCGTAGTGTGACTGCACCATGGCTCCACCATAACGTGACCTTGAGCCTAACGTGACCGAGAGCCTAACGTGACCAAGAGCCTAACGTGACCGTAACATGACCGTAATGTGACCGTGATGCGACGCGAAATCTTATCAACTCGTCGAGCTACGTCCAAGTTTTTCAACATGTCCAAAACCTTGACGAGAGGCGACGAGAGGCGACGAGAGTGGACGTGATGTGATGAGACCTTAACGTGACTGTAGCATGACTTTCACGTGACCCGATGTCTTCCGACGTAATGACGAAAAAAACCACTCGTCGCACACTCATTGTCCATTTCGTCATAGTGTGACAGCACCATAACGCATTTGTAATGCACAGGTAACGCGTCCCGACGTGTGCCGATGTTTCGCCCAAAAAGGCAACACGTCGGCACGCGTCGACGCGCGTTTGTAAGAAATGTCGTAATGTGACAGCACCATAAGGGTAAGTATTCAATCAAACCTCGTTGTCAGGTTATAACGCGATCCGTGAGGTCTATGAAGAATAAAGGAAATGGGAGGGGTGCAATATATCGGTGTTCAGCTTACTGAAATACCTCTGATGTATTGAAGCCCGGGTCCAATAAATCATAGATATAATAGATATAGATACATAGATATATAGATACATATATGCGTACATACATAGATACATATATACATAGATACATATATACACATATACATATACACTTAGGTGCATATACACATAGATACATAGATACATATATACATATACATAGATACATATATACATAGATGCATAGCTGCATAGATGCATATATACATAGATGCATATATACATAGATACATAGATACATAAATATATAGATACATAACTATATAGATACATAGATACATAGATACATATATATATATGAATATATACATATATACATATATATATACATATACACATATATACATATATACATATATACATATATACATAGATACATAAATACATATATACATAGATACATGGATCCATGGATCCATGGATCCATGGATACATAGATACATGGATTACATGGATACATGAATACATGGATACATGGAGACGTGGATACGTGGATACATGGATACATGGATACATGGATATGAATACATGGAGACATGGAGACATGGAGACATGGACAGATGGACACATGGAGACATAGAGACATGGAGACATGGAGACTTGGATACATGGAGACAAGGAGACATGGTGACATGGAGACATGGTGACATGGAGACATGGAGACATGGAGACATGGAGACATAGAGACATGGTGACATGGAGACATTGTGACATGGAGACATGGAGACATAGAGATATAGAGACATAATGATATAGAGATATAGAGATATATATGTCAACATATACATAACTATATACACTATTATGGAATTAAAGTGTCGCTTCATTTTAACTGAACTGTGTTAGGGTAAGTATTCAATCAAACCTCGTTATCAGGTTATAATGCGATCGTTGAGGTCTGTGAAGAATAAAGGCAAAGGGAGGGGTGCAAAACATCGGTGTTCAGCTTACTGAAATACCTTTGATGTATTGAAGCCCGGGTCAAATAAATCATCGCGTTATATCTTAACTCACAAAATATCAGGCAGTATGACATCGGGGTTTCACTGTATCTTAGGAAATATATGCACATATAAATCTCCTAACCGTTCCCTATTTCACATTAGTGTTATCTTCTGGTTTGTGCCCAATAAAACTCCAACATAAGTAACACAATGGTATTTTGTTTATATATTTTAGAGGAAGTTGTTGCTCCTCACCTAATGATAAGCACATGTTCATTAACAGCTATTGCGTAAAAGCAGATAAGTAACTCACAGGAGAATTCATCGTTCAGCCGATCAGAATCTAGCATCTGTTGCTGATAACCTTGTGTACATTAAAGCTGCATAGTCTGATGAAAACATCAAATTTTCAAAACCAAAATAATTAACTAAATTCTACATATCTAACTTAGATACTGGTGCACTTCTTAAACATGTGTTGCCACACAGACAGGAATAGTGAGGCAATTCAAAAGAGCCTGGTCCTGGAGAAGCCTATGGTCTCCAAGTTTTAATGTTGCATGGTTGCACTTCAAATATCTCAAAAGTTAGCCACTTGTTAGCAAGTTGCTTCAAACTAAAGTAAGGTACATTACAACGATCAACCTAATGCATTGATCTCAGGAAATCTCAGAAACTCAAAACCAACAGGCTATGCAACTTTAAAAGATTTTAAAAGCAGATTGAGTAAAAGCAGATGAGTAACTCACACGAGAATTCATACAGCGTTGCACCGATGAGAATGACTTGGTTGTTCGCCACCAATCCGCCAGAGGTCACTAGTATCGCCACCATCAGCAGACCAATGCTCGTGAAGAGAGGTACGGTGAAAAAGTGGTTCTTCACTGAGGCTGCACAGGAGATAGCACTATACCAATGCAATACCAGTTTGCATATTGGAGTTTTACATGCTGGCAACATCTAAGGTCATCAAGTTGGGTACCGATTTGTGACAGCGCACACTCATGGTGACTTTGTAATGCTGCCCTACTGGGAGACTAGGCCGCCGGCTCCATGACCCAATTTCGCACTCAGTTACATTATCTTGATACTGCGCCAACCAGTCCTTATCCTATCATAGCAACAGAGCAATGCTGAGTGCCAGGCTACGGAGCAACAAGTATCAATTGTGTATGTCATTGGTTTGACTCGACCAGGAATCAAACTCCTGACCATCGGGACGGGAAGCTTGCACTCTTCCGATTCGGCCACCGCGTCCGGTGCTACACCAGAATATCTTATATAGCTCCTGAGAAAATCTCATGCAGCACCATTAGCAAATACCTTGCTGCTATATCAGAAAATCTCCTCAGCTCCTCAGAAAATCTCATCTATCACAATTAACAAATATTCTGCTGCTATACCAGAATATCATATAGCTCCTGAGAAAATCTCATGCCTCAATACTAAAATATTACAGAGCTCATGAGAAAGTTCATAATTATACAACCATTAGGAAATATCTAGCTGCAATATTAGAATATCATATAGCTCCTGAGAAAATCTGACATCTTTCATTGGGATTAAACCACTTTCCAAAGCACTATACCCAATCCATGCCTCTCCTGCAATACACAGATTTAGCATATTATGATTAATAAAAACACGTTCACATATGCATGCACATATGTAAATGCCAGGGTGTGTGGGTGGTATGATATTAAATGGTTCACAGAGGGTGATGCCAATTTAAAATCAATCTGCCAATGCAGAAGTAACATTTCGCTAACCAGTGACAACTATTTTGATGCATACATACATTTATTCTAGTATGTTTTTCCATTGCTGATATTATGGACCTCATATGTATGATGACGTCATACAACACTCGTGTTATTCAGGCAGCATGAAAATACCCCTCTATCAACATAGTCCACAAATCATCCACACCTTTCTCACCAGATTAAACAAAAAGGTTTCCATGCTAAATGAGGCTATTTAGTCATGTACCTTCAAGCTGCATAGTCCGATGAAATATCAAATTTTCAAAACCAAATCAATTATCTAGATTTGATTTGACATATCTAACTTAGATATTGATGCACTTATTAAACATTTATTTGTGTGTAGAAGGCAATATTGAATCAATTTAACAGAACCTGTTACTGCAGAAGTCTATGGTGTCAGAGTTTTGGCAAGCATGCCAAAACTAATTTTCCATGTTTGCACTCAAAATATCTCAAAGGTTTACCATTTAAAATAAAAGTAACTTTGAAGTAATGTAAAGTAGATACTAGTGATCGATCTAATGTATTTATCTCAGAAAAAATACAGATATTCAAAACCATCGGACTATGCAACTTAAAAAAAAACTTCATCTTTCCATTGATATGTTCCATTTAGAAGACCAACCATAAGTAAGTATACCAAAACTAATTATTCTAAGCTCAATATTATATATTTTAAAAGCCTGATCCTGCTATTAAAAATGGATATCAAACGAAAACCTCCATGTTGACTCAAATGAGATGAACTCTCCTTGCTGGTTAACCTGCACATTCAGGTATTCCAAGTTCCGATGGTGCCTCAGCAAGGACTGTTGCTGGGACCAAACACGCCGAGTCGCAGCTACAGCTTACACTTACAGGTGGAAGTTAGGATTACTCCATTCCTAACTCTATGCTTCATTCTAGATCCTATATTGTAAACTCGCTTTGCGCCTAACGCTGCAATGCTTCCTGATGACCAACCTTGGTAGAGTTCTTGCCATACCTTTGTTTCTAATGAAGCTTGCAGTGAAATCCTCCCATCGAATACTCTGCACGAGATAAAACACCACTCCCTGGACATTGGCTGAAATGAGCGGGTGGCACTCATTTGCTGTCATTGCTGGGGGTGCAGAGAACAGGTAAGCAGCCCCTCGCACCTGCCACTCACACCAAGAAGCCACCCTCTGGCCAACCCGATAACCCTATAATGCATGTCGGACGTTGTTACCGATTACTCACAGCTGCATTGAGCAGAGCTGGGCAAGAAAGCCGGAGACCCTGGCTGTCATGAAAATAAAGTTGTATTACTCCCAATCCTGCTTCCTACTTCTCTGTTTCCCGGACAGCAGTGGTGTATGTGTGTTAACCGACACCCTGACCACATCTGCCGTGTAAGCTGTAGCTGAGTCCCGGCATGCTGGGTATTAACTTCAGTCCTTCCTGATGAGGGGGACCATCCGAATTCACAATACCTGCATTGCTGTTGATGTCAATGGCTGAAGTTGCAATCCTGTCTGTGCTAATTGAATCTATAAACCACGCACCAGCCAACTTGGGCCTCTTGAAGAGTACCTCAGTTTCCAGGTCAGCTTTCCCGAATGGATTCTGAGGCCAGCAGCTCAAGCTTCCACCAAGGTCCGTTAGTTCTGACCAAAAAGAGAAAGATTCATTGATTGATAGGTGTTTTCTTTAGGCCATATTCATAGCGAGAATTGTTAGTTTTCTTTTATTCAACCATCGCTTTTACACAGAATGCAAAAGCATACAATCAATTATGTGTCAATAGACACTTATGAAATTAGAAAAGCTCACATTTATATAAGTTGTGTCCAAGGGAAATAAATCCTAGATAAACGTTAAAGATTGCATTGTCATTAATTGATAAAATGGGTTTAATAGACTATATGAGGTGGTACAGACCAGCTGTCCTAAAAAAACCTCAAATGTCTTCTTGTTTTACTTTAGTACAAAGGTCATGCATGCTGTTTACAGCATAGAATTGTTGGTTCAGTGCCATCAAATCCACACAGTTTAATCAAATGTGCTTGATTGTCAGTGGGGACTGTCATCCATACATTCAGAGGGAGGGTCCGAAAAGAGAAAGAGACAGGTGGGTAAGTTCAGATCAACACGGCTGAGAAACCATTAGCTTAAAGGACTGATTCTCTAGATTAAAAACACAACTTGTCTAAATCGAGTTGATAGCACATTCTACATGGGGATATATCATTGATCTGTACAGTCCGATATTCTAGTTTGGCATTCTGGTAATTTGTTAAGAATATATTTAAATTTCACTTTCTACTACTATGCCCCCTGAGCTCCAGCTCCTCTATGTGGAACGCAAACATAGCAACCCTGGATTTGGTTAAATATATCTATCTTCCAAGCACAACAACAGCAAACACCCACACCCTAAAGGCCTTCACACCTGCACAAGGAATACAGCACCGCTCAGACCCTTACTGACAAATCCGGCATGAATTTCATACTGGCCCAGTTGCCAGGAATCACTATCAGCAGAGTGTGGGTGATAGTGCCGAGATGGATTGTCATTGTCCATAAATGGCTAAATTTGGAAAGCTAACTGATTTAATGAACGCCTTATAGCCCCAACACATGATGGCACATTTAGCCGATACTGACTGACACCAGCCTGACTATTAAATTGACAGTTTGTTTTGTTTGTTTGTTGTTGTTTTACGTCCTAGCAACACCTGTTATAATAAAGTTGCATAGTCCAATAACTTTTGAGGTTTGACAAGTTTTGGAGATATATATATAGTATAGTTATACGAATCTTACCTGGGTACAGATGATGGATAACTGTTGTTTTATAGATATATATATATATGTATCAGATTTACCATTAACATCTACTTAGCACTAATCCAATCTAAATTGTATGACAGATTCATTTAGGAGATATTTGGAGTGAAAGCATTCAAAATAATTTCAGCAAGCACGTGAACAATCTCATGCTAGAAGCCATCACACACAGAAAGCTATGACCCAGTTTCCCACCTCACCAAGATCACGGGGTACACTGACCTGATATTTTGAAGCATGTCAATCTAGCTCAGACTGGTCACGTGGTTCATGAAACTAGGCCAAGACCAATGATAGCCTTGGAGTAGTCACACGATTGACCTATTTTTCATTAGTGGTTTCTCACGCATGTAGTTTCCTCCAATAGTTGTGTGAAAGCGCATACGTTCTTGATTGATTGGTGGTTGCTTTACGCCGTGTCGGCAGCATAGGCCATATTCACGTTCTTGTGAATAAGTCATTCCTTATAGGCAGCACCAATATTATTGAATAGCATGCACACTGGTATCTAAGTTGGATATGTAAGATCAAATCGAGGTAACCGTTTTGGTTTGGAACCTATACTGATACCATCTCACCATGCAACTTCAAACTGTTGTGACGCCTACCCATATATGAGACTTGGTTCTCCTCCTTCCTCCATCTTACATAGGTCTTTGTGATGCACACTGTCCACAATCCCACCGCCATCGAATTCTTCTCAGCTACTTGGTCGTCATAATCCTGACAGATTATATGCATATAGAGAGAGTAGGGGAGCCTTACCTCACTAGGTAAGGTATCGCACAGAGAGGTAGGCATGGGTCAGTTGGTGGCACCAACCAATATTCTAAATGGATTAACTAGAAACTGTCAGAGAAATTCACGTCTAAAGTAATGAATTCGGTGCCTACAATATAATAACGCATGTTGGTTCCAAAAGTTAACAAATAAAGTATTCATCATGGTGGATCGCAGCAACCGGTGGTTGATTTTGGTGAGCAATGCTTCTATCATTATCCGACCTACAACTTACAAGACTATATTGGTTAGTTGGTTGTTGCAATTTTAAGTCCTGGCAACATCTAGGTGTAAAATAATCCGATATACGACATAGGGGGGAATGCAAATGTTCTATTACTGATCGGTGTACATGACCAGGCGCATGTATGTATATCTATATATATGGGTTGGTGGTGCCTGAGTGGGATGTAAATAGACATAGTGGTGCTGGCAGATCTGGGTGTGAGGGCACTCAGGGCCTACCCCCTCTACTGGGATAGGGATCACCACACTCAAAGGTCAAGGTTGGTGGTGGCCATGGGGCATGGGCCATGGGCCACAGCTTGTGGCAGTGGGCAGACCACTGGTATCCATGGGGACCAGGAATGCTGGATCCCTATTGGTAGGGCCAATAATGCTTGTTTTCCATTGGGGGAAAGGGGTGGGGTGATACTCTACAATGAACCCATGTAACCATATAAATAATAAAACAGAGGGCTTGACTCTCTCTTCTCCTTTACAGTTCATACGCTTCCTTTCTCTTTGTCTGTATTGATTTCACCATAGCCTGCCTACACAGCCACTGATTCGAGCCTTAGCTTTTACATAACTGGTGATCACGACGAGTGAATTAGTTGAGTAGTGGATTCAACTTTACATAAAGTCATATCAGGACAGGTACCAACTTGTGACAGTGCGCACTCATGGCAATTGCATAGTGCTTCCCCACTGGGAGACCAGGCCACCAGCACCATAACCTGATATACCATTCAGCCACATTATCCGGACACTGAGCCAAACAGCCCTTGCTAATAATGCCGAGCGCCTGGCTAGGAAGCTATGGACTATGCAGCTCTAAGTGAACTTCTGAGCACAGTGGATGATTATAACCATCAATGAATTAAAACCAGATAGGAGGGCCGAATGAGTTGAGCAACCGCAGGTCATTGGATTCACACCGGTTGGTTCAAATGCTCGCCAAGTGAAACAAGTGACTTACATGGGTACTTGTCATGACATAGCCTGACGTTCATCATTATTAGGATAGGGCAAGGAACAGTAGAATGAGGAAGACCAATCATCCAAGATTGAAATTCCCTCTGCTTAATCAACTAATGAAAAGAAAGCCCCCCCCCCCCCCAAAAAAGCCCACTTGAGACAGCACCACGTTACTTCCTAACGTAGGACACCTCCTGGGAATGAGTGTGTCTGTCTGTGAGAGACAGCTAGGGTGTTAATTTGATAACCAGTCGGTTGTTCCTACCACTGGAGCTTATTTGAAATGCATGTCCTCACTCACCTGCCTAGACCACATGGTTAACTCGTCGTGGAGAGGAAGAGCTTCCGGTAGCTTCCCGGAAGAGTCCACCTCCTCCTCGCCGGGGAGCAGCTCGGTGACGGCCGGGCGCGGCTTGGTGATGGCGGGGAGTGACTCAGTGATGGCCGGGAGCGACTCGCTGACGGCAGGGAGTGACTCGGAGGCCGCGGGGAGCGACTCGGTGACGGCCGACCGTGACTCGGTGGCGGCGGGGAGCGACCCGTTGATTTGTGGGAACAGCTCATTGACGGCGGGGGCCGAGTCGTTGACGGCCGGGAGCAGCTCGGGCTCTTCTCGGCCAACTTCTGGTTTGGGGACGGCAGACCCGCTGCTGGGAATGCGGGAGTGTTTGGGAGCTTCACTGGTGAGGTGATTGAGAACGTGGGGTGGGGTGGGGTGGGGTTTGACACTGCGGCTCAGCTGAAATGGTGTTGCAGGAGTCAAGTAATTATAATTATCATCGATATCAATGATGCCGTTGTTTGTTGTTTTACATCCTAGCAACATCTAGGCTCATATCACGACGGGTACCGACTTGTGACAGTGCACACCCTGGTTATAGTGCTGCCCCACTGGGAGACTGGGCCGCAGGCCCCATGATCCAATATCACACACAGTCACATTATCCTGACACTGTGCAAACCAGTCCTTGTCCTATCCTATTAATACTGAGCACCAGGATAGGTAGCGACAAGTATCAATTTTGTATGTCATTGGTTTGACTTGGCTGGGATTTGCTCTCCTGACCTTCCGCAGGGGAAGGCTGCGCTCTACCGATTAGACCACCGGGTCTGGTGAGGATATCAATGATAGACATTTACAACACAATACAAACCAAGATATCAAATGTAAAGCACCGGTATGTTATTGCATGAGATGAAAAGCACTACAGCATTAGTGGGGCATAATACTTATTTATTTCATTTCTTTTTAGTAGGCCCTCCTCTGTTACTCTTGAAGTAAATATGCCTAGTTTATTATTTCCAATCAATTTTTAATTATTAATAAGCATATATTCAAAAAAACTCATCATCGGTTCCTTTGGCAGTAAATTGAGACATTGCCTTATTTTCAGTCAATTTTAATCTCTAATAAAACACATATATACATATATATACTTATATATAAGTATATATATATATTTTTTTGGTAAATATTTTTACTCATCTGAATACATATTTTGTCAATGCCAGGGCACTGGTCTTCCAGCCGTTGGAGTGTTCGCATTTCATCTGTACATAGTGGAAGTAGAATGTGTTGCATTGTGTGCAGCACAACCCATTCTGAACATAAAAGAAAGTGGGGGAGCAGCCTATGCTGCACAGTATAAATATAAATATAAGTACATACATCAATTATATATACACATAATGTGCACATATACATATATAGAAATAGAGTCCTTAATACAAAGAAACCACCAAAAGACCCTCCACAACACACCCACACCAAAACAAATGCGAGCGGCCACCAGACCTGCACGAGCTGGGAGTGGGTGACGGGGATGACCTCATCGACGTGGATCCAGGTGCTGACGACGACTGCGACCACGAGGAGGGAGGCGGCCACCACACCAGTGACGACCGAGGCGGTCTTCAGACAGCACACCTGGTTACAACGACAACCAGCCATGGTGACACACCTGGAGCAATGCAGCGCAGAGGAAGGAGGTACCGCACTCCGCGAAGGGAGTCCAACAGCTGGAAAAAGCAACGCCTCATAATTGGTATTTCAGATTAGTCCGCAAGATTCCCCGATGCCTGTCTTGCAGGATATTGTTTGCAATTAGTTTTAAGCTGAGCGAGTGAGTTAGATACAGGAGAGAAATGAGTAACTCAGAGCAGAGGCTTTGCACAACCAGCGGTGCACAACAGGTGTTGTCTTTGTATGTGGAATGAAAATTGGACAAATATTCCAAGCTATTGGTATTTAATTCTGTACATCCACGTAATACATTATATAGTGCATACATTGTATTAGTTTATATTAATATATTCTATACAGGTTGGAGAGCTTACCTCGTTCGGGCTATGCTGGTTAAAGTACCTCATTCGAGTACCGGTTCAATTTCCAAGGTCGAATTTCATATAGGATTATGGTGCAGGTTCACAAATATGGTTGTGGAACACTGAGTTTTAGGAGGTTTTCATATTCGAATACATCACTAGAAAGGAAAAAATTATATCTAATTTCCTGAATATTCAAAGGACATTTAGATGGGACCGGATTGAGTAAATTAACAGTGAATATTGGGAAATAATTCAGTAGTTACAACACATGTCTACAGGACAGAACTGCCCATGACAGTACTGTGTTGGCATAGCCATTAATCCCAAACAATAGAGGAACCTCCAGTCAACCATGGGGGTATATGCTGTTCTGTGGCCCACTCATATACTTCCACTTGCCACTGGGGGAGGTCCTGTGGGGACTGTTGTACATCATTTAGATATATTTTTTGCATACCAATATATATATATATGCATAAGAAATAATTCACTGTGATTATGCATCTGATGCATAATCACCACACATATGGCTTGTCTTGCTGGTACAACATTAAGAAAAACCTACCTTAAATATTATTGTATTTGATTTATTGTATTGTTGGTTATCACTTTTTATTTCTATTCACAGGAGGTCAGTAAGCTATGCTCATAAATAACACTGTAATTATGCATCTGATGCATAATCCCCACAAATATGGCATTTCTTGATGTTACAGCAACATTAACATTCAACTTACTCTGTATATTATTGCATTTATATTTTATTTATTTTATTGTTGGTTATCACATTTTATTTATATTTATATTATTTGAATTGAGGCCTGGTGCCGGGAGTCTCTGCGCCGGGAGGCCGGGAACCCTGGCGCTGGGAAGCCGGGATTCTTTGCGTCGATAGGCTGCCATCTCCTCCCACCCCGAACCCGAACCCTGTATGCCTATTATAAATGCTATACATATACCTATGCATACCTATACATACCTATACATACATATATATACAGATATTGCATATACATTCATATACATTCATATACATAAATAGATGCAGCTAAACGTACATAAACAATTTTTATATCTACCTACTATGGACCAAATTATGTAACTACCATAGTCATGAGTCTGAATTGAATGAATGAATATACATATGAATACATATACATACATATACATACATATACATACATATATATACATATACATACATACACATAAAATTATCTGATGCATAATCCCCACGAATATGGCATTTCTTGCTGGTACAGCAACATTAATATAAACTTACCCTGTATATTATTGCATTCATATTTCATTTATTTTATTGTTGGTTATCACATTTTATTAATATTTATATTATTTGAATTGAGGCCTAGTGTCAGGAGTCTCGGCGCCGGGAGGCTGGTATTCCTGGCACTGATAGGCTGCCATCTCCTCTCCCACCCCCCCGGAAACCCAAACCCCCTATGCCTATTATAAATGTCATAGTACATATACATACATACATTTACATACATATACATACATATACATACATATACATACATATACATACATATACATACATATACATACATATAAATACATATACATACATATACATACATATACATACATATACATGCATATACACACATACATATACATACATATACATACATATACAAATACATACATATACATACATATATATACATACATATACATATATATTAACATACATATATATACATATATATACCTATATATACATATATATACATATATATATATACATACATACACATACATATATACATACATATACATACATACACATCTATATATACATATGCAGACATATATACATGACTCTACACATATGCATATAAATACATATTGTATTTAGAGATGACTGCATCACATATCTTAGAGTGGTCCTCCATTTGTCACTGCTAAGTTAATCCATATGTAGTCTGTGTCACTATCAGACTTATTGCAACAATGCAAGGGGCCTAAGCTCTGACACTTTCACACTCAGATTTTAACCAAACACTGCCATTACCCTAAATAACATTCCATTTATATTTAATTTATTTTTGATTATGCATGTACATGTACACATACTTTTAAAGCTATATGTATATATGCATATATGCACATACATATGTATGTATTATATATAATATATAAATAATATTGCAATATCAGGTGAAGAATAACTTACCAGTGTTCCTAAATGTAAGGATGACTGTGCCAGATCCTTCACAATGGTAATCCATTTGCAAGTAACAAGTTGACTGTTGTGTAGTGTGTGCCTTCAGAAATATGTGTGTGCAGTGCACTGTGGCACACACCCTTATAAACCAAATCCAATCCACTCTCACACCTATTCAAAGGGCATAAGCTCTGACACATTCACACTCAGTGAGCTCAGCTGTCAGTGGAGGTGCAGCCCAGAGAACCATTGGCAACCTGAGGTGTGAAAGCTTTCCTTGGCAGTTTTTGGTTAAAATCTGAGTGTTAAAGTGTCAGAGCTTAGGCCCCTTGCAATAAGTCTGAGAGTGAAACAGACTACACATGGGTTAACTTACCAGTGACAAATGGAGGACCACTCTACAATATGTGATGCAGTCATCTCTAAATACAGTATGTATTCACATATATATATATATATATATAATTATGTAGTCACATATATAGGTCTCCATATGTATATATGTATGCATATATGTAGATGTGAATGCATATATATATAGACATATATACACATAGGTGCATATGTAATATTTATATATGCATATACACATAGGTATATGTATATTTATATGTATACACATATGTATGTGTATATGTATATTTATATCTATATCCATATATATATATATTATATATGTATACACATGTATATGTAAATCTAAAAATGATGCCAATAATAATTAAAATAATACGGTAATAATAATGACAATAATAATGATAATAACAATGATAATAATAATGATAATAACGATGATAATAATAACAACAATATAATGATAAAAATGGCCATAATACTTTACGTTACCCGACCTGACTTTACCTGACCTGACTTTACCCGACCTGACTTTACCCGACTCTAATTATTTATTATGCATATATATATATATATATATATATATACATATTGATGTACAACAGTCCCCACAGAACCTCCCCCAGTGGCAAGTGGAAATATATGAGTGGGCCACAGACCAGCATATACCCCCATGGTTGACTGGAGGTTCCTCTATTGTTTGGGAGTTATGGCTATACCAACACAGCACTATCATGGGCAGTTCTGGCCTGTAGCCATGTGTTGTAACTACTGAATTATTTCCTAATATTCACTGTTAATTTACTCAATCCGGTCCCAACTAAATGGCCTAGGAATATCTAGGAAATTAGATATAATTTTTGGCTTTCTAGTGATGTATTCCAATATGAAAACTTCTCAAAACTCAGTGTGCCATAACCATATTTTTGAACCTGCTACCTAATCCTATACAAAAATCGACCTTGGAAATTGAACCGGGGCTCGAATGAGGTATTTAAACACCATAGCCCGATCGAGGTAAGCTCTCCAACCTGCTATATTCTATGTACTATGTATTACATATACCATAGATACTAAATATATTTGATAAATTTGATATATTATATATTAAATATTGTATATTATATGTACTATATATTATGTATACATCATATAGTATATATTATGGATACATTATACATTATATATATTACACATGATATCTATTATATATTATATATTATATACATCAGATATTACATGCATTACATTATCTATACATTCGATATGTTATATATTATATTTTATATTATATATTACATTATTTATTTTATATTGCACATTCTTTATTTAATATATATATATAATCTATCTAATATACTTATTATATTTAATATATATAATACATTTTTATATATTATCTAGATATTATATATTTGATGTATTATGCACTATTTATGTTATATATTATACATTCATCTATTCATATATAAAATAAATATGCCTATTATGTAGACCCATACTTGCATCATATTGTTGAAGTATGGAAATAAAATTCCGGTCGATACTACGCTGGAAATAAAAATCTTGCTTATCTAGCAGCAGGAGCTCCACCCATCCCACCCACACTTCTCGATTAGTGCCCTCTGGGGAACAGAACAACAGACGCAACATCCTGTAAACTTATTTGTAAAATAAAATGAGTTCACACCATGTGTACCTAGGTTACGTTCTACATGCACATTGGAGTTCAGTTAGCGTGGGAAACTCACAGCTGTCCTTACCTTGTTTGTGTGCTGGTGCTCGGGAGGCGGGTGGTCCTCTGACAGTCGTCCTTACCTTGTTTGTGTGCTGATGCTCGGGAGGCGGGTGGTCCTCTGACAACAGTCCTTACCTTGTTTGTGTACTGATGCATGGGAGGCGGGCGGTCCTCTGACAGCCGCCCTTACCTTGTTTGTGTGCTGGTGGTTGGGAGGTGGGCGGTCCTTTGACAGCCATCCTTACCCTTTTTGTGTGCTGGTGCTTGGGAGGCGGGCGGTCCTCTGACAGCTGTCCTTACCTTGTTTGTGTGCTGGTGCTCGGGAGGCGGGTGGTCCTCTGACAGCCATCCTTACCTTTTTTGTGTGCTGGTGCTTGGGAGGCGGGCGGTCCTCTGACAGTGGTCCTTACCTTGTTCGTGTGCTGGTGCTTGAGAGGTGGGCGGTCCTCTGACAGCCATCCTTACCTTTTTTGTGTGCTGGTGCTTGGGAGGCGGGCGGTCCTCTGACAGTGGTCCTTAACTTGTTCATGTGCTCGTGCTCGGGAGGTGGGTGGTCCTCTGAGAGCCATCCTTACCTTGTTTGTGTGCTGGTGCTCGGAGTGTGGGCGGTCCTCTGACAGCTGCCGTTACCTTGTTTGTGTGCTGGTGCTCGGGAGGCAGGCAGTCCTCTTACAGCTGTCCTTACATTGTTGGTGTGCTGGTGCTTGGGAGGCAGGCAATCCTCTGACAGGCAGCCTTATCTTGTTTGTGTGTTGGTGCTCTAGAGGCGGGTGGTCCTCTGACAGCTGCCCTTACCTTGTTTGTGTGCTGGTGGTTGGGAGGTGGGCGGTCCTCTGACAGCCATCCTTACCTTTTTTGCATGCTGGTGCTTGGGAGGCAGGCGGTCCTCTGACAGCTGTCCTTACCTTGTTTGTATGCTGGTGCTTGGGAGGCGGGCAGTCCTCTGACAGCCATCCTTACCTTTTTTGTGTGCTGGTGCTTGGGAGGCGGGTGGTCCTCTGACAGTGGTCCTTACCTTGTTTGTGTGCTCGTGCTCGGGAGGTGGGTGGTCCTCTGACAGCCGTCCTTACCTTGTTCCTGTGCTAGTGCGAATGGGCCTCATCTGGTTGTTTAGGGTCATGCGTCACTAGCTGCTCGGCCTGAGGTGTCATCAGACGGGAGTGACCATTGATGGAACTACTGGTAGCACAGCGGCCCCCGCACACCAATTTCTTTGTTGGAGGTTTACGTCCTGGCAACATCTAAGATGACTTTAGGATGGGTACCAACTTGTGACAGTGCGCCCTCATGGTGACTTCATAGTGCTGCCCCACTGGGACACCAGGCCACCAGCTCTATGACCTGATATCCCACTCAGTCGCATTTTCCTGACACTGAGCTAACCAGTATTTGACCTATCCTAGTAATGCCGATCGCCGGGCTAGGTAGCGACAAGTATCAATTGTGTAAGACATTGGTTTGACTCGACCGGGAATTGAATGGTTCCATCATGCTGGTTGTTGAGAAATGTTATGCGTCAGGGACGAGGCAGGATCATAAAAACTGTATATTCCGATGAAAGCATCACATTTTCTAAACTAACTTAGATTTCATCCTAATATATCGAATTGCTGCAGCTATTAAACATTTCATGCAGTTTGGCGCTCACCTGCTTATTATGCTGCTATGCTGCTATGCTACCATGCTATGCTATGCTGATATGCTGCTATGCTATGCTATGCTGATATGCTGCTATGCCGCTATGCTACCATCCTGCTATGTTCCTATGCTTTTATGCTGCTATGCTGCCATGCTACCATGCTGCTATGCTGCCATGCTGCTATGCTGCTATGCTGCTATGCTGCTATGCTGCTATGTTGCTATGCTGATATGCTGCTGTGATACCATACTGCGATGCTACCATGCTGCTGTGCTGCTATGCTGCTCTGCTGCTCTGCTGCTATGCTGCAATGCTGCTGTGCTGCCATGCTGTTATGCTGCTTTGCTGCTGTGCTGCTATGCTGCTATGCTGCTATGCTGCTATGCTGTTATCCTGCTATGCTGCTCTGCTGCTATGCTGCTGTGCTGCCATGCTGCTATGCCACTATACTACCATGCAGCTATGTTGCTTTGCTGCTATGCCACTATACTGCTATGCTGCTATGCTGCAATGCTGCTGTGCTGCCATGCTGCAATGCTGCTTTGCTGCTGTGCTACTACGCTAATATGCTGCTATGCTGTTATCCTGCTATGCTGATATTCTGCTATGCTGCTGTGCTGCTATACAGCTATCCTGCTATGCTGCCATGCTGCTATGCTGCTATAATAACATGCTGTTATGCTGCTTTGCTGCAGTGATGCTATGCTGCTATGCTGCTATGCTGCTAAGCTGCTATACTGCTATCCTGCTATGCTACTATGCTGATATCCCGCTATACTGCTATGCTGCTATGCTGCTATGCTGCTATGCTGCTATGCCACTATGTTGTTATGCTGCCATGCTGCTATGCTGCTATGCTGCTATGCTGCTATGCTAGTAGTAATAGTCTAGGACTTATTTAATGTACTAAACCCTATGGAGAGGGACTTTTGGAAAAATCCAGCCAATCAGCATTGAGTATTCTGGTCACGTGACCATCCAGGGTGGGTCGAGGGTGGGAGGGTGTTTTCTCTCAGCCAATAGGAAGGCTGCATTTAGTTAATTGATGCAAATTTATGTATCTAGGTCACACCTACACCCAAATAAGGTTAGTTGGAACTAGGTCAAATGTGTGTGTGTGGGGGTGGGGTGACCTAGATAATTTGTGCCCGAGTGCCTTTTTTCAGCACATAACCTGAGTAAAATGGTATTGGGTTTATTCCACCAAATAGTTCCCAGTTTTTCAAGTCTTTTTTGTATTGTATAATCGCTTTCGTTTCAATATATATTTTGGTTTTTGCTGTTAGTAATGCATTTTTGTGTAATGTTAGTACTTGCGATAGTTGATCAGGTTGTGTATTACTATCAAGTCATTTAATAGCGGCTTTTGAGTCATTTTGCACACAGTTTGTTTTGGATTGCCTGTCTGACATGTTTCTCGAATAAAGTGTATACAGTGAGCCCCACAAATTGAAGTCGTTATGTGTTGCAACTGTTTTTTGTTATACAACCATTTGTATTTTGATTGTCGTAAAAAGCATTGAAATATTTATGGGCTTTTAAAGGTTGTAAGCCATAAGGATCAAAGTAATAGACTAGTCTTTGCCTCAGGATTTACAGGTATGCAGTCCTCAGGAAAGACGCCCAGGAACTTGTTTTTGCAATGGGGTGTTTGGTTTAAAAGCCTTGCGATGGTTGACGCTTTCATTTAGCTCAAGTGGTAATCCGTGACGGGTTGCCTGTCTTGAGTTAGGTAGAGTGTGTTGTCGTAAACCAGGTAGTTGATCAGACTTGTTGAAGTGGCTAATCCATTATTGAAAGTGATTTCTTCATGCAGTTGACCATTCTTAAGTAAGTTTGTTTGACACATATTGTTCGATCTGTCTGGAGTTAGATCGAATACGAATAGTGCGTAACCGCCAGCAAATGCTTTATAAGAAATGCCACAATTTCCATCACAATTAACTTGACCCAAGTTTCTGTAAAGGGCATCATATTCACGAGCATATATATTTCATTGGAAATCTGGGTTAAATGCATCTGATGGAAATTTTTGTTCGTTCATGAATAATTGAAGACTTGTGATGGACTTGTTTTCAAAATTGGAAGGATTTTTGTTGACTTTGCCAATAAATATGTCGTTGTCCACAAAAGCAATAATGGCCTGCATTGGAAGTTGACCACTATTTGATAAAACTTTTGTTTCGTTATGATTTCCAGTGGGAATAACATGGCTGATAGTTTCCGTGCGTTGCATTGGATACACAAATGGCGTGCCCGATACGGCTTTTTCATGAACAAGTGCAACTTCTGCAGACACCACGACTTGTCAAACTCTTAATGAAGCATTTTTTATCAATGGAATGAATTCATGGCCTTCTTCACCCATTAGGCAAAGAGCGGTGGAACTTCGCATTAGCCTAAAGTGAATGTCTGTGCTCGATGGAAGCAGTTTGTGTTGGTGTGCTCTGTCGATATGTAATGGAATGACCATGGTAATTGGTCTATCTACAGCGCGCTTTTGCCGCTCAGTAAATCCATGGTTTGTACCATCCCTTGCGTCAAAGTGTCCACTTGAGTCAGCATGCCACATTTCATTGTACATCCAAAATTTGTTGTCTGCTTTTGAACGATTCAGTAGATTTTCGATGTAGGCTCTGTATGGATGGTTGTCTTGGTTTCCAGATATTTTTCGATCATTGATATATACTTGAATATCTTTAAACATGGAAGCACCAAAATTATTTACCGGGGCACAGGCATCAGCCTGCGCAACACGAGTTGCATGATTACTGATTTATGTATGTGAAATTTGATTGTAGCATTATCTGTTAATGATGTCACCGGTTTAAGTTTGACGTATTCACTGGAAACAACAGAGGTTTGCAAAGGTGTGCGTTCGTGTAAATACAATTCGTGTACACTACATTCTTCACGATAGTTGGCCATGATGATATGTATATCAAGAAATTGTACACTACTATCGCCTTTTAAGTGTATTTCCTTCCAAGATGTGTCTTCGTCTGATGCCTTAAAGTGTCATGCAACTTTATTTATATCTACTAAAGGTGTCCAAACAAATCACTTTTTGTTCTCTTAGAAACTTTACGTCGTCGTTTGCGAGTAGAAGCTTTTCCAACACCACTACCACCACCAGTTTGTCTTACGCGTCTACACGTTTGCGTTTTCTTTGGATTTGTGCGTCGTTTTTTTTTAGGTGGCGATGTTAATGAGGTTGATAATGCTCTCACACCTTTTTGAATTAGTTGCTTGCCTACACTGCGTCCTCTGTTTGACAATGATTGCTTCTCCAGATAACACGTCGTCTGTTACACCTATGCCAGCTCTCAACAACGATTTCCCAAGAGATTTGAAAATCGGTGTAGCACCTCACAGAAATCTGCTAAGCATACCACCGACACCATGACCGCGTTGACTTATTCTTCCTCTGTAGATTGCTATGTTACCAGAGCCTACCTGATGTTTGTAGTAGGAAGCATATCCAGTATTCATTTTTCGGGTTTTAAAATTATACTTCTTTTGGCCGTAATAGTACTGATACTGTAACTTCTCCTCATTGGAATGGTATGTATCGTCCAGCTATGTCCTTTAAATACACAGCAACAGTGTCAATGGCATTAGCTCGCATAGCAAAAAAGTCCAAGTGTTGAAAACTGACAGTTTGCACAAATCCACTGCGGCCACTATGATCAATTGCAACCACGCGTAAAAGCTGGGCCATTTGATCAGCGACTGGTCTTGTCTCGATTATGTCACAATATACGTAAACTGAATGAATATCTCCGAAAACATCCATTGGTAATAACAATTGAGTTTTCCAGTAAAACATGTATTGATCGTCGAATCCCAAGAGTTTTGAAATTCCCGGTGTTAAATATATTGCGCAATGTCTTGGTGGATTGATTTTAATCATATCGCCTCCTTTTCTAAAGGTAAATATTGTCTTCTTATCTTCATATTGGCTTTTCAAAAAAGGTTTTCTTTGACAGCAGTGGCAATAATATCATTCAGATATTCAAAAATGTCTTGATTATTCCTAAATATTAGTGGATAATCCAGCTTAACCACAGTCCATTGCAGCATCTTTTGGTCGGCTAAAGTAGAAATATCTTTTACCATAGAGTAATGATTATATTGTTTATTTTTGGCAAAATTCTTTGCGCATTCCAGTAGCTCCGATCTTTTTAAGAAATTCCAGTAAGGACTATCAGTGTAATCGATGAAATGCGCATCTTGATCATCATTTGTACGGCCACCATCATATTCATCATCTTTGTATGCATAGTCTAAATCAGTATTAAAAAGTCTATGCCAGTCTACATCAGTGACAGGCTCAGGTTGCGTGTCATCAGTCGACTTGTCTTTCTGTGCTTTTACCTTGGCCAACGAATATACACTTGGTAAAGAAACTATTATAATTTCTTGATTTTTTGGAAGACATTGCCATCGTGTTGGAAATGTTATTTCCGATAATGCTACTTCATGTGAAATCTCAAAACTTAGTGGTTGCACAAGATGTGTTCGAAATTCGGTCAGTGTATTATTTGGATAATACTTTTTCGAACTGTTACTAGGAAGTGTTAAAATCATGATATAATCTTTGTGATATTTTTTGCTGGAACCCACTGATCAAATTTGTCGCTGTGTCCTTTCCAACACACATATGCTTCTTTCCTTTCGCCTTTTCCTCTGTATCTCAACACCTTTTCTATAGGGTGTGTATCTGTCTGAGACTTCAGAACCTTTTGCACTTCCTCTGGATAGAACACACCTTTTATTTCCTCACCGTTGTCATCCGTTATGATACAGCCACGTTTGCCTCAATACTTTGTAACTGTAAATACTTCAGTTGTCCAATTTGGTTCATAACCTTTGTCAAAAGCGCCACATGTTTTGATTATTCTGATTCTGTCACCAAGTTGCACTGCTCTGTCATTTGTTTTTTGCCACACGTGTTTGATTTGTTTATCACTTATTATATAGATATTGTAAAATACTTTTTCTTGATTTTTTGCCGTTATTTGAGTCGGTGTCATCTTTAAAGTGCTATGAATTGTGTTGTTATATTAATGCACCATGGCTTGAAGAATATCTATATACTTGTAAGTTCCATTATGGGTAAAATATCGCCATAATTTTTCTTTCAATGTTCGATTTAAGCGTTCCACAATACTTGCTTTAATTCTATCATTTTCGATTGTAAAAAAAGTAATATTTTCAGCTTTTAGTAGATTTTTGAGTATATGACTTAAGAATTCTGTACCTTTATCGGATTGAATTCGTTTCGGTTTGTGGCCTTTGTCAAAAATCTTGTTGAAAGCAGTAGTCACATTTTCATTGCTTTTGGTTTTAATTGGAATTGCCCAAGCGTACTTGGAAAATACATCAATAATGTATATATTTAAAGCCTTTGTTGTATTTTGCCAATTTTTGCATGTCCATTAAGTTGATTTGCCATTGTTTGTTTATGCCTCCTACGATCACTCTGTTTCGTTGAAATTTACTTACAACAGGTTTGTGTTTTGTATAGGCATCTAATGATTGTAATGCTTCATCAACAATATTTTTGGTTAGTGAAAATGTTGTTTAAAAAGTTTACTACTGCTTGTAAAACTTTCGGGTACCATTGGATTTGTATAAACATTTATAATTTTATCACGAAGACTGGTACGTTGTTTGAATTTACCCATTTTGGTAATTTAGGTCTACTTCTCTTAGCAATCCTGGTGGATGGTGATGACAGCGACAATGCTGACAATGATGATATCGGAGATTCTACTCTAGGTTAAGGTAATGAGGATAACCCCTGTTGAGGTTCAATTGTTCGATGATAAAGCGTATTTTTGACCAAATTAAAATCGGGATCAATTTGCGCAATCATTTGTTGTAGTTGTATAGCGCCAGGTGGTCTCGTTGGTCACATTTTCCTAAAAGCACTCGCATCAGTAAGCAAAGTGATAATATTGCTTCCGATTGGTGCAGGACTTCCTTCTAAACTGACAATGTTTCCATTTGTATTGCATTTAATACTTACGCTTTGTTCCAAAGCTGCAACAAGACGTCTTGTTTTTGAACGACTAATCTTTGGTATATTATCCATAAGTTTCATCATAAAAAATGACTGAGGCGTCGGTTTCTCTTGTGCCAGTTTTGGCTCAGTGCCTGTTTCTTGGTTTTGCCGAAGATCGCGATGCAAGTAATATTTATTTTGATCAATTAACAATTGAATTTTGTTCAATTCCATTTTATGTTGTTGAAGTCTTTCCTCGGGTACTATATTTTCATCATATAATGCGTCGTTTAAACGTTTATATGAATCCTGGAGAACTTGTAATAAAGCAGCATGAGGGTTTAGACTGTTTATGGCTTTCTCCTTGTATTTAGCCCGGTTAGCATTTTGATGTTGGTGTTTATTTACCTTGAACTTGTTCAATGTAGTTTTTAATCCAGGTTGCTGAACCAAGCGTGGATTGATCAATGCTAAACGTTTATAACCCATGGTGGTTAATTGACAACTGACTTTTAGCACACAAATAAAGTGTTTTTGTATCGAATCTTGATGTTGAATAGACTTAGGACAGTTGGTATAAGAGCTGCTAATAAGCACGGTAAAAATTAAAGTCCTCCTTTTTGGTTTACAATTAGTTTCTTTTTGCTCTTGGTTTTAAGTTTTTTCTTTGCAATTTTGCGTATTATTTTGACGTGTGGCTCCAATTTCTTTTATAATTCGTCGTCAACTGGAATATTATTGTTCAATAGGTTTTGACACAATTCACTTATGGCTTCCATGACACCATCATTACTAGATATAATAAGATGTCGACACGTTTCCTCCGGTACTTTGCTCATATGCGATAATGTCTTGTTATACCTTTGAAAAGCATAATTCACCATGATCCTTCTTTTCCTTAGTTCGCCACGAAAACAAGTTGATTTGTTGGTGATTTTATAGATGATCTGACTCTAAACTGATGAGGCGTTTCTTGTTTGAAGTCTGCTACAATATATGAATGAGGTTCTGTTGTTTCTCCGTTATATACTTTGGTTAAAAAATGTGGTTTCTTGGGAAAAACCTGACGTGATATTATCATTATTTGAGCCATTTTTCTTGAATTTTTAAACATGACTAAATAACTTGCATTTGTTGACATAGTTCGGTAAGCTGGAGTATTTTCAAAAATGTTTTGCATTGTATAGATTATTGAAAGAAACCAATGATGTGATCCTTTGGTAAATATATCACATAGTACCTCTTTATCAGCTTCCTTCATTAGATCGTCCACTATGCAAAGCGTGTGTAGTTTTCATCATTCTCAGTTGATTCCAATTCTTCCTTTGAGGGTATCCTTGTTTAAATTGAATTTTTGTATTCATATTTTCAAATGCTGATTGCCATTGTCCATAGTAGTAAAGCACTTTGTCTGCATGTGGAATTATTCACTTGTCAGCATTGTCAATCAGTGTACTTACTAAGTGTGTTTTTCCTGAATTGGAAGGACCCGCTATTATCATAGAGAACGGACCTTGCAACCGTGGATCAAAATCCACTAATGAATGTTCCATTTTGACCAGCTACTTGAGATATACTAAGATGTCTTACCAAAAAGCGATGTTCTTATATAAAAGGCATAAGACTAAATTATTTTTTAAATATGTTTTTTTTGTGTATAAATGCAAAGGTCAACATGGTATATGCACAACAAACTAAATACATTAACATACATGAGTTGAAAAGATATCAAAATCAATTTTACTAAATAGACTAATACACAGACAATCTACTAAAGGCGAAGATGGCATAAGTATAACAAACTAAATACATTAACACTCCTGAGTTAAAAGATACAAGATTAAAGATCACAAATCAAATTACTACTACAATTACTAATATAACTGCTATCTATTAGCTACTTATGCTAAAAATAAACAGGATATAGTTTTACCTCAGTACTCATTAAATACTCTTGTGCAACTTGGACATAAAAACATAGCACCATTGGCGGGTCTCTTGCACGATTGACAAAAATAATTTTGCTTGTGTACAGTGTTTTTTAGCTTCATTTAAAGCTAAATAACACCATACACCGTTGCAATTTATTGTATGAAACCAATCATTACTATTGTTTGATCCAGAAAAAAAGGCTGTTTTTGCTGACCAAATTTCTCTAAGGTAAATTTGTTTTTGGTTATTTAATTTATCATGACCCCAAGGGTTAACTTGCACCTGAATTTGAAAACAAGCATCTATAATTTCTGATTTAAAATAATCTAATAAAAAATGACTTTCTAAACAGGCTATACAAACACCTTTTGGGGCTATTTGGCACATGCATAATTTATACCTATTTAATGTGCATAATTTATACCTGAGAGTGTTAATATCTAATATAACATATCTAGTAACAACTAAATCACACTGTGGTGAATGTCAAAGATAAATGCCAAAAGTTGCGTCATTAATACTTAAACCAATATGCCTCGAATCAATGAGCGCTGTTCTAATACAATTGCTCATGCTTTTGGAAATTAAAGTGCCATATAAGACACTATCTACGCAAGAAGGTGTTTGGGGCTCAGTAAAATATTGAATATTATCTTTATTAATAGCTTCCCAAGTTAAGGGAATAGGACATCCGCATGCAGTTGTTTCAAAAGGTAGTCGCCGCGTGGAATTCTCTGTGAATTGTGAGGGAGCAGTGACATTGGTTTCTTTTTCTAAATTATCTTCTAAAGGAGGAAGTGGATTATTTGAAATAGATTTTAACCATCTTTCAACCTTTTTTTTGGAAAAAGCTACTGCTATTTCTTTAGCCTGAATACGGGCGTTGCTTGTACTGGTTATTAATCTATGTTTTAGTGGTCTTAAGTTACACTTTCAAAAAAAACTTGCCATTGTAATTGTTGTTGCTAGATAAATTATTAGATAAACTTTACTTTGACCAAAATTTATATAATGTAATTGAACTTTGATTTACTCAACAATTTATATAATGCAATTGTTGGATAACCTTCACTTTACATAAAATTTATGTAATATAATTGATGTCATTGGGTAAAAGTTCATATAAACCTTTAGAGTGAAAAGAAAACCCTATTATGTTTCACAGGTTAACATACGCTTTTTCAAATATCTAATGGTATAGTACTAATTCCATCATTTAAAACTTTTCTTTTTAAATATAAAAGGCTGATACCTATTTTAGTAGTCGAGTAAGTATGCATTTTCTGATTAATGAGCTTAAAATTTGTGTTAGTTATTGATTGCGATTGCTTTGTTTCTAAGACTTTCAAAATATCATTTGGAGTAAGTGAATTTTGCTTCTTCACAACGCCTTTAGCACTCCATTATTGACACACTTTATTTTGATTTTCATACGAAAAACACATATATGTTTTAGAATTTAAACATATTATACCATCACCTTCCCATTCAATTTTAAACAATCCCAGTGTTCGTAAATTATATTTTAAGCTAACCGTACAACATTCTAATGGTATCCACTTTTTAGAATTAATTTGAGCTATGACATAATCATCAAGATGTTCATTACACACAGGTTTTGGAATCCACTTAGGTTTTTCTCTAAAATATTCTTTTTTAAGGCATGGTTTGACTAGAGCATCCAAAGAGTTACCACTGAGTGCCATGTAAAGGCTATCTGTATCCATTTCACATATTTGATAGTCTCGACGACTAACAAATTTATCTAAAAAATCGAATGTAAATTGCAACATTTTTAACTTTGCATATTGGTATACCATGAAGCCAACTTGTAAAGGTAAGTTAAATTAAATTTTTTGTAATTGCATTTCAACCTCATATAAATCACTGTTTAATTCAGTTGCTTGTGTAAAGCGCCAATTGTTAATCAAATGACCAGTTTTTTTGCTATTGGCACATGTTATTTTTGTATGTTTTTTCTTATTCGTAATAGTTTTACCATATGAAATATTTCCCAAAAGTTTATATAAATCAGAAATAATTTTACTTTCAGAATTAAGATCACCGGTTCTTCTAGCACAAGTAACTTCATAGGTAAAAGCCTCAAATATTTTATGTGGCACATACTAAATTACACGATATATTTTTACTACCTTTAAACCATGCCTAATATACCATTTTAAAAGTGGTGTACCTAGCAAAATTTCTTTTCCAAAATAACTACCAATAAGCATTTGTTGAGTCGGTTTTGTAATTGACCGACTCAAGTTTAAGGTGCTATTTATTTTTCAGCTTGGCACATAGTTACAGTGGTTCAGCCATGAGGTGACAGTTCTATTATACTGGGAGACAGACGTTTAACCCCATTAGTATGTGATATCGATCTAGTTGGGAGGGTGGGACGGTTAAATCTGGTCCATTAGTCTGTGCCTTGTGTATGGCGGGCTCTATGACGAATAATTCGAACCGACGTGACGTCAACAAAGCAGTCCAAGTGTATGTTAGTTCCGCTAGATGATGCCACCCGGGGCGTCAATGTTACTTTCATGCATCGATCTCAGCTCCCAATTACCCATGTTGTGGACAACATGAACAATTGATCAACACAAGACCGACTCAAGTTTAAGGTGGTATTTATTTTTCAGCTTGGCACATAGTTACAGTGGTTCAGCCATGAGGTGACAGTTCTATTATACTGGGAGACAGATGCTTAACCAAATGAGGAGGATAGCATCTGTGGAGCAGTGGTAATGGCTGTCCTAGGAATGTAGGTGTGGACCGCCGAGGACGACCACTGCCCAAGGTCTTTAATATCCTGGAGAGCTGTGCCTCCACGCGCTCATGCCTGGGCGCCGCCTCTTCGAAGACTATGGAGAGTGATTGCGCTCGGGGCGGGGTGTCCCTCCGAGGCCATGGCGTGTCTCTCAGTGCACAGGGGCATAGTGGAGAGCCGTCTCATGTTACAAAGGCAGGGCCTTTAAGGTGCGGCCTCACCGAGTGTGCATACACGGTCCAAGCTCACACAGGGCAACAGCTGGAGCCCGGAATGGAGGGGACCATGATATCTACCGAAGGTGATGACCTCCAGAGCGTCTTAGATGAGCGGACATGAACTTTTAGGCCGCCTGGGACCAGTGTTATGTCCATGGCACGCATTGTGTGGGACGCGTCCGAAGGGGATGCCGTCGTGAGGAGGTTACTCTGCCATAGCAGTGTAAAGTAGCCGAGTAGTATGGCAGCTGTGACCATCAGACCATTATCACCCACTGCGGTGAAGAAATGGACCGCAGCTCTAATGTCAGATGGGGTGAGGGGAGGAGCCCTCGCCGGGGTGTGCTGGGAAGTGGGTCGTATACCTTTCCGCATGAGGGAAACCTGGTACGTGTCGAAGCCTGATGTGTCACCACCCATGACGAGGACCAAGGTGTGAGCCCCAGTGCAGTAATTCATCACCGAGCTAGGGGGTCTCAGCTCGTCACTCAATTCAAGCAGGTACGACATCACATGGTACTGTGTAGGCGTGAGACAATTGACATTGTACCTATCCATGTACTGTATGTATCTGCAAGCCTGAGCAGACTTGTTCTTCCAAGTGCCGTCTGCCAATCCAGCCTCCATCATCCGGACGATGTGACCATGGTGTTGGCTGGAATAACCTGAGGAGAGAGGCAAAAAGAAAATGTGCTCGATCCAGGTTATATTATAATGATGCTGCGAGGGTGTCGTCATGGGCTACGTAAATGCACTTCAGACTCCACCGGGCAATGATGTCATGCGGCTAAGCCTGTCTGCAAATGGGATATCCTTCCCTGGCTTGTGGTGAACCACAACCTCAGTACTGTGCCTGGCTGCAAAGAGCCAGATCTCCCTAGCACAGGCACATATGACCAGGTCGCGGCCCGCCCCTGTCATGAGCACCTGCTGTGATGCTATATTATCCGTATTGATATGAATGGTGTACATGTGTGGTTTGGATGGTGCCAGACTTTTTAGGTCCACCTCCAAATTGATGGCCTCCAGTTGTGCAATGTTATATGCCTTGGCGGTTATCTGCTTGGAGTATCTTGCCACGAAGAAATGTGTAGCGGAGTGCGCTCCCCCTCCTTGCAAGGAGGAATCACATTCTATGATCCATTCCACCCGCTCCCTTGTTAGCAACAATACTATACCATTTGAGGTCGCTGCGTAGCTGGTAAAGCATGATACTTCCAGAGCCAGATCTTGAGGGATGGCATGTTTCCCCTTGAAAGGCGCTGCCCTGAGGGCCGCCAGGATGCGAGACATGAATCGCGTCGTCCGGCGCACCCACTTGGCCACATGCTGGAGATGGCCGACCAGTCGCTGGATCTCTCGGCGAGATGCCAGGTTCTTACGTTTCCAGATTTCACACTCATAAACCACCTCCTGCACTTTGTCTAGCGGTATCTTGATGGTCATCTGGGAGGTCGAGATGCTGAACCCAAGCCACTCGACCTCCATGGAAGGAAGGACGCACTTAGCAGGGGACAGGTCAAGCCCTAACTCTGCCATCACCTTAGTTATCTCGGCATATGCCTTTTCCACCTGTCTTCCAGTTGCAGCTGCCCCAAAGAAGTCGTCGAGGTAACATAGCGTGTGATGACCTCTCTTCCGCATAATGTAGACGATGGCATTCGTGGTCCGAGCGCATGCAATTGACGAGGTCCTACACCCAAATGGTGGTGCTACCTCTATGTAGATATTCCCGTCTAAGGTAATCCCGAGCAGCGGTGTCGATAGGGAGCAGGTACGGAGCTGGCGATATGCCCGAGCCAGATCAACACACCAAATCAGACATCCTCGTCCAAGGCGGGTTACCTCGTCAGCCAAGTCTGTTATACCCGGTAGGGTGTAAGTAGCGGGCTGTCCTTGGTACTGACCCTTCCTGATCCCTGAGTTAACGCTAGCTCCCCTCGGATAGCTGAGATCAACAATGACGCGTCTGTCAGCGGAACCCCTCTTGGGGCGGGTCATCATCGGGCTGACCTGATCGTTCGGGTGAACGGTTGTCCTGTCAAGTTCAAGCTCGACACCGGTTCGGAGGCGAACGTACTGCCGAGATACGTCTTCGACAGAGTTGCTCCAGGGCGGCTGACGAACACCAGGTGTTCGTTGGTGACGTTCTCCGGTCACCGGATCACTCTTGACGGGGAGGCGCTGCTCGACGTCAACGACAGAGTGCTCAAATTCCAAGTGGTACCGGATTGTCAGCCTATTTTGGGCAAGCAGGCTTGTGTGACTTTGAACCTGCTGGTGCATGTCGATGGGGTGCACTGTGCTGTGCCGATGAACATTTCCGAGCCGACGAACAGTCCCAGCGCTCGGGCGGAGAAGCTGGTAAGCGAATACAAAGATGTGTTTCAGGGTTTGGGTTTGATCAAGGCAAATGCTATCATTCATGTCGATAAATCTATTCAACCTGTCATTGATCCGCCTAGACGGATTCCGTTTGCCATTCAGAGTAAGGTACAAAGTGAACTTGATCGTATGGTTGAGTTAGGTGTCATAGTTGAACAGGATGAACCTACCGAGTGGATTAATTCTATAACTATTGTAAAAAAACAAAACAAGATCAGGATTTGTCTGGATCCGACTAAGTTGAACAAGGCAATAAAGAGAGGGCCTTTTCCTACCAAAACGATTGACGAAATTATTGCCAAAATGGCAGATGCAAAGTATTTTTCAGTTTTAGATGCAAAGACAGGGTATTGGCAGATAGAGTTAGATGACAAAAGTTCACATTTCTGCACGTTCAATACTCCGTGGGGCCGGTACAGGTATACCCGCTTGCCTTTTGGCATCAAAACAGCCGGTGATATTTTTATTCAGGAAATGCACCGTGTCATGGGCGATATACCCGGTATTGGGATAGTCACGGACAATATTTTGGTATATGGGTCAACGGTTGAGGAGCACAATGAGCGGCTCCAAGCTGTGTTGGAACGAGCTAGGTCGGTTAATCTGAAATTAAACGATGCTAAGTCTTTGCTATGTAAAACAACAGTGAAATATGTAGGTCATCAACTTACCCAGCAGGGTGTGAAGCCTGATCCAGACAGAATACAAGCAATAGTTGTCATGCCAGAGCCGCGTGACAAACAAGGCGTCCAAAGGTTCCTGGGCATGGTTGGATATGTACACAAGTTCATACCCAACATGTCCGAGATAGCTAAGCCGCTACACACGCTCCTCGCTAAGGACGTCGCGTGGCACTGGCAGACCGAACAGCAGGGCGCGTTTGATAAGTTGAAGGAGAAGTTAAGAACTGCTCCTGTGTTAGCATATTACAATGTTCAGAAACCCATTGTTATTCAGGTAGATGCTTGTCAGTCAGGTTTAGGTGCTCTGTTGATGCAGGATGACAAGCTGATCGCACTCGCTTCTCGTGCGCTTAACTCAGCGCAGTGTGGTTATGCCACTATAGAAAAAGAGATGCTCGCCATATGTTTCGGATGCCAGAGGTTTCATGAGTATATATCTTTGGCAAAGAAGTTCAAATTCAAACGGACCACAAGCCGTTAGTGGTGATAATGCAGAAGCCAATTCATAAACTTTCGGCTAAAATGCAGAGAATGCGGATGCGATTGCAAAATTATAATATTCAGTTGTGTCATGTGAAGGGTTCTTTCGTGTTTTTTGCAGACATGTTATCCAGGGCGCATAGCGTCAAAGTAGGTCATGATAGCCTGTTCGATGACACGTTCTGCGTTGCTGCAGTGGACCTGCAGTCGTCTAGTTTGTTGAGTAAGATTGTCAATGAGTATGAGAAGGATGTATCCATGTCCATGTTGATATCACACATTGAAGATGGGTGCGACACTAGACAAATACAGACACCACCGTGTCTGAGACAGTACATCCCATACAAAGACGACTTAATGACAGAAAACAATCTTGTAATGAACGGCAATCAGGTGGTGGTTCCTCCGGGTCTTCGTGGTAAAATGATAGAGGCGTTACATGAGACTCACCTAGGTGTGACAAAGTCCAAACAGTTGGCGCGTGACTGTATGTTTTGGCCGAATATGAATAAGAAAATTGAAGATACGGTCAGTTGGTGTGACACTTCCCAGAATAACTGGAAAGATTTGCATAACGAGCCCTTAATAAATCACCCGATCGCCTGTCAACCGTATGGAAAAGTTGGTGCTGATTTGTTTGAATTAGATCATAAAAGTTACCTGATAACTGTAGATTATTACACAAAGTATCCGGAGGTGACGCTGTTGGGCGATACGTCGTCCATCACTGTTATTGACGCATTGAAGGATAATTTTGCAAGACACGGTATTCCTAGTCAGGTCATTTCGGACAATGGTCCACAGTTTAAGAGCCATGAGTATAGGGAGTTTGCGCTATGTTATGGGTTCAAGGCCATCTATTCCAGTCCACAGTATCCTCGTAGCAATGGGCAGGTAGAACGGTTTGTGCAGACAGTCAAGGACATGTTAAAGAAGTGCGAGAAGACAGGGTCTGATTTTCAGTTAGCTTTGCTAAATTATCGTAATACTCCATTGCCCGTCCTAAATGCATCTCCGGCGCAGCTGCTCATGAGCTGGAGGTTGAGGGGCAGATTGCCTATGGCAGAGGAAATTTTGGTGCCTGAAACGCAAAATCCGAAGAGATGCCAGACAGCCAAACGGCAGCAAAGTCAGAAAGTGTTTCATGACCGGAAGTGTGGTAAGCCACACAGACCTATGAAAGTCAGAGATAAGATAAAGTACAAAAATCATGCTGGGGAATGGAAAAAAGGGGTTATTTTGGGACGGACTGGGGCTTCTGGGAGAGAATATAAAATTTTGAACGAGTCAGGTAATATGTTATATCGTAACCGGGTGCAGATTATTAGGGTGCCTGTGGGGGGCTGATAAGGTCGGCTGATAAGGCCGGCGAGCAGGTTAGACCTGTAGTGGGGCAGTGTAGCTTGAGTGTGTACACATATAGGATGTGCATGTAGGTTTAAGTTGTGTTTTCAGCTATGAGAATATTGTATGATATTGATGGACAATTTATGACGTCAGGCTTATGGCCGGACATTGAGAACTTAAGTGCATTGAGTGCTCAGACGTTACAAGGGCTTGCGTTTCAGTTAAGTACGCATATATGTTGTAGTGCATTCGTCTGACTACTATGTTGTTATTGACATTGTTATTTTGAAATATTTCATGTTTCAGAAATACTTTGAGGGGGGGAGGTGATATATGCGTAATAGACGTATAGGTTTGTGGCTAATATATGTTAAGGAGATGCAGAGTTTGAGACAAAGGAATATGCTAATGAGATGATGTCATGGAAAGTTTAGCCGGCGGGTCAAGCGAGCCCTAGGTAGTGAATAAACCATTCAGTATCCAGAAGTCAAAGTGTTCAGACGTCATACTTTCACAGAGGCCTCCACCTATGCTGTTGTTGGTTTCATTCTCTATCTGTTGGTCTTGATACTCTGCGTGATAGTCGCCTGCGCCCGTTGTGGTGGGCACGGCCTCGTCGCATGGTCCCGGGGTCGGTCCAGTGCGACTGCCATCTAAACATCCTGTTTCGGTTGAGCTTTTTCTTTATTGATTCGCTCAAGATAGCGACGTTTTTTTCTGACAGGCTTTCTCCTGGTGTACATATGCCTTCCTGTACTTCACCGCACACCAGGCACACAAGTGGCATTGCCTATCGGGCTAGAGGCAGTGTGAGGTGGAGAAGTCACACTCGTTCCCCCAGTTCCAGTCCTTGCATGGCCTACAATCGGTTTCTTTATTGTAATCTACTTGTACATAATCCGACTGGGCCTTCGTCGCAGAGACCATGGGAACGGCATTGTATGTGGATGTCTCGGAACGCTTGCTCCCCCGAAAGGCCTGCTTCCTTCTGTCTAGCCTTGTCCCGATCGCACACACATCCCTCTGCACGTCTTTTATCGCTACATGTCTGACCAACCTTGAGGAAGGCATCCGTCGGCGATCATCGTGAATAGTGTGCCAGTCCCAGTTAGTTGCCATCACGCTGGTGCGTGTGGGTGAGTAAGTGGCCCGACCAGGCAGCACAGAGCTTCCTATCCTCCAACATGCGGCACAGTGTGGCGAAGTATTCCGCCCATGACACCTCCTCCATAGCAATTTTTTCATTTTTAGTACCACGTATTCATACTTATGCGGGGCTAGTATGTTGTTACCTCAGCGCTTACCAAGCGCAGAACTGGCAGTGACTAGTAACTCGTTTACTGCTTCATGCCTCTCGTCGTCCCTGCCGTATTCGACGAGGGAATCGCCAGGTGTGCCCTAGTTATTGGATGTAAATATTTGTGCATAACGATTAAAATCTACAATTAAACTAGCCTGTTTTTTATACAAATTAATATTCACTTTACCATTTTCAGCATAATTCTTTGTAGGTGTTTGAACAACAGCTACTTTACCTGTAGATGAAATACTATAAATTCCAATTTGCACATCAAACAGGTTTTCCAATTTAGCAAAATCTTTCAAAGAAACACCTTTAAATGATTTTGGATTTGCAAAAGAATCATATTGTCTTAATAATTCTATAGCTGCACTGCAATCATTATACAAATATGTTGCTAAACAACTAAATACACACAAGTTATCGTTATATTTTTGATTTGTTGTAGGTTTCCTTTGAAAATGCAACATACCACACTTAAGCACGTGAGTTGGAATTTTAGGTATAGACCCAATTGGATACATGGAATTGCTTTTATATGTTGCCACATTGAGATTTGTTATTGCAATATTTTTCCATTTTGTATCTCGACTTACCACTCTTTTTGCTTCCTCTTTAACATCACAAATAACTAAATATGAAATAAGTGATCTTTCCAATGTAATTGAATTGGAAATCGAAAAAAGTTGCTTTGTTAATTGTGCATTATTTTGTGATGCATGAAAATAGCGATATTCTTGTGTTTCTTTAGGTTGCAATATAAGACCAAGCGAAAGACCGACTTTATATGTCTCTCATTGATTTGTATGAATAGAACGTATGACATCAATTGCATCAGTCAATTGAAATAACGCGAAACCGACAGACTTTAATATTGGGATTTATTACATATTTTTCTTTAACTGTTACATGTCAGCTTTTGATGTCATGATTACGAGGCTTACAGAACTTGACCCCACTGAGAATAATAAGTATGGGTGGGTGGGATGGCTTTAAACCAAATGGCGTAGATGTTGAATAGACCGCAGTCGAGGCCAGAGTGAAACCAAAAAAGTCGGTTAGTCAGTTAACGTCAATTTCTGCGCTTGGTGGAAGCGTAAAGGCGCCACAGTGGCGGAGTTCAGATGCTTTGTATCCATTCGTAATGAGACGTCGGTCACACGCATTCAATTAACCATGTTTCCATAACATGCACAATTGAAATAACGCGAAACCGACAGACTTTAATATTGGGATTTATTACATATTTTTCTTTAACTGTTACATGTCAGCTTTTGATGTCATGATTACAAGGCTTACAGAACTTGACCAAAGTTTTTAGCTAGAGTTCTGGGAGCCGAGGAAATTGAGTGTCTCAGTACATAGGCGTGCACTGCCCCAGAGGTCCAATGACCCAGGTCCTCGATATCCTGTAGTGATGAGCCCAGGGAGGCACAAGCCTGAGCCCCACCTCGACGAAGACTATGCAGGGTTATGGCACCTGGTGCCGGGTGCCCCTGCGTGGACAAAGCCAGCCTAAGTGTGTCGAGTAGTGCTCGTGGTCGTAAAGGAAGGCCATCGGTCATGATGAACGCAGGGCCTCCGAGGTAAGGCTGTGTCCTGGACACGTATTTGTTCCAAGCCCGGACCGGGCAATAAATGGAGCCCGGTATGGCTGGCAGCGTGATGTTTCGCGGCGGGGCGGACCTGAGAAGTGTCTTTGATGATCTAACGCGGATGTTGAGGCCGGCCTGCGTTAGTGTTATGTCCTGTGCACGCAGCGCGTGACCCGTGTCAGTAGCAGCTGGGGAGGCGAGAAGGTTGCTTTGACGCAGGAGGGTGAAGTACCCCAACAGGAGTGCTGCCTTCAGTACCGGACCATTGTCCCCCGCTGCGCCATAGAACCCAACCACCTTCCTCACATCTGACGGACTCAGGGGTGGAGCCTGTGCCGGGACATGTGATGAGTCACGATGGATCCCCCGTTTGACCAGACCCACCATGTATGTGTCAAAAGCCAGAGTGGGATAGCCCATCACCTGCACCCATGTGCGGGCCCCGCTGATGTAATTTAGGACCGTGCCGGGCGTCTTGGTATCATGGAGGTGGAGTAAGTAGGACATGCTTTCATATTGCGACAGCCTCATCATCATCATCATCATCATGCTGTCGGTCGCGATGCGACAAAGACTGCTTTCATTACTTGACTGCCGCTCTCCATTTAGCTCTCTGCTGTGAGAGTTGTGTCCATGAGTCGGTCTTAATGTCTCTCAGCTTCAGGTTTCTCTTGATGGTATCTTTGAACCGGAGACGGGGGCGCCCTCTCTTTCTGTAGCCAAAAGGCAGCCTCATAGGGTCGTAACTAAGGTACTCGTTCACTTGGATCGTCTTGTTTTTCCAGGTTCCCGGGGCCAATCCAGCCGCCATGATGGTGAGCAGTCGGTCGTGGTGATGTTGGGAGTAACCTATGAAAGAGGCAAGATATTAGCTGCGAATCAAAGGTTACTCAGAGGATTGGGGTGAGGGCGTCATCGTGGCTGACAGTGATCGGTGTTAGGTTGAGTTCAGACATAATTTTTGTCGCGAGTTCTGCAGCTGCGGTATCGGAACTCATACGACTGAGTGCGTCCGCCAGGACCAGTTCCCTACCCGGTTTGTGTCGTATGACCACGTCTGTACTAAATCTTGCGGCAAACAGCCAGATCTGCCGGGCGCAAGCACATATTATGGGGTCTCTCCCAGATCCTGTACTGAAGACCTGCTGTGAGGTGGCGTTGTCGGTGTTTATGTATATAGTATAGTGGTGTGGATCTGGCGGCGCAAGGTTTTTGAGTGCGACTACCAGGTTGATCGCTTGTAACCTGGCGATACAGTGCTGCTCGGCGATGAGAGCCCGCGAGTATTCTTCTGCGTAGAAGTACGTGGGGGAGTGTGCGCCTCCGGCTTTTAGTGACGAGTCGCACTCAATGGTCCACCCTGTGCGCTCCTCCGCGGGTAGGAGGACAATACCATTGGAATGTGCTGCATATCCCGTGAACCATGAGACATCGAGCGTCAAATCCTCTGGTACCGCGTGTTTGCCCCTGTAAGGTGCCGCTCTGAGTGCTGCCAGGATACGGGACATGAATCTTTTCGCCGGTCGGATACATTTTGCAACGTGCTGTAGTTTCCCCACCAGACGTTGCAAGTCTCGGCGGGAAGCAAACTTTTTGTCTTTCCATGCCTGACATTCATTTATTACTTGTTGTAGTTTTTCTTCTTGGATTTTTACGGTCATATGCTTCCTAGAAATTGTGAAACCCAGCCACTCGACCTCAGTGGAGGGAGGGAGGCACTTGTCCAGAGCGAGATCGAGACCCAAGCACTTGGCCAAGCGGAACAGATCCAAGTAAGCCTTCTCAGCCTCTCCCTTCGTCGTCGCCGCCCCCACGAAATCATCTAGGTAACATAAAGCATGATGAGCGTGCTTTCTCATTAAGTAGACGACCGCATTTGTTGTGTGGGCACATGCGATGGAAGTCGTGCGGCAGCCAAATGGAGGGGAAATGTCAATGTAGATTTTCCCGTTTAAAGTTATGCCCAGCAATGGGGCAGAGAGGGGGCAGGCCCGGAGTTGCCTAGAAGCCCTGGCGAGGTCTGCACACCATATGAACGTTCCCTGTCCCAGTTTGGTCACCTCATCCGCCAAATCGAGGATGCCCGGGAGGGTGTATGTTGCTGGTTGTCCCTGATATTGAGCCTTCCTGATGCCTGCGTTCACACTCGCTCCACCGAAGAAACTCAAGTCAACTATGATCCTCCTTTTATCGGACCTCTGTTTGGCCCGAGTCATGAGAGGGCTGACCTGGGTCCAGGGAGTGAAGGGAAGCTCCTTGAAAGGACCCAGCATTGCGCCATGCCCGAGCTCCGTGTCAATGTAACTCTGCATGTGGGCTACGCTTTCAGTGTCCATGTGGTGGTTCGCCTTTGATGACACAGGAGGCTTGTCAGCGGTATAGTCCACAGGCCACCCAAATTTAAAAAAATCAGGCAGCTGTTTGTCATGATAATCCCTGAGCAACTTCCTCCAGGCCCTGATTTTAAGCCCCGAGGGTATTGCTATGCGTTGGCCAATGTAGTTTGGAATGGCTAACAAACGAACCTGGGTGTAAGTTGCCATGTACTCACGGTGATTTACCCAAAGTTTGTCGTCAGTGAACGGCCAGAATGTATTGAGGGTGTGTCTGTATGTGGCCGGGGTATGAGGTGGGTCGTATTGAGGAGTTTGGTCGACCGATATCATGTCGAGTATGTGTCAATGATATGCCTGCTTTATTGACTATGAGAAGGCCTTCGACCGAGTCAATCATGAACTGTTAATCAAATGTTTACAAGATATTGGTGTCAATGGCAAAGACATTAAACTAATTGTGAACTTATACTGGACACAACGTGCATTTATAAAAATGGAGCAGGGCCTATCGGATGAAGTTATGATTAAACGAGGAGTTCGACAGGGGTGTGTATTGTCACCATGTCTATTTAACCTGTACACAGAGATGATTTTCAGACACATTGAAGATTGCAAGGGAGTGACAATAGGTGGCATGAACATCAACAATCTTAGATATGCCGATGACAGTGTAATACTAGCAGACAGTGAGAAAAACCTACAAGATATAGTGAATAGAATCAATAAAGCTGGAATACTATTCAACATGAAGATGAATGCCAGGAAGACCAAAACAATGGTTATAAGTAAAAAGACAGATAAACCAAATGTCAATATAACCATAGATGGCACAAACATAGAACAAGTATCCGAATTCATATATCTCGGACAAAAGATTACAAATGATGGGAGATGTGAGGAAGAAATTAAAAGAAGGATAACAATAGCCCGAACAACATTCTCCAAAATGTATAGAGTGTTAACATCAAGTAAGATATTAATACAAACAAGGAAGCGTATTCTTCAGTGTTATGTGTGGTCTACTCTAATGTATGGGGCAGAGACATGGACAATCTCTAAGAAAATGTACAAACGTTTAGCAGCATTTGAGATGTGGACTTATCGAAGGATGATGAAAATATCATGGACAAAGAAGATCACCAACAAAGAAGTTCTCAGAAAAATTAAAAATAAGAAAAGCTTGTTTGCCACTATACAGACAAAGAAACTTATTTATTTTGGCCACATCATTCGTCAGAGTTCAATATACCGTACATTGTTGGAAGGGAAGGTGAATGGCAGCAGAGGGAGAGGGAGACCAAGAACATCATGGTTTACAAATATTTCACAGTGGACAGGCTTGAATTATTCACAGTCTATCAGAACAGCACAACATCGGGACAAGTGGAGAACCATTGCATCCAACCCTCGACTAGAGGATGGAACTATTGATTGATTGATGTGTCAATCCCATCCGTATCGACGTGGTCCTCTACTAGGAGTCTATCCAAAGGCCTATCATCACAACGTGGTGGGCTTCCGTGAAATAGCCGTTTCGCCTTGTCATATAATTCACATTGGGTCACCGTATGAACGTGTGCACCGCCTACAACGGCCTCGGCAGCGCCCGCCGCGCTGTCTGGCCCGTCCGCGGAGTTGCTACAATGACACACGACGCGGCCATTTAGGTCACCGGCCCCGCCACCGCCGCCCTTGGTAACGGGGTTATCTCGGCTCCCCGCGTGCGCTGTGATTGACGTGACCTCCATACACTCCGCCCGCTCCTCGCGTGTAGCTGTGACGTCATGTGCCACCGCCGGCGGTTGTATGAAGTCGTTGTTGATTTTGGCTGCCTCGCAGCGGATGAATGTGGATGAGGCAATGTTTAACTCTTGCTCTGCGAATGTTGGTGCAGACGCATGACGCTTATGTGTTGTTTGGGTGTCCATGTCACTTTTACGCTTTCTTAACTGTTGTACGCTGTTGCTGCCTTCAACGATAGTACTGTCAATTTTACCCTGTTCACACTTCCCTTGCATGGTGCTAGTACTGTTAAATTTACCCTGTTCACATTTTTCTTGCAGGTTGATGGAGGCTTCTGTAACTTCGATTCCTGCATTATTTCTTGGTGCTTGCAAGTTGAACTGCGCGGGATCAGTACAACCGCTACCTAAAAATCCTTCTTTTCTTTTGCTGGACCATTTAAATACCTTTTCTTATTGAAGCATACCTTCTCTTGATGTGCGTTAGCGCGCTTATATTTGTTGGCACACCAGGCACAAAAGTGGGCTTTCCTGTCGGGCTGCAAGCCATGCGATGTCAGAAACCCGCAATCTTCACCCCAGTTCCACTGGTTGCACGGCTTTCCGTCGACTTCTCTGTCGTATGACGGGCGTGTGTGGTCGGTGCTGGCTTTCCCCTCAGAACCTGCGGCTGGTGCCGCAGTTGTCGCCCCATCATTTCGTCGGGCACTACGTGAATTTTGCTTTGATTTTCAACCCTGTTCCCGATGGCACAGACGTCCCGCTGGACATCCTTGATCGCGTATGCATCTTTCCAGCCCTTGGGAAGGCGTCCGTCTGCAATCATTGTAAACACGGTCTCCGACCATTGTCGGCACGTGTGCCAGTCCCAGTTGGCGGCCATCACCGAGAGCTGGTACATATGTTCACCAATCTGGTCCGACCAGCCGTAGGGTAGTTTCTTGTCCTTTGACATTCTGTACAACGCCGCAAAATATTCATGCCACGATGCCTCCTCCAACCCAATCCTCTCATTTCGACTTCCCTTATGACATATCTGTGAGGCGCTAAAATGTTGGTACCTCTGCGTTTTCCCAATGCCGAGCCGGCCGCGATGAGTAATTCATTGACCGCGTCGCTTCGGGCCACATCACTGTCGTCCATGTTAACTGAAAGGCCGGGGTTGGACTGGTAGCGCCTGTCGTTATGTTCGCGATCATGATGCCGGTCGGGTCTACGGGATGCGACCTCACTGCCCGATCTTCTCCGTCTGTCGTCTGTCGTCGGCCTCTTGGTCGTCGTGATGTCTCCCCGTGTGACGAGGTGATGGTGAACTTGTACGCGTACGGTTGCGGGGCCTGTGTCTGCCTGCACCGTCCGAGGTGCCTTGAAGTGACACGGCAGCGCGAGGCGATAGGTGTCTGTGACTGCGTGTTGGGGTGGGCGATCTGGACCTCTGTCGCCTGTTGACTCTCTTTGTTATGTCGCTGCGTGGCGGAGTGGGAGATCTAGATCTCCGGCGGCTGTCGACCCTCTTTGTTATTTCATCGATTCGCGCGTCGAACCCCTCTGACAAGTCGGAGATTTGCCTCTGTATCCCCGCAAGAACAAATGCAAGAGAAGCCTGTGAAGTCCCCTTATCTTCCCTTGCCGGTGTCCCTGGGACAGAATCAGTACTACCATTGCTCTCTTCGCGCCGTTCCATGGTACGCTTGAACAAAGTTTGACAGGTGCGGTAATAGAAGAAATGACAACTGACCTCGGTCTTCCTCGCCCTTTTTTCTGTTTCTTTGGTGTTGTGGTTGCAGTCCGAGGTGGAGTGGAATGTCGGGTACGTTTGGAGCGGGCCTTCTTTGTTGCCGGCATGGTGCATGTTGTGACTTTAGACCAAACTTGAAACCAGAACTTAAACCAAATGGCATAGATGTTGAATAGACCGCAGTCGAGGCCAGAGTGAAACCAAAAAAGTTGGTTAGTCAGTTAACGTCAATTTCTGCACTGGGTGGAAGCGTAAAGGCGCCACAGCGGCGGAGTTCAGATGCTTTGTATCCATTCGTAATGAGACATCGGTCACACGCATTCAATTAACCATGTTTCCGTAACATGCACAATTCACCTGTTGGTGAGCATATGTTAACCTGTGAAACTCTTACTCCATTTGATCACACACCAGTTTGAATTGCAGTCCATCTACTATTATATATAGCTAATACAGCCGGATCATTTTTGATAATCCAGGGCAACATATCTAAGTTAAGTATTTCACCTTTACATTCTATTTTTGTACATGCATTACTTCCACATAATGGACAATACCTAGGAAAAAGCTTACATCTTTTCAAATGGTTCACCAATTGAATTTCTAATGCAAATCTACCATCACAATGATTACATTTGAAATTTTGGGACATTTTTTTAACTGTGTTTAATTATTGTCAACACTCTATCATTCAAATCCATTAAAGCATTATGCGTGATTGTGATACCTTCTTTTGTGGGAATAAATTTTACAAGACTGTCTTGCATTTCCTGTTTCAAGTAATGTCTGATGTGAATTAAAACTTGTTCCTGGAAAATGGACACCTCAATTAACACTGATTTAATCGGGTCGACAATAATTTTCAAATTGTTTGCTTTTGGATCAACAGAATTTTCAGCTACTTGTTTTTTCAACTTTTCCCAATATTTAACAACTTTGTTAATTACATGACATATATCATTAAGCGCATTTAAATTAACTGTCACGCTTTTTTGATACACGCTATTTTTCCTCTGTTTCACAAATTTCATTTTATCATCATAAATTTCCAAACGTACATCAGAATTAGATAACTTAAATTTTAAATTGGCTATTGGGTTCAGTTAGTATCACATTCTCAACTTTTTGTGTTGGCTGCTGTAGGTGTGAGTGTGTGTGTAACTGTAGGTGTAGCAATGGGTAATGTATAATTGTCGGAAAACCAAAGTGATGAATTCACCATAAGCACTTTTGTCCAACTTTTGATGAAAAGTTGCTCTCTTTTTTTGGGACTCGTGGTTGACCATTGATCTGATTCTCGAACTGCCATAAAAGTACTTGCAAAGACTTCTTTCGGAGAACCTGTCATCTGATTTGGAGTTACGATTTTTTCATACGTCTTGCGAGCTCGCTTCTTTTTTTCTTCTTTTTCTTCATCTAGGAAGCAAATTCTTTTTCGGGGTGTCCACGGCGGCTTAAGTTGTGTCGTCCTAGCATCAATTTGGCTCACACCTATTTAAACAAAATTAAATGTATTAGAATAATTTATTAAAATATATTTTCAAAAATGTTTACAATAACTTACTATCAGACAAATAATAGAGCTTACAATAACTTAACTAAAGGCAAACCCTGTGTTAAGAATTCTAATTGAAAATATGCTAATTGAAAATATTTCAACACCTAGTGTCAATGTCTACGAGACGATCCCCGGTGACACACACACGCTGAATGCGTTTTACCCTTTTATGACTAGTGTTTACAACAACTTCAGTTTATATACTTTTAATTGAACAATAATAAAAAAAATGTGTAATTAACATACCTTACCTTCAGTGGTAATGTCATTTTGGTGAAATTCTTGGTTTACTATATCAACCATTGTGGGTGGTATCTGCCAAAGATTTTTCTTGGTAGGTGTGCTGCTGACATTTTGGCCGCGAAGATGGTGATGGTGGTGAAGGGGTTTTGTTTCAGTTTCAACTCGAGCCCCTAGAGGCGGGCGAGGAGGAGACACTTGGGGTGACAGGGGCCACAGGCACAGGGGTACCCTGGAGTGCAGCAGCAATGACTGTCATAGACATTTTCTTTTTTTCTGCAATGCGTTCGTCCTCCTCCTCCTCCTCTTCCTCCTCCTCCTCTGACAACGCATCTGTGTTGGTGCTATCTATGCACTGTCCATCATCTTCCATTTCAACTTCTTCTGCTTCCAATGCAAGTGATTTAATTTCATCCCAATGCTTATTTGAAATGTTGGCAATTTTTTCTGGTAATTTGCCACCTACCGCCAATTCCAAAAGATTTTCCACTGCGGTTGCTAGACTATTTTGTTGGTTGTTAAAATTGCCGTTGTCATTGCAGCCACCGCTACCTGATTTAACAGCGGCGGTAGTTGTGTCAGGATGTTCAATTGTTACCGAAGTCGTCGCCCCTACCATTGGTGTCGTTGTCATTGCCACTGTCATTCTAGCATTGACAAAATCACCAGCCAAAGTGATTGGGGTAATACCCACTTTGGCGCCGGATGCTGAAATAGCCCTTAGAGGCGCATTAGAAGTACCAGGAATAATATTTAATGATGATGATGATGCTGATGATGAAGGTGTAAAATTCAACTTCATATCACTTCTTTTTCCTCTTCGACTCATTGTCCTCCTTGGTTTTCTTCAAATTTTCTTTTCAAAAAAGGAAAGTTTTTAGTACTTACAAATAATTACTAATATTGTCATTAATGATATCTGGTATCGTGATGGTAGCCTTGGTATGTGACACTGGCAGCAGTAGCAGCAGCAGCAGCAGTAGCGTGAAATGTACTATAGCTTGATAGTAGTGTTGTGTTGTCGGTGATGGTAAGCGGGAACAGGCAGCAGTGGTGTGGGGTGAAATGTAGTCTAGCAGTTATCGTCCTTCAGACCGAACTGAAGATGGTTAAACTACGCACAAAATGCTCCTTTTATACATAGCAAGAGTCTTTGTCAACAAATATCGGAAGTGAATGTCAGCAGCACACAATTAGGAAGTGATTCACTTCCACGGGAAGTGTTTCACTTCCGATTTTGGCTCATCCAATGACACCCTTCTAGGCATTTTTCTAGAATTTTAACATCTGGAAACCATTTTTTTCCACCATGTCTCTTTGTCCCAACCCTAAACGGATGTACATGACGCACAATGACATGTGCCAATAAGGACATTTATCTCAAGGTCCTGTCTTGTGACATGCTGTGTTCGCTCCCGGAGACACAAACCTAGTTAATGAAATCCATACCCGTCTTTGTTAACTTAGACACCCAGTAACCAGGATTCATCCCATAATTGAATGATAAACTACCCAAAGAAAAATATTTAGCAGCCCTTGGTAGCCATCTTGGATTCATACAGCTCGCATAAGCCCTCCATATTTTGTAAATCCATATTGGTATCTACCCACCCATGGACTCGGACGTAACGTGTACTTTTTTACATTTCACAAAAACTTCCATTCATTCACAACAATGACATCATTTTACCATCTTCAACCATGAACAACAAACTCGCTTCACAAACCAGTCACCATATCATGTAAGTACATTAAGAAAATTATGTAATTTTGTAGATAATAATATTGTTGCAC
Organism: Branchipolynoe longqiensis; assembly: GCA_030323885.1. Taxonomy (NCBI): domain Eukaryota; kingdom Metazoa; phylum Annelida; class Polychaeta; order Phyllodocida; family Polynoidae; genus Branchipolynoe; species Branchipolynoe longqiensis. The sequence continues at coordinate 53,725,387 of CM059193.1, read as the reverse complement.
CGGTTGATTCTCTTCATGAAATTCAGGCCATAGAAAACATTAATTTAGAATTACAGCAATTTTACTCCTTTATTATTCCTAATCAAATTCATAATTTAACAAATTTTATTAAGCATGTGATAAACAAGCATGCTTGCGGAGCAGCAGCTGAAAAATTTAGGTGCACATTGGCCGGTGGTGTTTTTGTTTCCGCATCCATTATTATAATTTTTATTAAAAGCTATATTAGTAAACCCAGATTTCAGTCAATTATCAAGAACAAATTATTCAGGTGTTACCTACAATTTTATTTTTTTAAATTGAACATGAAATTGGACATGATGGTGACAGTGGAAAATGCATAAAATGGGCTAAATTAGCCGTTTTAATTCCTCACTGAACCAACAAGATAATTTTGCAATCAATTTATCCTATAGAAAAAGTTTCGAATTCCAAATTACGTCTATTGTAATGTACAAAGGGTTCAGTCATAAATGAAATATTTTATACCAAAACGTAAATTTAACATTTACCAAACACACTTACATATACATGCACACGTTATGTTTTTTTCCTACAATATATGATACTGTCTGATATTGATCTTGGAACAAAATGAAGTCGGATTCGCAAATAAACGCACCGACACGTGGATACACAGACAAATGGCATTTACAGTGCCTTGGGAATTTTCTATTGCAAAAAAAACAAGTCGTTACAGGTAAGTGAACTTGCTATATGTTCTCATTATTTTGGTTTCTAACATTATCTTTATATTCAAATTATATCATTGTGCATTTGATATTGATTTTTTTATTATGCCATTCATTATAACAATATGTCATTAATTCACAACATGTTAACTTGTACTTTTTTTCTTTAAAGGTTTTTTCATAACCTGGCTTGGTTGGATGTGAGATATAGGATATATTGCTATAATGTAAGGTAATTCCACATTCATTACATACTGCAATGTCGTCACTGTCATCAATTGGCTAAACTGGAAAACAAAACCTGTGATATCGTGATAAAGGAGGACTACAGACAACTGAGATTATTGGACAATACATTTTTTCATTGTCAAAACTATGATCATTATAATGTATTGTCATTTTTCATGGCAAAATCGTCATTATTGTGATCATTGTCATATATAATATACATAATAATACACTGCACACTGTAAATCATATTTGGTTTTGAAAGGGTTAAGCTGTACTGCGGCAGCCCGAAGCGATCCGTGGGTGGTGCGCAATATAACGATAACCCCATGTGCCCGGAGTTGAGCCCGACAAGAAATGGACCCATAACTCACAGTCGCCCAAGCAGGATACCAATCTAAAAGTCACTTTCAAGTAACGCAACCCTGTAGAGTGTTAGTCACGCGTGTAGCCTGCTGCGAAACATGGATTGAAGGCATGCGCACAAACACTTAAATTGTTACTGTGGTTTACCCCAATACTCTGGTTAACCATTGTGGTTACCCACTATGTCTAACTACCCTCTTTCAAAATAAAACTATAAATTGTGATAACTACCACAGCATAGTATATAAATATCATCGTTAAATTGTACCTAATAAATGCTGATTACCAAGTAATCACAAATTAGCTTAAGTGTTCTTTCGTTAAAAAATATATACGTATAATCAGTGACAATTGCATTAAATCTGTCTATTGCAACAACAATTCAAAATCCATGGAGTAAAGTTAAAAAGTTACCATTCGAATCGACCATTTTCTTGGCTATGGTCGACCACAAATTATAACATTGCATTTATCCTGGTATCTGTAACTTTTATACTCAACCCGAGACTCCGGGGCTATAGAGCATGCGCAGTCACAGGTGCCGATGTGCTCGCAAGCACGTGCACCGGTGCCTGCGCGCGCGTGCAAATTCCTAAAAGGCTTTTTGTAATAACCATACTCACACCCATCCGGCGGGCATTTGGTGAAACTTTTTTTGAAAACTAAAAAACCGAGACCATATGACATGTGCAAGTGCGCATACACCGACAAACTTATTGTATTAAACACACCTATCCGAACATCTTGTAGAACTTTTTTTGAAAACTAAAATATAACATTGTGGAAAACCACTCCTATACTGACAACTAGTGAAATTCTTAAGAACTAAAAAACATAACAGAGGAGAAATCACCCGCCAAAATTTAAAAATCACAAATACTCAAACCCCCCACTATCCCCCCCAAAAGCATGTGCCAATGTTTACAATACCACCACTAACCCCCCAAAAGCACATGCCAATGTTTACAAAATCAAACAAAATGGCCGCCACCAACTGTCAATCATCTGACTACTCGACGCTCATTGGCTGAAACCCACTGTCAATCAAAAATATGCCACGCCCCCTTTTGTGGGGACGCACACACACACACACACACACACCGTTTGGCGCTATTTAAAATAAAATGGCCTTATAGTGCGCAAAATACCGGGGCACCGCAACCATAGACTCAAGCATTATGCGGCGAATGGCACTCATGCACAAATTATCTAGGTCACCACCCCCCACACACACTTGAGCTAGTTTCAACGAGCCTTATTTGGGCATAGGCATGACCTAGATACATAAATTTGCATAAGTTAACAAAATGCAGCCTTCCTACGGGCTGAGAGAAAACACCCTCCCACCCTCAACCCACCCTGGGTGGTCACGTGACCAGAATACTCTACGCTGATTGGCTAGATTTTCCAAAAGTCCCTCCCCATAGGGTTTAGTACATTAAATAAGTGCTAGACTATTACTACTCATGCTGCTATGCTGATATGCTGCTATACTGCCATGCTGCTATGCTGCTATGCTGCTATGCTGCCATGCTGCTATGTTGCTATGCTGCCATGCTGCCATGCTGCTATGCTGTGGTGCTACCATGTTGGTATGCTGCTATGATGCTATGATACCATGCTGCTATGCTGCTATGCTGCCATGCTGCTATGCTGCTATTCTTCTATGCTGCTATGCCGCTCTGCCACTATGCCACTGTGCCACTGTGCCACTATTCTGCTATGTCACTATGCCGCTATGATGCTATGCCATTATGCCACTCTGCCGCTATTCCGTTATGTCACTATGCCGTTATGTCACTATTCCGTTATGTCACTATGCCGTTATGTCACTATGCCGTTATGTCACTATGCTGTTATGTCACTATCCGCTATGCTGCTATGCCACTCTTCCCCTATTTCCTTATGTCACAATGCCATTATGTCACTATGCCATTATGTCACTATGCCGCTATGCCATTATGCCACTCTGCCGCTATTCTGTTATGTCACTATGCCGTTATGTCACTATGCTGCTATGCTGCTATGCCCCTATGCCACTATGCTGATATGCCGATATGTCGCTATGCTGCTATGCCACTATGCCACCATGCCACTATGCCGATATGCTGCTATGCTGCTCTGCCACTCTGCTGCTCTGCCACTCTGCTGCTCTGCTGCTCTGCTGCTCTGCTACTCTGCTGCTCTGCTCCTATGCTGCTATGCTGCTATGCTGCCATGCTGCTATTTGGCTATACTGCTATGCTGCTATGCTGCCATGTTGCTATTTTGCTATACTGCTATGTTGCTATACTGCTGTGCTACCATGCTGCTATGCTGCTATGATGCTATGAAACCATGTTGCTAGGCTGCCATGCTGCCATGCTGCTATGCTGCCATGCTGCCATGCTGCTATGCTGTTATTATTCTATGCTGCTATGCCACTATGCCGCTATCCCGCTATGCCGCTATGCCACTATGCCGCTATGCCACTATGACAATGTTCCACTCTGCCGCTATTCCGTTATGTCACTATGCCACTATGCCACTATGCTGCTATGCCATTATGCCACTCTGCTGCTATTCCGTTATGTCACTATGCTGTTATGTCACTATGCCATTATGTCACTATGCCGCTATGCTGCTATGCCACTCTGCCGCTATTCCGTTATGTCACTATGCCATTATGTCACTATGCTGTTATGTCACCATGCCGCTATGCTGCTATGCCATTATGCCACTATTCTGTTATGTCACTATGCCATTATGTCACTATGCTGTTATGTCACTATGCGGCTAAGCCACTTTGCTACTATGCCACTCTGCCACTATTCCGTTATGTCACTATGCCGTTATGTTACTATGCTGTTATGTCACCATGCCACTATGCTGCTATGCCATTATGCCACTATGCCACTATTCCATTATGTGACTATGCCATTATGTCACTATGCCACTCTGCTGCTCTGCCACTCTGCTGCTCTGCTGCTCTGCTGCTCTGCTCCTATGCTCCTATGCTGCTATGCTGCTACCCTGTCATGCTGCTATGCTGCTATGCTGCCATGCTGCTATTTTGCTAGAGTGCTATGTTGCTATGCTGCTATGTTACCGTGCTGCTACCCTGACGTGCTTAAAAGTGGGTAACCAAAGCCTATTACATCCAAGATTTGCTTGAGCACATTCAGATTAACTTTGCACATTTTCAATTCAACTGCCTCCAAAGTTAACTCTTTAAAATAAATGTCACTTCAAACTGAAGTAGAATAGAACAATATTGGATCCTTGTTAAGGTAAACCAACGAATTAAAAATGATTACTTGTGGCTAACTATCCTGGGGCTTCGCATTCATTACTAGAATAGTCCAAGGACTGGTTTGCTCAGTATCAGCATAATGTGACAGAGTGGGATATGAGGTCATGATGGCAGCCGTCTGGTCTCCCAATGGGAAAGCACTGCTTATCTAACAAATAATATTTCTAAAATGAGAGGAACTCAAAACCATTGGATCGTGAAACTTGAAACTAATTCATGGCGCACAGGTGACGTTGGTGTAAGACGTTCCTTTTTACACGCGCCAAATGGAAGGAGTGTCCCATGTGAAGTTACTACAATAGAGTCCCAACAACAGTGAACAGCAAATATACAAGTATACGAGTGAAATACCAATTGAAATATGCGAGTTTCCACACTATTGAAGGCATCGTGATGGTTATCTTGGGTGGGCGAAGTGATTCCAAACAGGTCTCTGCCTACGGATTCGAATAAGTATTAAGTATGCTGGTCTATGTATATTAAAATCATGTCGTTTGAATGGCAGCTTCAAACACAGTGCGGTACTAATATTATTAACTTGTTGATAATATATTGGCCCCTCCGAACCCACCCCCCGTCATCAAGACCCTGCACCTAATGGTCGGTCCATAATGCGTTGACATATTAGGGGCATCATGGGGTGCACTGGGTCAACGTTTTATTTTGATTGTGACAGGGTGATAGGGGTGTGTTGCATGTATGTTGTTGTCAATTCATATATATACATATATATGAATATATGTGTGTATATATCCATATATATATAATATCCTTCGATAAATAACATATATAGATACATATGTACATATATATTCTATAATGTATGTTCTGCATGCAACATGTAATATATCAACTATAATATATATATATATATCTAAAACAGTTTATATATGATATGATTTCAGGTATAAATGGTATATATAACATGTAATAAATAAAGTATATACATATATAATATGTTATATGGAATGCATCAATTTGTTATATACATGCATTATTGAATATGTAAAAATGACTTGTAATTGTAAATGTTATCTACCCTGATGTGCTGATGATATATGTAAACTAAGTACTATAACTTCCACCAGACACCGTGTCCGTGCGGAAGGTCGCGAGTTCAATTCCCGGTCGAGTCAAACGAATGACTTACAAAATTGATACTTGTCGCTTCATAGTGAGGCGCTTGGCATTATTGGGATAGGGAAAGGACTGGTTGGCTCAGGGTCAAGATAATGTCACTGTTGGACATCAGGTCACGGTGATGACGGCCTGGTTTCGAAGTGGGGCAGCACTATAAAGTCACCATGTGGTAGGCCTACCCATCCTGACATGTCGTTAGATGTTGCCAGGATGTAAATTTCCAACAACCAACCGGCAGTCTCTGAGGACAACCCAGACCTCAGTTTGCGGCCGTCACGCCTCACTGCGCACCTGGTCGCCTCACCACGTGCGTGTTTGTTCGTGCACTCCACTGGTCCCTCAGGAAGGACCAACGGTCCCTCAGGAAGGACTGACGGTCCCTCAGGAAGGACTGACGGTCCCTCAGAAAGGACCGTCGGTCCCTCTGGAATGCCCGACGGTCCGTCAGGAAGGATGTAAAACTCCAATAAGCAACAAAGCAATCGGCGCAATTCAATCACCTACTTGTGGGCACTCAGCGTGTTCACGGTCCGTCAGGAAGGAAGTAAAACTCCAATAAGCAACAAAGCCATCGGCGCAATTCAATCACCTACTTGTGGGCACACAGCGTGTTCACGGTCCGTCAGGAAGGATGTAAAACTCCAATAAGCAACAAAGCCATCGGCGGAGTTCAATCACCTACTTGTGGGCACACAGCGTGTTCACGGTCCGTCAGGAAGGAAGTAAAACTCCAATAAGCAACAAAGCCATCGGCGCAATTCAATCACCTACTTGTGGGCACACAGCGTGTTCACGGTCCGTCAGGAAGGATGTAAAACTCCAATAAGCAACAAAGCCATTGGCGCAATTCAATCACCTACTTGTGGGCACACAGCGTGTTCACGGTCCGTCAGGAAGGATGTAAAACTCCAATAATCAACAAAGCCATCGGTGCAATTCAATCACCTACTTGTGGGCACACAGCGTGTTCACGGTCCGTCAGGAAGGATGTAAAACTCCAGTCATTCACGTTGATAAATCTGTATTACCTGTTGTTGATCCGCCCAGAAGAGTCCCTAACACATTACAAGACAAAGTACTTGACGAATTGAACCGTAGCGTTAAGCTAGGGGTAAGCAAATAGGAAGACGGGCCAACTGAGTGGGTCAATTCTATAACTATTGTAACAACAAAATTCAATAAAAGAATCTATCTTGATCCTACGAAGTTAAACAAAGCTATTAAAAGGGGCCCATTTCCGACTGAAACATTCGATGAAATCCGCAATACTTCTGAGTGCTAGACGCTATGACTGGGTAATGGCAAATTGAGCCAGACCATCAAAGCTGCATGTTATGCATGTTTAACACGCCATGGAGCCGTTATCAATACACACCATCACCATTCAGAAAGCGTCCTGATATGACTTTAAGGCCCTGTCACATTACGGCGTATGGCGGGAGCGTATTGAAAACCTACGTAGGTCCTGCGCGTGCCGGCCTATGATGACATTTGGTGACCTTTCGGGTGGTTTTGAGCATATATGTGGAACCTACGAGGAGCATACGAGGAGCGTATGAGGAGCGTATGGGAGCATATGGGAGCGTGCTGTGACATTTTTTGACAGTATGGGCCATACGCCCTCATAGATCGAGTTTTTTTGAGCATGCACAAAAAGATTTGGACGGAGGGATTTATGAAAGCATATGGCGGCGTATGCCTCATACGCTTCACATACGCCGGCATCTGGCGGCATCTGGCAGCGTATGAGTAGCGTATGAGTAGCGTATGCGTAGCGTATGCGTCGCGTATGAGTAGCGTATACGGCGTATGCCGACGTATATGACGTAACGCGCTTACGCCGCCATACGCTCCCGCAAAAAACCCTAATGTGACAGCCCCTTAAGAATTTGCTATGGCGTAAAACAACAACACAACAACAACCATTCAAAAAAGGCAGGTGACATTTGTATTCAGGAAATGCACCGCATCAAGGGCGATCTGACCAGGGTAGGATAGTCACAGATGATATACTAGTGTACACTGGTGTATGGTTCGACCATAGAAGAACATAACGCCAGACGCAACGCACACCTGGAGAGAGCAACAATGGGCAGTCTCAAGTTAAATGCAACAATTGCTCAGTAGTCCCTTTTGTGTGGCGATAAATGTTCAATAAGTGCACTGGTATCTAAGTTAGATGTGTAGAATCAAATCTAGATAAATATGTTAGTTTTGAAAATCTGATGTTTTCATCGGATTATGCAACTTTAATGAGAAATAATCAGGAATGTGAGCAAATGATGATGTATGGTATCAAATAAAGCATTTCTCTAATATCAACACAGGCAGATGGGTTGTTATATTGACCCTCTAGCTCAGGATGGTTACGGAGGGTGGGTGTGGAGTGGGATGACGGTGGTGTCTTGCCCCACCTGACAGTGAACAGGATTGCTTTCAATGAGATTTATTTATGGTGTTCTATAATTATTATTATGGTAGAAGTGTTTAGTGTCCTAGACAATTAAAAACAGATTAATAACCATAATTATGTACGTCTCGGCCCCTCCTTCCCCAACCGTACTGAGCTGTACACTTGTATAGTATAAATATACACATGCAGTCCCACCTAAGCTTAAAGTTGCATAGTCTGATGAAAACATAAATTTTTCAAAACCAAAACACTTATCTAGATTTGATTCTACATATTCAACTTAGACACTGGTGCACTTATTAAGCATTTGTTGCTGCATAGAAGGGCAAAATAAGTCAATTAATAGAAACCGTTACTACTGAAGTCAATGGTGTCAGAGTTTTGGCATGCTTGCCAACATTATTTTGGCATGTTTTGATGTCAAATATGTCCAAACTTAGCCATTTAAAATTAAAGTTACTTAAAACTAAAGTAAAGTACATTATAACGATTAGTATAATATATTTATCTCAGAAAATAGCCACAACTCAAAAGCATCGGACTATGCAACTCTAACCGTATGTACATGCATGCACAGCCTGCTTGAGAAACAACCAATCGGTTTTGGACATAATTTGATATGGAAATGGTCATGGTCAGTCAAATGTCTACTACCTGTTAACATACATTTACACACTCATCTATATATTGTTTTAGTATCGCCTGTATTGTTATTTGTTATGAGTATTGTTATTGGTATTATTATGGGATATATCCGGAATCCACCACTCTGTTTCCAGCCCCACTGCCGCCATGATTCCCAGCCCACTGCCGCCATGATTCCCGGCCCACTGCCGCCATGATTCCAGCCCCACTGCTGCCATGATTCCCAGCCCACTGCCGCCATGATTCCCGGCCCACTGCCTCCATGATTCCCGGCAAGCTGCTGCCATGATTCCCGGCCCACTGCCGCCATGATTCCCGGCCCACTGCCGCCATGATTCCCGGCCCACTGCCGCTATGATTCCCGGCCCACTGCCGCCATGATTCCCGGCCCACTGCCGCCACGATTCCCGGCCCACTGCCGCCATGATTCCCGGCCCACTGCCGCCATGATTCCCGCCCCACTGCTGCCATGATTCCCGGCCCACTGCCGCCATGATTCCCGGCCCACTGCCGCCATGATTCCCGGCAAACTACTGCCATGATTCCCGGCCCACTGCCGCCATGATTCCCGGCCCACTGCCGCCATGATTCCCGGCCCACTGCCGCCATGATTCCCGGCCCACTGCCGCCATGATTCCCAGCCCACTGCCGCCATGATTCCCGGCCCACTGCCCCCATGATTCCCGGGCCACTGCCGCCATGATTCCCAGCCCACTGCCCCCATGATTCCAGCCCCACTGCTGCCATGATTCCCAGCTCACTGCCGCCATGATTCCCAGCCCACTGCTACCATGATTCCCAGCCCACTGCCGCCATGATTCCCAGCCCACTGCCACCATGATTCCCAGCCCAGTGCCGCCATGATTCCAGCCCCACTGCTGCCATGATCCCAGCCCACTGCCGCCATGATTCCAGCCCCACTGCCACCATGATTCCCGGCCCAATGCAGCCAGGATTCCAGCCCCACTGCTGCCATGATTCCAGCCCCACTGCCACCATGATTCCCGGCCCACTGCCGCCATGATTCCTGGCCCACTGCCGCCGTGATTCCCGGCCCACTGCCACCGTGATTCCCGGCCCACTGCCGCCATGATTCCCGGCCCACTGCCGCCATGATTCCCGGCCCACTGCCACCATGATTCCCGGCCCACTGCCGCCATGATTCCCAGCCCACTGCCGCCATGATTCCAGCCCCACTGCTGCCATGATCCCCGTCCCACTGCCGCCATGATTCCCGGCCCACTGCTACCATGATTCCCAGCCCACTGCCGCCATGATTCCCAGCCCACTGCCACCATGATTCCCAGCCCACTGCCACCCTGATTCCCGGCCCACTGCCACCAGGATTCCTGGCCCACTGCAGCCATGATTCCAGCCCCACTGCCGCCATGATTCCAGCCCCACTGCCACCATGATACCCAGCCCACTGCAGCCATGATTCCAGCCCCACTGCCACCATTATTCCAGCCCCACTGCCACCGTGATTCCCGGCCCACTGCTGCCATGATTCCCGGCCCACTGCCGCCATGATTCCCGGCCCACTGCCGCCATGATTCCTGGCCCACTGCCGCCATGATTCCCGGCCCACTGCTGCCATGATTCCCAGCCCACTGCTGCCGTGATTCCTGGCCCACTGCCGCCATGATTCACGGCCCACTGCCGCCATGATTCCAGCCCCACTGCCGCCATGATTCCAGCCCCACTGCTGCCATGATTCCCGGCCCACTGCCACCATGATTCCCGGCCCACTGCTGCCATGATTCCCAGCCCACTGCCGCCATGATTCCCAGCCCACTGCCGCCATGATTCCCAGCCCATTGCCGCCATGATTCCCAGCCCACTGCCACCATGATTCCCGGCCCACTGCCACCATGATTCCCGGCCCACTGCCACCATGTTTCCAGCCTCACTGCCGCCATGATTCCCGGCCCACTGCCGCCATGATTCCCAGTCCATTGCCGCCATGATTCCAGCCCCACTGCCGCCATGATTTCCAGCCCACTGCTGCCATGATTCCCAGCCCATTGCCATCATGATTCCCAGCCCACTGCCGGCATGATTCCCGGCCCACTGCCACCATGATTCCTGGCCCACTGCCGCCATGTTTCCAGCCCCACTGCCGCCATGATTCCAGCCCCACTGCTGCCATGATTCCAGCCCCACTTCCGCCGTGATTCCAGGCCCACTGCCGCCATGATTCCCGGCCCACTGCTGCCATGATTCCCAGCCCACTGCCGCCATGATTCCCGGCCCACTGCCGGCATGATTCCTGGCCCACTGCCGCCATGATTCCCGGCCCACTGCCGCCATGATTCCAGCCCCACTGCTGCCATGATTCCAGGCCCACTGCCCCTATGATACCCGGCCCACTGCCGCCATGATTCCCATCCCACTGCTGCCATGATTCCAGCCCCACTGCCACCATAATTCCCGGCCCACTGCTGCCATGATTCCCGGCCCACTGCTGCCATGATTCCCGGCCCATTGCCGCCATGATTCCTGGCCCACTGCCATCAGGATTCCTAGCCCACTGCCGCCATGATTCCCGGCCCACTGCCGCCATGATTCCCGGCCCACTACCACCATGATTCCCAGCCCATTGCCGCTATGATTCCAGCCCAACTGGCGCCATGATTCCCGGCCCACTGCCGCCTTGATTCCCGGCCCACTGCCACCATGATTCCCAGCCCACTGCCACCATGATTCCCTGCCCATTGCCTCCATGATTCCCAGCCCACTGCCGCCATGATTCCCGGCCCACTGCCACCATGATTCGCGGCCCACTGCCACCATGTTTCCAGCGCCACTGCCGCCATGATTCCAGCCCCATTGCTGCCATGATTCCAGCCCCACTGCCGCCGTGATTCCCGGCCCACTGCCGCTATGATTCCCAGCCCACTGCCGCCATGATACCCGGCCCACTGCCGCCATGATTCCAGGCCCACTGCCGCCATGATTCCAGCCCCACTGCTGCCATGATTCCAGGCCCACTGCCACTATGATACCCGGCCCACTGCCACCATGATTCCCATCCCACTGCTGCCATGATTCCAGCCCCACTGCCGCCATGATTCCCGGCCCACTGCCGCCATGATTCCCGGCTCACTGCCACCATGATTCCCGGCCCACTGCCGCTATAATTCCCGGCCCACTGCCGCCATGATACCCGGCCCACTGCCGCCATGATTCCAGCCCCACTGCCGCCATGATACCCGGCCCACTGCCACCATGATTCCCATCCCACTGCCACCATGATTCCCATCCCACTGCTGCCATGATTCCAGCCCCACTGCCGCCATGATTCCCGGCCCACTGCCGCCATGATTCCCGGCCCACTGCCACCATGATTCCCAGCCCACTGCCGCCATGATTCCCGGCCCACTGCCACCATGATTCCCGGCCCACTGCTGCCATGATTCCTTGCCGACTGTCACCATGATACCCGGCCCACTGCCGCCATGATTCCAGCCCCACTGCCACCATGATTCCAGCCCCACTGCCGCCATGATTCCCGGCCCACTGCCGCCATGATTCCCAGCCAGTGCTGCTGTGTTTCCCGGCCCACCGCCGCCGTGTTTCCCGGCACAATGCCCCCGTGTTTCCAGACCCACCGCTGTTGTGTTTCAGGGCCCACCGCCGCTGTGGATCCAGGTCCACCGCTGCTGTGTTTCCCGGCCCACCGCCGCTGTGTATCCTATCCAGGCCCACCGCCGATGTGTTTCCCGGCACACCGCCGCCGTGTTTCCCGCCCCAGAGCTGCCATGATTCCCGGCCTACTGCCGTGTTTCCCGCCCCAGCGCTGCCATGATTCCCGGCCTACTACCGCCGTGTTCCCACCCCAGCGCAGCCATGTTTCCCGGCCTACTACCACCATGTTTCCCGGCCTAGTGCTGCCATGATTCCCGGCCTACTACCACCATGTTTCCTGGCCTAGTGCTAGCATGATTCCCGGCCTACTACCGCTGTGTTCCCGCCCCAGCGCTGCCATGATATCCGGCCTACTACCACCATGTTTCCCGGCCTAGTGTTGCCATGATTCCCGGCCTACTACCGCCGTGTTCCTGCCCCAGCGCTGCCATGATTCCCAGCCTACTACCACCATGTTTCCCGGCCTAGTGCTGCCATGATTCCCGGCCTACCACTGCCATGCTTCCCGGCCCACCACCGCCGTGTTTCCCAACCAACCACCGCCGTGTTTAACGGCCCAGTGCTGCCATGATTCCCGGCCTACCACCGCCGTGTTTCCCGGCCTTTGCCGGCGCTCTACTAATTCGGGCAACCCTTCCCGTATGTTGGCATGAGATTACAGATATGTCTGAGTACATAGACAACGTCAGTCTTCTCAATGTCTAATTTCGCAAATTGAAAGCATGTCAATGAATGCACACAACAGCAAAATCCTATTGGATTAATGTGTAGTATGGACCGCATGCATAATTTAAAAATGGATAGTTTTAGGGCTTTCCACCAGATGGCACCAATATCGTCATTGTCCTATTCTGACTACCACTAGGTGGCGGCATCATACATGAGGAACGTTGGTAGTCATCGCCAGGGTACCAGTTTATCAAGCATTAGGCGATGTGGAAATAATTCAGGAAATAATTATGCAAGAACATTGTTGATGTTCGAATCAGCACCACTCATTACTGACATCTTGATGTGGCAGTATACTAAACTGCCACAGTTTCCATAGTAGGTACAAGTGCCGTCATTCAACATTTCTCTGGGGGGTGGGGTGGGGCCCCCCTTCAAAATGTTAAAATTCAATGCCTTTGACATAGACACAGCAAAAAGATATTGCTCTTAGCTTCAACTCGTCTGAATGCACAAATTAATGTGCATGCCTGTATTCCAAACAATTTCGGTTGTTAGTCAATTGTCATGATGGTCATTTTGAATTAAAGAACATTGTATATTTGTCAAGCTAATATATTTAGTGTGACACCGTCTAATGGTTTGGAGTTTATACCATGATTCGAGATAAATATATTAGTTTGATCGCGATGAATATACTTTACGTCAGTTTGATGTAACTTTTAGCTTTTGAGATATTTGAAATGAAAACAGGTAAGGATAATTTTGGGCATGTCCGTTGAAGGTCTGACGGCAGAGGTTTCAGCAATAAGCTTACTTGTAATACGTGCACAACTAGCGAAATGTGTCTGTGTAGGCTCACATCTAGGTAAGTGCTTTGCTTTCGAAAATGTTATGGTTTGATCGGAATATGTAGATTTAATACTACCATCATCACTACCACCATTACTACCACCACCAATAAAGCCATCACTACCACCACCAATACCGCTATCACTACCACTACTACCACCAATACTACCACCACTACCACCACCACTACTACCACCACCACTACTACCACCACCACTACTACCACCACTACTACCACCACCACTACCACCATCACTCCCACCATTATAACTACCACCAGCATCACTACTACCACCACCATTAACACCACCACTACCACCACCACTACACCTAGCACCACCACCACAACCAATACCACCACTACCAGTACCTCCACCACTACCACCATCCCAAGTACCATGTCACACTACAGTTATATCTCGCCACATCACTATTTAACCACCGCACCAGGACCAGCACCGCCATCATCACCCACCATCACCCACCTGATCACCACTCCACCACCTCACCACCACCACCATCATCAATCAACATTACCCACCTACTCACCCACCATGACCCACCACCTCACCACCTCACCACCTCACCACCTCACCACCTCACCACCTCACCACCTCACCACCTCACCACCTCACCACCACCATCATCAACATAACCCACCTACTCACCCACCATTACCCACCACCTCACCACCTCACCGCCTCACCACCTCACCGCCTCACCGCCTCACCACCTCACCACCTCACCACCTCACCACCACCATCATCAACATTACCCACCTACTCACCCACAACAACCACCTCACACCTCACACCTCACAACCTCACACCTACACCACCTCACCCACCTCACCCACCTCACACTCACCACCTCACCACCTCACACCTCAACACCAACCACATCACCACCACCCAACTCATCAACATATCATCAACATTACCCACCTACTCACCCCACCAATTACCCACACCTCACCTCCCACCAGCCTCACCACCTCACCACCTCACCCAGACCTCACCTCAACACCCACCACCATATCAATCACAATTACCCACCTACTCCCCCACCCATTACCCACCACCCTCACCAACCCTCAACAACCGTACACACATCTCCACATCTACCACCTCCTCACCACCTCCACCACCACCACTATCACCAACATACTCCACCTACTCACCCACCTCCATTACCACCAACCTCACCAACCTCACCACCCTCACCACCTCACCACCTCACCACCTCACCACCTCACACCCACTCCACCTCACCACATCCCACCACCACCACCATCACCAACATCACACCCCCTACTCACACCACATTACCCACACCTCACCACCTCAACACCTCACCACCCTCACCCACCTCACCACCTCAACACTACCACCTCACCACCCTCCCACCTCACCACCTCACCACCTCACACATCATCACAACTCACCACCTCACCACTCACAAACCTCACACCCACCACCACACAACCAACATTACCACCCACTTACACACCACCATTACCCACCACCTCACCACCTCACCATCTCACCACCTCACCACCTCACCACCTCACCACCTCACCTCACCACCACCATCACCCACATTACCCACCTACTCACCCACCATTACCCATCACCTCACTACCTCACCACCTCACCAGTTCACTACCTCACCACCTCACCACATCACCGCCTCATCACCACCTCACCACCTCACCACCACACCGTCGCCTCATCACTCTGACCACCATAGACCCCTGCCCCCTTCCGCCTCACGCAGGACCGGGCGTGGTGGCCGAATCGGCAGAGGGCGGGCCTGGCATGCGGAAGGTCAGGATTTCTGTTCCCTGGTCAAGTCAAACCAATGACTTATAAAATTGATACTTTTTCGCTTCATAGCCTGGCGCTGGGCATGAATAAGGTATGGCAAGGACTGGTTGGATCAGTGTCAGGATAATGTGACTGAGTGGGTTTGATTTTCTAGTGGGGCAGCACTATAAAATCACCATGAGTACATACTGTCACAAGTCGGTACCCGCCCTGATATGACCTTAGGTGTTGCCAAGACGTAAAACTCCAACAACCACCCATCCGTCTCACGGACACTGACAGCCTTCGGCGGCATGCTACAATGCACCAAAGACCCTATAATACTAAGACGGCTCACTCCCTATCTCTCCCATGGTAATGTAAATTTTGCAGTGCCACCTTGTGGTGGGTTTGATCAGCCCATCTGCTGGTTGGTGTTTCACATGTAAACACATACAATTATATTATACATGAGATAGGTAAGTATGAATACACATCAATATGAAATTGCTATGAACAAATACACATCATCGTGAGCATCATCATCAGCATCGCCATCATCACACATCTTTCACATTCATATATACATTTATACATATTTAACCAAGTGAACAGCCAGCGCACCAAGTGGTGGGTTTGAGCATTTTGATTACACAGTACAGGCTGAGTGAGCCGTCTTAGTATTATAGGGTCTTTGAATGCACTAACCAGGTTAATTAGCTTCAAGACAGTGCGCTTTGCTGGTCTCTAAGTGATGTCAGTCCTAGTACCTCCTTGCTTTCTTTGATTGCTGAGTTCTTGCCTGTCTTGCAAATAACCTTTTTATTCCATACCCAATGCATGCCAAGTTTTGAAATTGGAGTAAATTCAAATTTCAACCACTCACCCACATCTTCAGTCCACTGTGCGTGTCAAGGGAGCGTTACCGCTTTATTTGGCTTTAAATAAGGAAAGTCTATAGGACAGCAACTGCATATAAATGTAGCTGTTTGTTTGCTTGCGTTTTATGTCCTGACAACATCTAGGGTCATATCAGGACTGGTACCAACTTGTGACAGTGCACTCTCATCATGCCTTTATTGTGCTGTCCCTCTGGGATACCAAGTCGATGGTGTGATGTATCTAGGCCAATCCGGCAGGTACGGGGAACCAGCGATATATGGATTGTAACCAATGGTGACGGTACTCAAATAAAGTCAATTACTAACTGGAACTCAAGGTGTCGACTCGTACTTTACATGGTGTCAGATGTGGCTTGCCTTCAAGGATTATGGCATTATCTGGATTAAAACCCCCGATGCCACTCAACCTAGATGGCAATCTCACACTGAACTGGTATCAATGGATTGATTCATACAGAATTTATGCTACAGCTGCGGGAGTTAGTTCTAAATCGGAAAAAGTTCAGTGCTGCGTATTTTTACACGTCGCAGGAGCTGAGGCCCAGAAAGTACATAGAACCCTGGATATTGCTGTGCAAGATCATGACAAGATTGAGGTACTAATACAATCCTTTAGGACTTATTGTGATGGAAAAACAAACATTACGATGGTAAGATACAAATTCACTTCTCTTAACCAGTCCACCGAAAGCATGGACACGTACATAAGGAATCTTCGTTGCCGGGTGTCATATTGTCAATACGGTGGACTCGAAGATTCCCTGCTTTGTGATAGAATTGTTTGTGGTATCAAAAGCAGAAGCCTACGAGACCGACTGTTACAAACAAGTGATTTATCATTGGACAAATGCATTGATATATGTCGATTAAGTGAACATAAGTCAGATTTATTAGAAGATGGTTCTCACAGTGTGTCGAATGAGAACGTCGATGTCATTTCAAAAGTGAATAATAACGGCGTGACGTCACAGCGCCATGCGGCGCCATGGAAATGGCCCTATCGTCAACAAGACCATTTATATAGGTCAAATGTATCAAATATGGCTGGTGTAAAGTGTCCCAATTGCGGGTACAAGCATGAGCAGGGTCGGTGCCCTGCTAGGGACAGGCAGTGCCTGGCCTGCAAGAAAACAGGTCATTTCATAAAAATGTGTCGTGGTGTTTTGAAGCGGAGAACGGTTGTGGATGAGTTGACCGTCGAACGTCCCGATGAACAGGAGGAGTGGATACGTGATAGCAGACAACAAGATGTGGAATGTGATTTGTTCGTTGGTGCGGTGAACGACGATGATGCTGATCAAAATAGTTTGTGGTTTGCTGATATACTGGTGCACAACACGATGATCAAGTTCAAGCTAGACACTGGTTCCCAGGCGAATATAATCCCGAGGGAGGTCTATGACAAGATAGGTGGTTTAACCATGTCTCCATCACGATGTCACCTTGTCACGTATTCTGGTCACCGCATCCAACCGGTTGGAGTGTCATGGTTAGAGATCCAAGGACATCATCTCACGTTCCAGATAACGAGGGAAGGGACACCCCTTCTCGGCAAGACTGCATGTGTCGACCTGAACTTAGTAACCAGAGTGGATTCCGTGTCGACGAGCATCAACCCAGATACAAGTGCTAGTGACCTGGTAAATATTTTTGCTGATGTATTTAAAGGTTTTGGTAAAATAAAGGTGGGGGCTCACATTCATGTTGATACAAAAGTACCCCCTGTTGTTGATGCACCTCAGAGAATCCCCCATGCAATAATTCATGATGTACGTAAGGAGTTAGATAGAATGTTAGAATTAGGAGTAATTGTGAAACAAACAGCACCAACTCCATGGGTCAGTTCCATTACTATTGTGAGGAAACCTAACAAAATACGAATTTGTTTGGATCCTACAAAATTAAATAAAGCAATTTTAAGGGGCCCTTACCCCACCCGCACAGTTGAGGAGGTAGTTGCAAACACAAGTGGAGCCTAAATATTCTCAGTAATCGATGCTAATAGCGGGTATTGGCAAATCGAATTGGATGAAGAAAGTTCCCAGTTATGCACGTTCAACACACCATGGGGTAGATATAGATATACACGTTTACCTTTTGGAATAAAAACAGCTGGCGACATATTTATCGAAGAAATGAATGTTATCCTGGGAGGGTTAGAAGGTGTTAATGTGATCACAGATGACATTTTGATTTATGGCAAAGATATTGTTGAACACAACAGTAGACTGAGAAAAGTCTTTGAGAGAGCCAGAAAATTCAATTTGAAACTTAACGCCAAGAAGTCTGCAATTTGTAAATCGCAGGTTAATTATGTTGGTCATTTGATCACCTCAAATAGATTGTTGCCGAACAAGGAACGTATTCAGGCCATTATTGATTTGCCAACACCCCAAGACAAAAAAGCGGTACAAAGGTTCCTGGGGATGGTGGGGTACGTAAGTAAATTTATACCGAACATGGCGGAATTAACCAAGCCTTTACGGGTCGTCCTAGGAAAGGATATCGCATGGCACTGGCAGACAGAACAAATAAAATCATTTGAAACTCTTAAACAGCTACTAACGAAAGCCCCTATACTTACATATTTCGATGTCAAGAAAGACATAGTTTTGCAAGTAGATGCTTCCAAGTCTGGACTTGGCGCTACATTATTTCAGGACCAAAGGCCAGTTGCCATGGCGTCGAAAGCATTAGATAAAACCCAATCTAATTACGCTGTAATAGAAAAGGAATTGCTAGCGATTTGTTTTGGTTGTAAACAGTTTCACGAGTATAGATTTGGAAAAAGTATAACTGTTGAGACGGATCACAAACCTTTGGTAGCCATTATGAACAAGCCAATACACACATTGTCTGCAAGAAAGCAGCGCATGAGAATGCGCTTACAAAATTATGACATCTCTGTTGTCCATATTAAAGGCACCCTAATGTTTTTTGCATACGCATTATCCAGGGCACATACAACAGTAACAAGCCCTGATGAGTTATTCGACGACGACATGACGGTGGCAGCTCTGGACATGGACAATAACATTTTAGACAAAATCAAAATAGAGGTAGCAAAAGTCAGCACCCTACAGAGGGTTATGTTGTTCACTAAACAGGGATGGCCCAAACATGATAGGGGTTTACACCACACGGTGAAACCATTTTTCACGTACCGATACGACATGACAATACAAGATAATATCTTACTCAAAGACAACCGCATAGTTATCCCTGGGCCGTTACAAAAAAACATGTTAGAAAGACTACATGAATCCCATTTGGGAATAGTTAAATGCAAGCAGTTGGCGCGGGATACAATTTTCTGGCCGGGTCTGAGTAAGCAAGTCGAGGACAAGGTATCACGCTGCCAGATATGTCAGGGTTTTCGGAATAAACAGGCCGCTGAACCTTTGATTAACCATGAAATAATCTATATACCCTATTCTAAAGTCGGAGTTGATCTGTTCTATGTCGAAAACGTTACATATTTACTATTAGTCGATTATTATACAAAATTCCCGGAAGTTGTGGAATTAACAAGTACAACAAGTCTGTCTATAATAGCTGCTATGAAGCAAGTTTTTAGTAGATACGGTATACCCAGATATGTGGTTTCTGACAATGGGCCACAATTCAACAGTGCGGAGTATTTGCGTTTTGCAACTGAATATGAATTTATCCCCATATTCTCAAATCCAATGTATGCACAAAGTAACGGTCAAGTGGAGAGATACGTACAGACTATCAAACGAATGATAAAAAAATCACTAGTCGACAATAGGGACATCAACATAGCATTACTAAGTTATAGGAATACAACTTTGCAGGGCGTGGGTGTTTCTCCAGCTCAGTTACTAATGTCTCGTACTCTGAGATAAAAAATTCCCGTCTTAGATAAAAATTTAAAAATGAAAAAACAACCCTCGAAACAGGGAAAAATCCGTCACAGACAACAGTTACAAAAGAATTACTATGATAAAAATGGAGGGCCGGAACACAAAAAGTTAAACATTGGCAATAGGGTGAGATATCTCGACCACAGAGGAGAGTGGCAGGTTGGAAAAATTCTACGGGCAGGTACACCAGGTCCACGTGACTACCTCATCCTAAATGCACAGAATCATTTAATAAAAAGAAACCGACGGCACATTTTTAATTCAGAGATGATTGATGCAACACTAGACACACAACAAACTAAGTCGGTCGTAAAGACTCCACATACGACTAGATACGGCCGAGAGGTTCGCCCAGTAAACAGGATGGGTTTCTGAAAAGCATGTGAATAAAAGACAATAATCGCTACATCCATGTGAACTTAAACACTTTAGGCATGTTCAGTGGTATTGATTGAATGTTGTGTCAACCTACTGTTCACTGATGCATGTAAATAATTTACTTTCCGACAAAATACTTTCACATTGCACATATAGTCAAAGTACATAATTAACAAAGAATTATAGTGTTATTTATTCATTGCTAGACATAGAAATTGTACTGTACCTAATTTAAATGTAACAGTATACAGGTATGCCGTTAAACCAATATGTACAGTTGTTGAACAGTTACATTTAAGCATGCGTTTTTAACATGTATGTATGGCATGATCGTGTAATTTATATAGTACAGGTCTGTTGCACGTTCAGGAAATACAAAATAAATTTTAACCGTTTAGGTAAAATAGCTAAGGTATTATGTATAATATACATTGTTTATATTAATATTAAGAATTGAATGAAATAAAGGATCTGTGATTAACGTGTAATTTATATAGTACAGGTCTGTTGCACGTTCAGGAAATACAAAATAAAATTTAACCGTTTAGGTAAAATGGCTAAGGTATTATGTATAATATACATTGTTTATATTAATATTAAGAATTGAATGAAATAAAGGATCTGTGAGTAACGATGCTATGAAATTACAACAAGTTAAAAGAGGGACATTGCACAATTGGGAAGGTGATGAAATTATTGTTGTATTTATCAACGTGTAGTTTCGCAGGCGAGCTGTTGTGTGTTTGTCACACAGATTCTACACACATATCTCAAGTACTTTGTCACAAGCATGTAATAGTCGTAAGTTAGGTTAAGTACATGTCGCTTTCCTTTACTGATGGTGACCGGTTCCTTATTGATTCATTAAAAATATATATATATATATAAAAGGGGAGATGTGATGTATCTAGGCCAATCCGGCAGGTACGGGGAACCAGCGATATATGGATTGTAACCAATGGTGACGGTACTCAAATAAAGTCAGTTACTAACTGGAACTCAAGGTGTCGACTCGTACTTTACAGATGGCACCATGATCTCATTTCCCACCCAGTTACATGAAAACATATTCGACGAAATATGACTTTCACTATTTGATCTGGCTTTGCATCTAGTCACACAACAGTAAGCCACATCATTGCATTGGTTCTTTTAGAACCAGCTGTGCAACTACCCTCATTTTCCAATTAAGATGGTGCAATTGTGGGATCGGTCAATATCTACATCGACAATTATCACGCACATGTGGATGTAATAGTTTACCTTAACATGCATGAGGAAGTCACCTTTACTAATCTAGGTGTGTATTACCTGTAAGTATATACATAGTCGGGTACTTGCCAGTGATGGTGGTAGGGGCCACTACTTGGAATTCAAAATGTCTTGCTTTCTCAAGGCGTATTGAAAAACCAAGACCATTTACATATAGAAACAAATAGGGGTGAGCTATCACAGTCTGCAACTACTTTAATATTGAGGATGGAACCTAATCAAATATATCATTAAAATGGGCATACATAGCTCTTCAAAGTTTTTGTCTAAACGCTAAACTTACGCGGACGCTGATATCGCGAATCCAATGTACTAAAGCGTGCATAACCAACCCAACACAAGTGGAAGCTCCACATAAACATACCAGGATACTGTAGGATACATCTCGGAGGATGTAGCACTGGAATACAGGAGGACATCAATCAAAACAAGGAGGATCAACCTCACAAGAGCGTGTCGACCGTTAGATATGGTGGGAAACGGTGGAAACGGCGAAAACAAGGCTACTGAGGTGGATGCCAAGGATTGCCAGGATAAAAATAAAACAAAATGAAGGATGAACAAATGAACAAGGCCGACATAGTAAGACTGGTGATAAGAACAGTCAGGGAAGAACTGGAGAAGGAAGCCAAAAACAAAAGATAAGGACATGACTGACGGAAATAGAAACGGAACTAACAACACAGAAATTGTTGACAGAAACAACAAAACTAACAACAAAACTAACGGAAATGACTGCAAAACCAAACTACAAGCATTACAAGTAGCCAACAAAACACACAAAAAAGAGACCAACGAAAATGTAAGCAAAAATGTAAGCAAAAATGCCAACACCAGGACAATGCCCACGGATAAGAAGAAGCCGAAAACAGAAGCGACCTCAAAACAGGCAATCCAACCAAAAACTGAGGGAAAAAAAATCAGTGTTATAGTCCATGGCATCCCCGAAAAAGAAAATTACAGCATTCAGGAAACAATCACTGACATGCTAAAAGAAGCGGACTGTGACTTTGGCTGGACAGTAGTGACTAGGAAAAAAATGAAAAAAAGAAACAACACCAAAACATAACCCTGACAATACCGAGCAGGCTGAAAACAAAAGCCAAGGTGAGGAAACAAAAGAAAAACAAGACCAGGACCTAGAAAGTCCAAATCAGGCCGAGGATTATAAAAATCCAGCTGGAGAAAGAGTCACACAAAAAAGAACTCTTCCAGAAGAAAAAAACACTCCAGGCCAGAAAAGACTACAATAAAGTCACAATAAGACCAGTAAGGACGGAAGCAGAAATGCTGAGTGAAAAAACAGTACAACAAATGTACACACTTGCACTCAAGACCATAAGTGACAAAATAAAATCGATTAAAATGAAAGGGTGTAACATAGAAATAAATGGGAAAACCTACACATCCAAGGAGTGCGAAGAGATCGAGATACAAGAGATCACACCAGAAAAGGCTGCAACAAGGGAACACCCCTGGGGAGTGTCATTCCAAGGCCACAGTTCCTGTTTAGTAACCTGTACAAGTGCGAAGTCACAGGAAAGGACGGGAAAAAATACACCGCGGCCGAGCAATACTATTGCTCAATAATTGCCAAATATCACGATAAACATGGCATAATGAGAATGATCAAAAACACGGACAACCCATACACAATAAAAGCAATGGCAACAAAAATATGGAGATCACCAGAATGGTGCAAAACAAATGAAAAAGTGCTGGAGGATATCATCCATGCAAAATTCACACAAAACATAGAGCTAAAAGAAAAGCTAATAAATGCCCCTGCGAATGCATTCAGGGAATGCACAAAGTGCCCATACTGGGGCTCAGGGAGGTACCTGGACAGCGCCAATGAAGGAGAAATGATAAATATGGTAGAAGAAATTGAATGCAAGCTGGGGAGGGGCACTCACTTTGCCCACCTAAACTGCCAGAGTGCATCCAACAAAATTGACACAATAAAAATACACCTAAAAAGAGAAATCTTGACATACTGACACTGTCAGAAACATGGTTCACTGACAACCACAAAAACAACACCCTTAACATAGGTGGATATAGGCTTGTACATAATGATAGACAGCAAAATAACACACTAAACCAAACAAAAAAGGGTGGAGGTGTTGCCCTTTACTGCAAAGACACCAAAATTCTAGATCCTGAAGCACTAATAACAGCTAACTTATCAAATGAACACATGGTGCCTAATAAAAAATGAAAAGCAAGCAAATATAGCCATAGAAAGCCTCTACAGACCTCCATCAGGGGAACTTGAACTCTGCATTGAATCCCTAGAGAAGAGCATAAACACAATAAAAAAAACTGACAAAGGCAGAAATCTTCATACTAGGAGACTTTAATGTAAATTACAACAGCAATGATAAAATCAAACTAATGCTGCAAACCACAATCAAAATCTTAGGCCTACAATAGCTCATCACTGAAAAAACAAGGCTAAGTAAAAATAGCACAACAATTGACCTAATACTAACAAACTCAAACCACGCCACTACATGGGGCACCAGGAGCTGGGGTATAAGTGATCATGAGCTAATATATGTAACAAGGAAAAAACTAAAAAGCACAAATCACTCTGAATATAAGATGGGCAGGTCCCTAAAAAACTACTCAGAAGATGCATTAAAAAATCATCTGAACCAAAACATAAACAACATCACACAAAACAGAGATGATGTTAATATCTATTGGGGCAACATCATCACAGAAATAAGAAAATCAGCTGATGAGATGTGTCCCATTAAGAAAATAAAAATACATAAAAAACAGGCCCCCTGGGTAGACAATGACCTGCTAATGCTCATCATAGCCACAAGTAAACTGGGTAATGAAGCAAAGCTCACAGAAACTATAGAAGACAAACTGGCCTACCATATCGCCAGAAAGAACTTTCTCAAAGCTGTGAGAACAGCAAAAATGAAATACATAATAAAGCAGGACAAAGACTGGGGAAGCAATACAAACAGATTCTGGAAATATGTAAACCTATTATTCCCCAAAAATAATAAAGAAGAGCACACAAACTTCCAAGATAATGAAGGGACAATGCTCACATACAAAGATGCAGCAAACAAACTGAACATGCACTTTGCCACAATAGGACAAAAGCTGTCAGAAAAATTCAAAAAAAAGTGAGAAAATAGATCAGGAACTGTGCAGAATGAAATCCCCACCGGCAAAACCGATATAATAGAGGTAAAACAATTAATAAATGACATAGACACAAATAAACCAAGTGGAATAGATGAAATACCAACCAAAATACTGAAAGAGGCACTCCAAGCCATCCCGGCCACAATAGTAGACCTATTCAACATCTCCTTTGAACGGGGGCATTTTATCTCAGCCTGGAAAACAGCAACCATTACCCCTATTCACAAAAGTGGAGACAAACAAAACATGGGAAACTACAGGCCAATATCGATTCTTCAAACCCCAGGCAAGCTCATTGAAAACGTGTTACATCGACACATAAATGAACACCTGGAAAAAAACTATATACTAAACGAAAGACAAGGGGGTTTCAGGAAACTACACTCCACATCTAAAACAATAGCTATCCTAACAAATGACATACTGGCATCAATGAACCAAAAACAATTAGTTGGAGCAGTCTTCATTGACTTCAGCAAAGCATTCGATACAGTAGACCATAACATACTACTGGAAAAACTAGAATCCATGGGCATAAAATCCAACACTATGGACTGGATGAAATGCTACCTGAACAACAGGCAACAGAAAACAAAATTAAACGAGAGAAGCACGCTGGAAATGGCTGCCAAGGTGTGGAATGCCCAAACAGTAAAGGAATGACAAATTCCTGACCTAAAAACATACAAAAAATATATGTGCAAAATAGGGCTAGGAAACCCCCACTAAGCTGCACTGCAAAGGGGCATGTGATATGTCGCGCCCACCAGCGGGACGCCTATGGAAGGTAACCATGCCAAAAGTAGCCAGATAGCACACCACACAGCTATGAACAAGCCTATGATATGTAAATAGGAGTATGCTAGTCTAGTAGTAAGAGTAGAACAAATAAAACACATATATGCCAAGAAAAACCAAACAAATTAACATAGACTACTAACCAGACCAACCAACTATCTATCTGGTACTGAAATGTAGGCAATCAAATACATTATCAGCAGCTAGTGTGTGATAGGATAACACCAGCACTACATCTGGCCAGCATTGAAAACAAGCTTGAATACATAGGCATATATGCTATGGACAGCATAAATACAGCCTCAATAAGAAAATAAAATTTAAAAAATGTTTCTATGAAGAAAATGCTCCTGTGTATAGTATGTTCATAATATTCAATTAAAACTATATTGAAATAAACAGATAATCTTATTTTGCCTATAACATTGTGCTGTTTGTATTCTGGAATTAGTCATTTTTACTGGTGAACCACCATGGTCTATTTAAAAAAGTACTTTTCTTAGAATCAAAATCCTGTACATAGTTATTGAGAAATAACCAAAAATATGAACAAATCATGTATAAGCCATTACTCTAATGTACACACAGGCAGATAGGTTGTTCTTTTAGCAATCTATACAAGGATGGCCACTGGAGGTGGGTGTGGGTGTGGGTGTGGGTGTGGGTGTGGGTGTGGGTGTGGGTGTGGGTGTGGGAGTGGGTGTGGTGTGGGTGTGGTGTGGGTTGGGTGTGGGTGTGGGTGTGGGTGTGGGTGTGGGTGTGGGTGTGGGTGTGGGTGTGGGTGTGGGTGCAGAGTGGGATTTCTCTTGTGTCGTATATCCACCAGACACTATATGTGTCTGTGCATATACAGACAGACATATACATGTATATAAAGGTCACTGCGACAGAAGGTAACAAATCATGAGTTGGGCTGAGTACTAGTTTTATTAGTCTCTGGCAGGACTGATAAATATGCCCACCAACAAAAATTGAAATTCAGTGGAAAGTGAATCCAATATGGCGCAATACAGGTGGCGCCCCATAGGCGCGCGTGCCCAGGGAGGTTGGCGCGCGACTCCAATTCAACAAATAGCAAGTACGGACAGTAATAAATACAATACAACCTGTATGTGAGCTCCATTATTTATATAATTATAATTGTTATTATAATACACATAAAGGTCACTGCGACAGAAGGTAACAAATCATGAGTTGGGCTGAGTACTAGTTTTATTAGTCTCTGGCAGGACTGATAAATATGCCCAAAACCTCCCAGGTCCCCAACCCAACTCAATTAACCTCATCAGCCAACCTTGCTGCCACTCTCATGTCATTCATTATCCTAGTGGTCAATGGTGTTTTTAAATACTCAAAAACCGCATTGCTACTCCAGTCTCCTCTTGTACGTATCTCCTCCAACGAGGCCCCACACATTGACAAATACGTGCATCCACCTCTTCGTAAAGAGTGAGATGACAATAACTCAACATCTAACCCAACTCGACCTCCAAATATTTTTAGTGTCGACTGGTAAATTTCATAGGATAAGGGGAAATTACTTCCCTTACTATCTGGCAACAAAAAAGCCCAATCATCCCCTGCGGCCGGCCTATCCTCAAAATGTTTTTCAGTCCAATGGACTGCACATAACTCCAATTCTACACACCGAATGATTAATGATCTTTCCGCGAACTGAATTGTGTTTGACTTACAAACTTTCAAAATCATCCCCCATGGGTAGATCTTAAAGTCCTTCCTACGGAGCATGGCTCTTGAAAAAGTTACATTCAACTTTCTCAGCAATCCCCTGAAGCTACACAGGACGGCCGCCCGCCAAGCAATATGACCCGAACTAGTCGACAACTGAGAAAAAATACACTTCAACATATTTGGTAACAATGGCATGGCCTGCTTAGGTGCATCCCCAAGCTCCCTTCGAATCCCTCGCAACGTAGAAGAAATTACAAAGTCTGAATAATCAATGGGTACTGCCCCATTCCTTTTAAGAAAATAATTTAGGCCACTTAGATAGTTAATAATCGAGGAATACTTCAAAGACCTAGCCAGCCAGGTCGCATATAACGCAACCTGTGACAAATTACATGGAATGGGAGCGTGCGTTTCTGAAAACTCCTCAACAAAAGTCAGATACTTATTCACCTGCACCTCCCTAGCCGTCACAGAGTTAGGAGCGTAGGATTTTAGCTGGTATTCCTTCTGCTCATCTTTGAGTCTATCGACCCCTGTAAAGAGAATGGCCGTTCAAACAAACTAATACAGCATAAACATTTATTACAATCTGCCTTATATATGACATCCTGCATATAACCATCATTCAATCCACTCAACGCATCCGTTATAACATTCGACTCACTTGCAATGTGTACTGCGGTAAATACAAAGTTATATTTTATGGATAACCAAACTAGTCTTCTTATATAATGCATTATTAATTTGCATTTCGACCTTCCTGTGGCTAACGCTGACTCTACTGTGGCACTATCTGTCACCATAACTATGGAATCCCTCTGCCATCCAGGTGCCCATCTCTCCACCGCCGCATATACCGCCCACATTTCTTGTACATTAATATGGGCCTCTAACACTTTGCTCTCTGGGCGGTCATAGTGGTGACCAACTACTTCCTGCAATTGCTTATCTACTTGCCTGTTGTAACATCCCACTAACCAGTCGATATCGTGCATAGCACCATATCCCCACTTACTCGCATCACTATAAACTGATTTCACTGTTGAAAACTTCCCCAACATTAAAGCCTTTCCATTAAACTCCTTGGCAAAGCAGCTCCACCAGTCTATGTCTTCTCTGAATGCCGAATTCAACCTAACTTTATAGTATGGACGAGCTACCGTATTTATTAAGTCGTATACTCGACGAGAAAAAGTTTGCCCACCATGCACTACTTTGGCGCAGTGGGCTAACAATCCCGCTAATCTTTCCAGGTTCTTCCTCGTTTCTTTCTTTTTCCCTCTGAAGGCTTCCAAAGTCCTACTTAATTTATCCAACTTATCTTTTGGAAGCGTCAACTCTAGCTTTACTGAATCCACTAATATTCCCAAAAATCTAATTCTCGTATTGGGACTAATTAGCTTCTTATAACTTATGTAGAAACCTAGCCTTTGAAGAAGACTAATCAATTTATTTTGTAAAATTACAGTATCATTGTAAGTCGAACCGATCACACAAAAATCATCTAGATAATTCACTATACGACTCACTCCCTCTCTAACTGCACATCTGACTATAAAATCCGAAACTTTCGAAAAAACAAAAGGGCTTGAGGATAATCCCATACAAAGCCTATTGTCCAAAAGGTATACAGGGCCCTTTTTATCTCCAAAATCCCCAATCAAACCCTGCCTAGGTCTGTCTACCGGGTGGATAGGAATAGCGCGATATGCATCTTTTAAATCTACAGTAGCCAAATAGTCTCCCTGCTCCATGTTATCTACCACATCATCTACACTCTTATAATTAAACTTCAAAGCTACCTTTTCCGTGTAATTATGAATAGATTTATCTTTTGCCCCCCCCTTCTTTAGGGATACAAAAAATATTGTGAACGCATTGAGGTGTTTTATCTGTTAAAGTAATTATATGTTGGTTCAACTCTAACAACAATTTCTGCGTAATAATATCTCT
This sequence comes from Branchipolynoe longqiensis, assembly GCA_030323885.1. Taxonomy (NCBI): domain Eukaryota; kingdom Metazoa; phylum Annelida; class Polychaeta; order Phyllodocida; family Polynoidae; genus Branchipolynoe; species Branchipolynoe longqiensis. Next base: position 53,695,581 of record CM059193.1, on the reverse strand, counting down.
ATAAAGCGTGTTACCGATTTAAAAAAAAACAGGTTCATATTCCACTGTACAGTTGGTATTGGTAACGTGGAAGCCAAAAACTATCCCCCACAAAATATAGACCCAATCAGGATCGGTATCACCTCTTATAAACATCTCACAAAAGAACCGACAAGGTTTAAGCTGCATCTGATTGCCTGCTATATAATGCATACATTTGCATCTACCGTTTATACAGTCAACATCAACACGAACTACAACTGGTTTACTGACGGGAAATTCCTTAATATAAAAATTCCAACAATTGTATTCTTCCATTATTGTCTCAACATATAATATGTCATTTTCATTACTCCTATCATGATTAATCCAACATTGCCATATTCTGCTGACTTGACTATTTATTTGTGATACCTCAGAATTAATAGCATAATTTTCATTTATTTGCTTACTTATTATGTTTTGACCTACTGTCTGGGTATCACTAGCACATGCAACTTCATTCACTATGACATTGGGGGTATTATAGTTAACTTGGCTCACACCTTTAGGCTCTACTTGAGTACACTTAGTTAATTGCATGCTCAGTGTATTTTGAACCTGGCCAGGTACGCCCACTACTTCCTTCGCGGACACCGGACATGTAACCTCCCTAACAATTGGCCGCCAGTAATTAACTTCATACTTATCATGCAATTTACTGCCAACACTATGCTGCTCCAAGTGTATGACTTTACCACTATGTCTTATAACATTGTCGTTCATACATGGCACCGGTACATTATTATTTGCTGCACTTTTCAAGACTAACATGGGGTTAATATTAGACATAGCAATAGTATCACTGTTCTTCATCAATTTGTCATGTATTACAGACCTATTCCCCTTTACATTAGCAGGCTTGATAGTTGACCTAACTCGTCAGTCTGTAGTACAATTAATCTTTTTATGGCTCTTACTGCCGCATTTCATGCACCAATGACCATAATTACAATTGTCCTCACTCCTACTGCAGCCACTGTCTTTATTCCATTTGAAACATCCAGTTTTACCTTCCTTTGTATAAGCTGTTGTTCTACGCACATTACTCGACTGCTTTTTCGACCGCATGTTGGGCATGCCATAGTGGTACATGCACAGGCCCGTATTACTGCTACCGAATGCTGCAAACGCTTGTATTTCTGCTAGCTTACAAACGTCTTTGTCATACTCAACATGTGTCGAGTCTATGAAATCATTTTGTCGAGCCCTTGACGCCATAAAACATATATGCTCAAGGAAAGAACGATAGTCTGCAATAGTCAAGCCTTGTATATCTAGACACCACCTAATTGAGGCTGTGAGCAGTTCATAGCAATTTAACTTTTTTACTTCTTTTCCTAATACAGCAAATCTTCTGATACTCCACTTACTTCGAAGTCGTCAACTACTACTGCTGCTCCGACTCCTCCGTCTTGTTCGCGACCTGTGTCAAGGTTTCAACACACCGTAGCTTGAGTGTTCGTCCTTCCCGCTCAATGTCGCCCCGGCACCTGCACCGGCTATCGCTGCCGGCGGCCATTCGTCTGTCATGGCTGCCCCCGCTCGCTCTGTCGAGGTCACCGCCGCAGTCGTCGTCCTTTTCACCAACTCGTCTTCGCCTGCTTGTTGCCGTTCCAGTCGTCTTCTTCTCATGACTGTTCGCCTTTCTTGCAACTCTAGCACTCGCTCCTCCATTCCATATCCTTTATCTCTTTCAAAAGTGAAGTCTCCTGTTTGTCTAACGTTAGTGACGACATTCTCTTCAGAATTTCAGGTGAACTCTCCCTCGAGTCTTTCAAACTATCACCTGTTTGTCGAGATGAAGCATGTGTAACTCTAGTCGATACTAACTTCTTTCCTTTACGCCCCTTCTTTTTGCATTTGTCTGTTTTGTGCGATGCACCACACAAATCGCAATACATAATGAGCTCTTGACACACACGTCTGCCTCAATTGAAATTCAGTGGAAAGTGAATCCAATATGGCGCAATACAGGTGGCGCCCCATAGGCGCGCGTGCCCAGGGAGGTTGGCATGCGACTCCAATTCAACAAATAGCAAGTACACACAGTAATAAATACAATACAACCTGTATGTGAGCTCCGTTATTTATATAATTATAATTGTTATTATAATACACAGATATATGTGTATATATACCGATGTATATACTACGTATATGCGGATGTAGGTGGCGCACAGGGGAGACCCCCCCCATCCGGTTCGGTGAACGTAATGGCCAACGGACGACGCTCGGATGGTTTTCAAAGGCTGGTGGATCTTCGCGACAACCAACAAGTCGGATTCAAATCTCAGCTGTGTTCTCATTAACACATGTTAGGGCCAGCGGGTGACGGCGAGGTAGGTCCGCTACAAACTGTAGCGACTTGCACTTATCGTGAATCTCTACATACAGTAGTGACTTAAAGTTATCATGATTCTGACTCTCTCTCTTAATCGATCGCCTAACCGTTATACTTGGCCAAACGGACGTCCTCTGTTGAACTTGTCCAATTGATGTATGCCAAGTATTGAATCAACCGCACTAAGCCGCTAATGTACTGCGGTCCTTGTGGCTGCCAACACAGAGGACCAGTCAACGAGGCTTGTCACCGAGCAGCAATGCAGACTAGGCGAGCCATGCGGTCAGCTGACAGATCGAGCGCCATGTCAGGTGATGGTGACTTCGTGAAGGAGAAGGCATCGGCACCATCCAGCCAATTGATGATGAAATGGATGAGCGGTAGCACGCCATTGCGGCCAAGGAGCGGGCGATGGAATGCCGCAAGAGCTGGGCGGATCTGATCGTCGAGAAAAACACCTGGAGGACGACGCGGCCGACCTGTCGTCTAGACGGAAGCGGGGCCGGAGCCCCAGCAGGAGGCACAGCAGCTCGAGGGAACGACACCACCGCCGCCGTCATCGGCGGTCGACAAGCTCTAGTTCGTCATTGTACAGAACAACGAGTCGGGAAAGGCATCAGAGAAGTAAGTGGTCAATTAAGCGCTATGTAGAAGACCGCAAAGACCTCAAAAAACTTTCGCCATTTGAGATTGTTGAGGCATCCTGCGCATGGGTTCTGGACAAAAAAGACTTAGACTTACAAGACTTGCGCCGGTTCATCAAACACCTTAAGTATATAGCAGGGAAGGCCAAGTCGGGCGGATTCCAGGACCAGGCACACACGGGCTATGACCTCGCAATACGAAAGCTTGCAACGGTGGACGGCTATGACGCCTTTTGCGCAGGGAACCCTGAGCTGGCACTAAATCACTATGCCTTCGAATCGATGCGCAGTCAGCACTCCAAGGGGAACAACTCAATGGGCAGGGCGAGTCAGGGCTCTACCAGACAATTGTACACCAAAGATGGGAAGAAGCCCTGCTTCGCCCACAACAAGGATGAGGGTTGTGGACGCGACGATAAGACTTGTAATTTCGGACACTGGTGCTCCCGTTGTGGGAGTAAGTACCATATCAGGGCTAAGTGCCGAAAGGAGTGAATTCCTAGGGGAAGGGGCAGAGGGAGAAGGAAGCGACGTGTTGTTTGTGTTAATGTGGTTATCGCATCTTCAATCAATTGTTCAACCTGTGCCCCCTGTGACCCCGTACTACTAACTGGGGCTGAGTGCTCTGCCCCCCATTGTGTTAACCAAACTAATATCGAAACTCACTGTTCACTAGTTCCGGGTGTGGGTATGTGTCCCAGCGGCTTAATGGCCCGTCGCCACTATGGCGCCCCCAGCTCAATTAGCCTGAACCTTTGTGGATTTGTTGATAACCACCTTACTAATTACCCCATCACTCCCGCCAGTTACGGCGATCCCACTACCTTCGCCCTTTGTGACGAGACGCGTGTGTCGCTCTCGGGGGAGGAGCTTGCTGAGGGGGGGCTGTCATGCTCCCACTGCCACGCTTCTGGCGGGTGCTTGGGCTGTTTGTCCTAATTGGGCGAGCATCGGCCACGATTGGCTAACTATTTCTCCATGTGAAAGAGGGCTCTTTGTTTCCGCCTCCGATAATTATTTCGCCTGAATCAAGCAATTTTACTGTTACCTTGTCGGGTTTTGAAGCAACTTGCTGCTGCACACACTTTATAGCAGGCCGAGCCACCCAATTTAAGCCTTGACGTGCATTTTGTGACTGCTTCGCCAAGGGTAATTTCGACCCTGATTGCGACTTTATTATGCGCGGCGCCATATTTGGCTTTAAAGTAATTAATCCAACTTGTACCGCAAACTACTCTGTTAGCCATCCACCCCGCTCCAATTGTGAAACAAAGAACTTTATTGATGATAAACTTAGATCAGAGCTTGCCGTGGGCTATATAAGCTATGCCGATGCAGCTCCCGTATGTACTTGTAATGGCCCACGGCCCTCCGACTCTCTCTCTCTCACGCAGTCACACGGAAGAACACCAAGATTCAATTCAGTGTACGCTTCACCCTTGGTTTATTGAACCATCTGCTCTCCGCGGCGTCAGTAGTTGTCTGACCCGCCCCCTGACTCGCCAGATCCCACATCGACTCTATAGGTGTGTGTGGGGGGGGTGGGTCAACCACACGCAGTAGAGGTCAGCCCAGTTGGGGTCTGACCGGTGGCTACCCGTGCCGCCACCTAGCGCAGTGTAATGGTACTGCGCTGATGGCGTCGTAGTCTCCGCTGCTACCGCGTGATAGTAGAGCTCATGTTCAGACTACTACACTGCCCCCCTTAGAGTCTCACCGGTTGCAGAATGCAAACCGATGAGAATCGAGAAATGATAGAAGTCAACATGAGAACTAACTTGAAAGGGAGAGAAGCCTTACAAAGCTATGTATCCTTATGCGCAATTCCTAGACCTGCCTGCAGTGAAATAGCAATGTGTCTCTAGCTAGCTGCAAGGCAAACATGTCATCAATCTAGGTGAAGAAAGAGTCTTTAAATGAGTCGCACAAAGATGACCTCTCCCAGCCTCTATGTAGTTGGTGTATAGAATGTTTTTTGCTGGGAGAGAATTCATACCCCACAAGTGGAACCCCCTCGACAGAAGGAAGCAAGGAACTACTCAGTCCGCCCCCCGCCGCCCCCCATCTCAGAAGAACCGTTAGCGGGGCGCTCCTCCTTCTACGCGGAGCGGCTCCTCTTCGAGCTTCCTCAGTCCGTCCTTCTTGTGCCCGCGTCGCCTGGCCAGTAGATCACAGACGGTATTACACCACGGACACGTCAAACAGCCACACCCAGGACCCGCCACGCTCGGTGCCCCGCTCCAGTGCAGAATGCATGAAAGTAGAAGGGCGGTGTTACTTATAACAATTGAGAAAGTCTCCGCAGATACAACGTTTAGGTATGCAATACATTTCATAAGAAGCACTGGGCGCCAGCAAGAACCCGGCCTCCTACAAAGTAAACTACACCCCATGTGCATCCTCCCCTGCCGTAACAGGAGCCGATGCACACGCTGTCAAACATGTTCTGCCAGAAGTGCTTACTATAGTAGTAATTTTGAAATTAAAGAATGCAGCATAAAATAAGAGCCAGGGCGACACTGCATATGAAAATCTTTTAGTGTAAAATGTACAGTGTCAACTCATCAACTCCCACAGCATTGACCACCTCGTTCCACTGAATAAATTTAGAATATAATATTTCCTAATAGTGTGGAAAAAGGAAGTCAAAACGGGGTGAAAGTTGAGGAATATCTAGAAATAATTAATCTAATATATATATATATAAAAAAAGTTATTCCGACCCTTACTGCAGAAAAATAGGCAGAACACAAGAAGCTAGATCCTCCAATCGGGAGAAAGCTAAGCTCTTCACCACAACATATATTATTAACACCCGTACTGCAAAGAAAAATAATGTTGGAATAGAGCAGTACGAAATGCTAAATACATCATGGTTATCAATGTAAAAATAGCACCGTAGTACTAAAAACGTATATACAATATTATATCAGTAACAATATATATATATATACAAGGCGGTATCCACCTCCTTAAGGGAGATGAACTATCAGAAAAAAAAATTATTTTATATATTATTAATGTGTATATATAACAAACAAAAAAAAGCAATAACCGCCACAGGGGTGCTGGTCTTTCAATTACCCCCGACGTGGAACCCGGAATCCCTCGGACAGGGCTAGTGCCGATCACCTGCGTGAGCAGTCAACCACCACTAACTTAACTGCCACCTGTCATCCGAGACATCACGTTATCCAGAATCCCTCGGACAGAGGAGAGCGATGCCCAACTGTGCCAACAGTTAAACTTCGTCCACCACCCCGTCACTTGTCATCTGAATTTCGACGTGACGTCCAAAATCCCTCGGACGGGACAGGACGACGACTAATCGCCATCCACCTTCCCGTCACCTGTCATCTGAACATCCCCGTCAGCATCAGCAGGCACCCTTGCCACCCATGCCAGCAGCGCCCGATGTGCCGCAGCAGCATCAGCCACCAAGCTGGCCGGCAGCCCGTGCAGCCTGTCCTTGACGCTGAAGCCAGAGAGATCCAAAGCTCGCAATGAACCATCCCAGCTCCGGTAGACCGAGCGAAACGCGGCAGAAAAAGTCATGTCAATGTCGTCAATGACTGCCGCCTGTCGCGCCCTCTGCTCGCGCGATGCTGCCAACTTCCGCTCTACAATTTTTTTGTCCTCCACGACATTGTCGAAGTCAGCACCGCGCCTACCCTCAGCCTGGCGCGCCAGAACATCCTGTGTCTGCGCGACGACCGCGTAAAAGCCCCCTATGAAGGCTTTAACTAGGCCGTCGACCGACTCAGTAATCCTGGCCGTAACGTCCACGCGGTTGGCCTCGCAGAGACGCTCCGTGATCCCATCCAATGCCAGGGCGACACCGTGATCAACCAACGGGGCCGCAGCCACCACTGGTCGCACAGGTACCACCACCGGAGAAGGACCGACCACAGGAGCAATCACCACTGGTCTCACAACTGGGCTTGCAGAGTCAACTGAGAGGCAGATCCCGCAGCCGCCGACACACGTCGCCGCGGAACCTGACCCAACGACACCGGTTGAGACACCGATGCCACTGGCACCGTCACCACGGTCGCCGGAGCCCGCGCTACCACCGCACTCAGAGTGTCGGGTGTCAGCTCAGTCACCAGCTTCCTCCGGATCGATAGTCGCGACCGGCAACTCAGGCCAGTCTTTCAACCCCTGCTGGGCAGCAGATGGAGGGGGTGGAGGCGGCGGCGGGGTAGGCGAAGCTGACCTGTCCGACCCCTGGTTCCGCTGCAGCTGGATAGCCGAGCCATCGCGCAATGGTACCAGGGACGAGGACCTCTTACCTCTCCCCTTACCTTTCCCCTGGACGGACCTTGCACCCCGCCCAGAGCTCGAAGAGGCCCCAGGAGCTGCTCGCCCCTGCTGGTCCCTCCTCACGGCAACAGCACCACGACCCCTGCCCCGTTTCGCCGAAGATGCGCCGCGACCGGTGTAGAACCGCTCACGATGTACCTCCGCCGACCCAGGAACATATATAAACAGGGCGATCAACCTGTGCTGCTTGGGCAGCACCAGAGTCTCCCTGCTATAGTGAAAGTCTGTGCACTGCTTCATCGTGAAGGACACCGCTCTCTTCGACACGGACTGAGGATTCCACTGAATCACACTCAGCCCCTTCACGACATCATACAACATGCGTCCGTGGCCCTCCAAGAGATGCTTGATCATCTCACCGCGGCGAGCAGTCACAAAGTACTGTCCTGTCGCTTTCAGCATAGGACAGCCCTCAGAACCACTCGCCACGTTGAACGGTCTGGTGCACCTCCAGAGAGGGGCGGTGTGCAAGTGGCTCTCACAAATGTGTCGAGCCAACTGTACCCACCGCAGAAACAGCTTTGGGACCGGTCTCCACCCCACCGGGTTCAGCTCACAGAACAGACAAGCCTGTCCTGGGCGAAACACACGGCGGACGTACCCCAGGCACGCCAGTTCCTGCTTCGTGTAACCATCCCCCCTCGTCGGATCCTTCAACGCTCCAAATAAGTGACATAAATGGGCGTTGTACCACTCCAACGCAGCACGGGGATGGCTATCGGGCTCGGTCCAGCCCTCGTCATCGGAGACCCCATAATCTCCGTGCACATCATAGGACCGCATGATCCGCTGGACCCCATGCTCCCAGACCACGTAATCTCTAACGCTACATGGCTTATCGTGAGGGTCGTTCCATAGCCGCAACAGGGTAATCTCTGTCAAACCGGCCACGTTTCCCGAAAGAAACCGCACCAGCTTAACAGGTCCACCCCCTCGCGACCTGACAATCCACTCAGAAGATGGAGTGAGGTCCTCAGCGATCTCATAACCGAGCTCCACCCCAAACCTACCACTGGCAGACCAACACGCAAGCATGTAGCCCATCCGACCTGTGCTCCGATCATTCCCCCCTGCCACTAGCAGGAACGTCCTCGACGTCCACGGGCACGGTACGCTTGGAACCATCGCTATTATGATAGCGATAGTCAAACGACCCATACAACACTTTTGCAGGAGGGATCAATGCCTTAGGGGGCACCGACACAACCTCCAAGCGAGGACCAGCGTCACGCTGTACAGAGGCTTTAGCCTGCTCTACAGCCATCCTCACCTGCACTTCCATCAACGCACCAGACTCACGAGAAGGGGCAGGAGGCCGAAGCAGCTCACCGCCCACAACCGGGGCAGACTCGACAGAATCGATGTCCATCCGCACACTGGAACCTCCCCCTACTGACGGTCCGTTGTCGTGAGGTGCCGGCGCCAGAATCCCTAGGGTTCTAGTGCCTACATCCTCAGAGCCTGCAAACGGTAGCATAGGAGGTCGGACAGCAACTGCAGTCGGCAGTACCACCTGGCAAGAACCCGATGAACTACCACTGAGAGGCTGCGCCATCCTCACATCAGCTGGGCTGAGCGAGAACGGATCCATGCGGGACGAACAAATGGACTCCCTCAACGCCGTCTCACGCAGCTGCCACTCCCGAAAGCGTGATAACTTGTCAGCATTAACCACAGTCTGAGCATTCGAGACCATGGAAGCTACACATGGACCGAGGGACGGCTCAGGGGAATGTAACGACAGGCTAGCCACTCCCGGAGGAGAAACCAACCCAGCCGCCGTAACCCGCTGAGGGCCTCTTACAACAGTCAACACGGGTGACAATAGGGGACTAGACAGCCGCGGGGAGACTGTAGCAACAATCTCCCTACCGCCTAAAGGCCTAATGGTCCCTATACAGGATAAACCTGTCTCGTCGCCACCCTCGGCCTCATTGAAGAGATCACCGAGAGAACTCACAGCCTCAGCTCCCCCTAATGGAGTGCTGGGCGAATCCAGAATATCATCTGACATAGTCCACACGCAACGAACTGCCACGGCAGCTCAAGTCGCGTGTCCCCGACGACAGACGATCGCCGTACACGCTGTGTCAAGTCTGCGCGATAAACGCACAGACCAACACAGTCGCGGCCGGCCTTGCTATACTCCTATAGTTTTGTCACAATAAACAAGTACAATAAGGAATACGCGAACAAAGATAGGATTAATGTTCAAGGAACAAAAACACCCACCTGGTCTGCCATCAGCCAGTAGAGTGACTGGCTCCACGTCCTCCCACACAGAACCGCAGAGTCCAGCCGGCGTACCAACCAGAGAATGATTGCCTCGCTCGCGAAACACCAGGTGCACCACTGGTACAGCTAGCGTGACCTACATAGGAACCCAGCCAAACCACCCGACGGCGGTATTCCCCACCCCCCTGCAGTACCGCTGACGTCACCGCACCACGTGGACACGGAGAACCCCCAACCGCAGAATATCAGGGTGACCTAGTTAGCTCAAGCACATGGCCCACCCGCCAGCTAGTGCACAATACTGAGCCACCCCCGGCGACAGATCCCCGGCACTTACGCAGTACCCACCAACAACAACACGTACTGCGTAGCGCCAGCAACCCACTCGCCAGGTTACACGCACGTGCCATAAGTGACCCAATTACGCCAAACTGAACAGTCCAACCAGTTACACACCCATGCTCGCAGCAAACATAAACACTCCCCCGGTTATAGCAGCTAACACGCAGTACGCCCCGTCAACAATAACCAACGCGTTAGATAAGAAATAGCAGATAATAAACACACGGCTTAGGCAAAGGCATTACGCAGAACAGTAGTAACTGCGCCCATTCATTGGTGCCCCCGGGGCCCCCGGTCTTTCCCCACTACTCTCAAATAACTGCGCAGTAAAGTTTAACTGAACATATGTACTGCGTTACTCGTTGTGTGACAGGGATTGGAGTATCTCATGTACGACCAACCCCTGGAGACCAGACAACACCAGGGTGGAGTAGCCTAATACCTACTACCCCACCCCATACCAGTTATCTGCGTCGTAATGCTAAACGCTCAGATCGCCGCACAGGCGGCGCATCCGAACCCACATCAGACCCCTGTCTAACTGGTACAAAGTCGCTGTCACTACCCGAGCTACTGCGTACAGAAACAACACTATCGACATCAGACACTGATCTAGAACGATGCCAACGTTTATTTTCCGCTTATCAGGACTATGCCGCCTAGGGCGCATAGCCTCCCCCGCAGTAACTGGAAGCCCAGGTACTTTCTTCTGACTGAACGCATCTATAGTGCCAGCCTCCACCCTTGCAGGTGCGGGCTCGTCCCCTACATGTGAATCCAGCCAGGAGGATGGTCCAGCGTTTCTAAACATCTGCTCGGTGTAAAGCTTAAGACGTCTAACGTTAGATTTACGGTATTTACCATCCTTGCCCTTCATAATAACTGTGGTGTCAGAGACAACTTCTGTAATAGTAAAGGGACCATCCCAGTTCTTTGCGAGTTTGACCCGAGGTAGCGGTGCATGATACCGCACCACCCGATCCCCCACTTTGAACTGGCGCCACGCAGCAGGCCCATAGTCAGATTTCTGACAAACCGCTGCCCGACCTAAAGCATCGCGAACTGCGCTATACGCGTGGTGAAAGCAATGCTCCAACCATCTTACAAACACGATCTCACAAGGCCGATCTACTTGACGATTCACCACCCCAAACTGCAGATCAGCTGCTAGTCGGAGCTCCTCCCCAAATAGTAACCTGTTCGGAGTCACACCCGTAGATGCGTGCTCCGTACAGTTATACGCGTGTGCCACAAACTTGACCTGTAAATCCCAATCATCCTGAAAGTCATTTACGGTACAAGCCAACGCAGATATCAGCGTCTTATTAAAACGCTCTACCATACCATCCGATTGTGGACAGTACGGGTTCGTACGCGTTTTCTTAACGCCCAGCAAGCGCAACATGGACTGGAACAGTGTGGACTCAAATTCCCGTCCCTGATCCGAATGGATCCGCATTGGGGCACCGAATATCAAAACCCAGTTATCCACCAACGCCTGCGCTGCAGTGGGTGCAGTGTGATCTTTTAAGGGGTACACCTGCACGTACTTAGTGTAATAGTCTTGGACTACCATCATCACCACATTCCCCCTAGACGTCGTCTTAAACCCGGACACAAAGTCACACGCTAGACGGCGCCACCGATGCCCAGACAATTCCTGAGTCAACGGTAACTTAGCAATCCCTTCACCTGGCTTCACCACCTGACATTTGTGGCAAGTGCGTACCCACCGCCTAATATCAGAAGTCATGCCAGGCCAATAGAACCGCCAAGCTAAACGCTTGGTGGAGCGAACACGCCCAAAGTGCGTAGCTGTAGAATGCCCATGACAAAACAACAACACATCATCGCACAATGCAAATGGCATGACGATCTGCAGGTGACTGCGTAGGTCTTCACCCACTACCTTCCACCTGCAGAGCACACCCTCACGCAGTTCCAGCAGATCCCATTGATTTATAATCTTACGAGTCTCTGCATTCTCCACCGCCAGCTCGTCACGCAGAGGCTTCGAGCGGCCTACCTCCAACCACTTGATCACACGCAGTATGGAGGGATCTTGGCGCTGCACCAAGCGAACCTCTGATAACGTCCAAAGCTCATCATCATCTATGTCCGCCAGACGCATTGCAGAAATTGCTGTGAGTGCACAATTATGCGCGCCACAGTCCATGCAATCCCCCCGCCGCACTTACGCACCGGGATTCTACACAGACTATCTGCGTTGATGTGACCCATCTGTACACAATATGCTCATTCGTCACACCATATTCAGACAAAGTGGCCAACCAACGCCCCATCATCCCCTCCGCCTCCTTGAAATTCAACAACCAACGAAGAGAATGATGATCAGTCCGGATAATAAAATCCGACCCTATCAAGAAATGTTTCCACTTCCTGCTATACACGACGATAGCCATTAACTCACGCTTCGTCGTGCAGTAATTCCGCTGCGCTTTATTAAGTTTATTACTCGCAAAAGACAACGGGACCTCCACCCCATCCTGCACCTGACTCAACACGCCTGAGATTGCAAACCCCGATGCATCAGTGTCCAGAATGAACCGCCCCACCGCCCGCGGATATCGAAGCACTGGGGTCTGAGTAAAGGCACCTTTCAAGCCCAGAAATGCCGCCTCCTGAGCGTCGCCCCACACAAATTTTATTTCTTTCGCGGTAACGACCAAGTCCTGCAAAGGAACAGCCAACCGCGCAAAATCAGCAATGAAATCACGATAATATGACACAAACCCAAGGAATGATCTCACTTCCTTCATATCCTCAGGTCTGGGCCACCCCGCAATTGCAGAGAGCTTTTCCGGGTCTGCCTTAATCCCCTTCGCAGAAACCACCCGCCCCAGGTACTGTGTCTCACGCCTAAAAAGTCTACACTTTGAAGCCTTGAGTCTCAGCCCATAGGAACGTAAACGATCGAACACTGCTTGAAGCCGATCCTGACATTCGGTTAGTGTCCGACCAAAGACAATGATATCATCCAAATACACCAAGCAGATCTTCCACTGAAGACCAGCCAGCATATCCGTCATCATCTTTTCGAACGTGGCTGGAGCATTACATAACCCAAACGGCATCACGTTCCACTCGAATAAGCCTAAGTGAGTGCTAAAAGCAGTTTTAGCAATATCCTCCGGATCCATTGCTACCTGATGATATCCAGATTGCAGATCCAGAGTGCAAAACCACTCATTACCCCCTATTCTTTCCAGCGACTCATCTATGCGCGGTAATGGGTAAGCATTCTTCCGCGTCACAGTATTGAGTTTTTTATAGTCAATGCAAAAACGGATCGAACCATCTTTTTCCCTGACTAAATGGACAGGTGAACTCCACGGTGAATCACTACTCCTAATTACTCCACTATCTAGCAGCTTATGCAGCTCCGTCTCCAGTGCCTCCTTTTTGGAATGCACGAAACGCCGATAGGGAATCCTAAAAGCAGCAGACTCACTGACATCAATGCCATACTTCACCACCTCAGTCCAGCCTAACGTCTCACCAGGCACTGCGAAAACCTGGATATTTCTACCCAGAAATTCCACCAGCCGAGAGCGATCAGACTCATCAACCACCTCACACCCCATAGCCAAAGGTATAAGATGGGCAGGCAAGCTCCCATCAAGGGTCCGAGATACAACAGAAGGCGCCATGCACTCCTCCGTCGTACCAAAAGTAACCACATCGGCCACCTCCCCCAACGCAGCAACGCCCACTTCCCCTCTACTACTCACAACACTAGAGGGGCAATCCAACTGCGCCGCCCGCGCGACACACAGTTTGGGCCAACCACTGCTCCAATTACCCGGTAACTGCGAACAGCTGACCGCACAACACCGCCCCGCGCCAACCCCGTCCACTGGGTCAACTGCGGCAACAGCTGACTCAGCGACCCCGTTGCCGCGAGCAATGTTTACACCGGATTGTTTACTCAACACCGCCTTAGCGTATTCACAATGAACATTACCAAAGTCAGTAGCCTCACTCAACAACCCGATAGTCGTACCCCTCTGTAACCTAACCGCATAACGATTTGGATTAAACACCGGCACAACTGAGTCGACAGGACTCCACACTAGCGTATTCTGACCTACTAATCCCAGCTCATGCAATTCTGAGACCATCGGTTCAAACAGGCTCTGGTGATCACCGTCGACCCCCACAGCTGTAATTTTAACATCACAACCGGTCATCGGAGCAATGCGAATATCTTGCGCGACAGCAGACACAGTCTGACTATCACGACGTAATTCACACTGCACCGTGAGTTGATACGGATATTGAAGAAATAGGCTGCATGCCTGACACAGCTCACAACCATAATACTCCAAAAATTCGGCACCTAAAATACCATCTTCTGAAATATCGGAAACAGTAGGGGCATAATGAAATATTTTCCCCTCGATCTCCAGAGATAGTATGGCTTGTCCGTACTGCTTGAGCGGTGCACCGGTGACAGTGCCAGGCTTCACGCTATTATCGAAAAACACCTTATCACCGTCCAACTTATCGAAGAATTTTCGTCCAACACATGTGACCGCAGCCCCACTGTCTATTAAAAAATACCCGATAGTCCCTCTAACACACACTCTCACATACCACCATTTTCCGTCCAAAGTCCAGAAAGTGGAATCCACGAATAAGCGTTTACCACAAGGGTGAGACAGGTCACACCCCTGACGCTGTATTATAAATTGCATACAGTCGTCCAAAGGTGCGGGAGCCAAAGCAGAAACGCAATGCGCTATCTGCTCCATGCCATCCCACAATACCGACTCCACTGGGATAGTGTCACCAGGGGCGATCACCGGCGGTCCCGCGCTAGCATCAGACTGCACACCGGCTTCCTTGATAGTCAACACCGCATCCGTTTTGGCGGTATCCGGGCTTGCCAATTGGGTTGAGCCTAAGCCCAAATGGTCCAACCCTAGGTGTTTAAATTAGGCTTAGCCTTTACGTCCCTGTCATTACGGAGACGCGCCAACCTAGCCCGATCACCACCTGAGTTGTCCCTACCCTCGCGATCACCGGCTATCACAGCCTCCTCGAGAGTACGTTTTACTCCAGTACATTGTATAGGCCAATGACCGAAAGCAAAGCAACGACCACACTCGTGATCACGAGGATGCGTATCTTTCTTAGCTACGCGCCTGCGCGCAGATAACCCAGATGAGCTGGGCCCACCTGTTGCTACCTGCGCAGCAGATTTCTGCTCACCCATCACATCACGCATCCAACCCTCGACCAACGCCTTAGTGATAGGCGGCGACTGATAACCCCCCCCAGAGCTCGCACGGAAATTGCCACCATCCCGATAGCCACCACCCGACGAACCCCGATAGGAATTACCACCACGATAGCTCCCCCCAGAACTCCCCCGAGAGTAACTACCGCCGCCATTACGCCGAGGATCACGTGGCGCGTTATACGCAGCCACCTCAACCTCGAACTCACTATCCGACCCATCTGACAGTCGAATAGCCTCCACCGCAGTCGACCGCCCAGCACACAGTGCCTTGGCGCAGTAATCGTCGACCACCTCAAACATCTCCTCCAGAGATGACTTACCCGGCCACCACCGATCATAAGCGGCACGCTGCTCCCCCGGATCCATGAGTGAGCACACGAAACGCTCAACTATCTTAGTCTCGATCGCAGGCTCACTCATCCCAGTATCTCTCGCAGCCTCCTGCCCATCAACCTGCAGCTGTAGACCGTATGCACGGTACGATCCATCACGGGCAGTTTGGACGCGTTTCTTCCACTTGTACCAGCGCGCCATGGGGTCCACTGGACGGAACTTATACAAGATGATAGGGAGCAATTCCCTCATCGTCGTCAACCCATGGCGCCTCCATGCATCCACGCAGTCCTGCGCCGGCCCATTCCTCAACAGAGGTAACAGCTGAATGAGAGCTACCCTCTCATCCCACATGTTAGACAGCATATCCAACGTAAAATCCCGCCACCAAGTATTCCATTCCTGCTTAATACCTGTAAATGGCTTAAGACGCAACGTTGGAATACGTGCAGAACCTGCCACAGGATACCTCAGAACATTCTCATCCAGTTCTAACGTATCCCGATTACACGACTCCCATCCGGCCCCACCCCCGGAACAACCACATCTCTTCCACTGAGTACTGGCGACCCACCGGCAGCCCAGGTAATGACGCAATAGGCACCGCGTCACCAACCAAACCCACCGAGTCAGGAATCCTCTCATTCCGCACCTCCTCATGAGTCTTACCCACGTATACGGAATCCTGCACAACACCCCTCCGATGTTGCCCAGCACCCCCCCCTTAGAGCTACCATCCCCAGAGGAGGGCACCGGCTCCCTAGGACCCCCACCTCCCCCGCCGCCCCCCTTAGAAGGCGCCGGCGAACGCGGTGAGCCACCCGCAGAAGCCGGGCGCGCACTATGCCCTGGATACTGCGTCTCACGGCTATCCAACTGCGTAGACTCAGTAACCCTCGCACTACTCTCCCCAAGCTCCAAACCGCACTGAAATGCCAGTTTCTCAGCCTGAAAAGCTGCGCGCTCCCTCGCAAGGATCTCCAGAGCAGAATCAATGCTAAACCTCTCGGCAGCTAGCAACTGTTCACACCTCTGATTCTCGTCTTGCAAGTGCACATTCAGCGCCTCCCGCATGGACAAATCCTCCGTCTGTTTCGTGAACGCAGTTTGCTGCTCTTCCACCAACATCCGATTAGATTTTGCCTCCTCTGCGGAGATACGCCGCGCCGCGTTTAGCTCTGCTAAATCGCGTGCGAAGGATGCAGCATTGGAGACTCTTATATCATCCAACGCCCGTCTTTCCCCCCGCCATCCGGTCAAACTGGACCCGCTTCCAAGCTCGCAGACAGCGGATACGCATTGATTCCTGACGCTCTACCTCCGACTGCGACCCCGAAAACGTACGACCCATAACCAAATCATGCTCCAACGTAAACGTTAACGAGTCATCAGCTACGAACCCTGTCTCCAAAGCCGGGGAACTCTCCCAACGACATGGAATTTGGGGATCACCACGCTCAGCTCCCATCCCCACGCTCAGCTCCCATCTCCACAGAACGGACAGGCTGACAACTCCCACCCCTTATTGTGCGGCGCATGCCAGATGGATCGCCACAACCGCATTGCTGTGTTGTATTCGACTTCGCTCGATCCTATCAGATACTGGGGCGAGGTGACCCCCAATATCTAATGGTAGCAGTCTCTCGATCGTGTGTCTGTGCAGGATTTGTTCTGGGTACGCGGGCCGTTCTGATGGTGAGTGACATGCCGGACTGGCAGTATTTCGCGTGGGGGAGTTCATGCTGTACATATCACTTGGCCCTGTATTAATGTGGGTAGTGCGGAGCTGAGCGTGATGCTCCCAATTCAAGGCAATGGCTTACACCTCCTTCCAGGCCCTGTCCTTTACTACTATCATCCATACCCTACACCACCAACACCACCACATACCCCAAACACCCACCCCAGCAGTCACCCCCCCACCCCACACCCCCTCCCCCCCCCCCCCCCCCCCTCCCTCCCCCCCCCCACGGCGAATACTCCAGCGGCATGCCTCCCACAGAACTCCCGCGCACGGCCAGACCTAAATCCTCACGACACACGATCGAACTGCTACCCTCACGTACACCCGCCCCCGAATCAATACTGATCGACAGAGACTGCATATCATCAAGAGCGAAGCCCACTTTCATCGCACTCCCCATAATGCCCTCCCCAGTACTATCATCAACTGAGAGAACATTTTGCGCTGCTATTGATGGCGCGACATTTTCCAACGCCGCGCCACCACTATCAGAATGAGTGCCCAACCGCGCGTCACGCCCACCACCCTGTATCGCCACCAGTGTAAACAACGGCGCAATACCTGGTGGCGGACTGCCACTCAGTCGTGCTAACTGCGTCCAATAGCTATCAGCGCCTTCAGCACCCCTAGGCGACACCACCGGCACTAGTGCGGGAGTGGCTACGCCCCCCCCCACTCACTGACACCTGGTGGCGGTCCCCTATGACGCCGGCACCTGTATTAAGAATACATGACGCTATACAAAACTTCAACATCCTGAAACATAGCTCGACCCGCGAATTCATTGAGCGTGGTGGCAGTGTACTCAAGACAGAAGCGTCAATCGCTCACCTGGCGATCCCAACCGCGTCGCAGACGGCCTTTCCGTAACCATCATCTGGTACTGGCGTCCACTACCACAGTTGACTGCCCCGATGCAGCACCCCTCCATATAACTACACAATACGGAAGTGAACCTACCTTCGGAGTCCAATCCGCAGGCTTCCAGCACGTCCATACTCCACCCTTACGCAGACTTGCAGCTGGCTCATTGGCCCTCCCACCAATGCTAATAGCGCCCCACTACCCAAGCAGATTCTCTCTCCGAGCTCCCATAAGTCGTCACGCCAGTTTACTCGTACAAAGAACACAAGATTCAAATTCAGTGTCACGTCAACCCTTGGTTTAATTGAACATCTGCCTCTCCGCGCAACTGGTATTAATTTGTTGTTCAGTAGTTGTCTGACCCGCCCCCTGACTCGCCAGATCCCACATCGACTCTATAGGTGTGTGTTGGGGGGTGGGTCAGCCACACGCAGTAGAGGTCAGCCCAGTTGGGGGTCTGACCGGTGGCTACCCGTGCCGCCACCTAGCGCAGTGTAATGCTACTGCGTTGGTGGCGTCGTAGTCTCCGCTGCTACCGCGTGATAGTAGAGCTCATGTTCAGACTACTACATACTCATAACATCTTTGCAGTCCCTAAATCTGTTGCGGCTGGCTATAGAATAGTTGTCGATTGTAGTAAGCCGACCGACATTTCAGTAAATAACTTTGTCTATGACATTACACAGAAATTCTCATACCAAGGTCTTGATGATCTTGTCAAAATGATGATCCAATGCGAGTTCATTGCCTCTGTAGATATTAAGGACGCCTACAGGGCGATTTCTATACACCCAACCGACCGGCCTCACCAGGTCTTATCTTGGAACTTCGGTGAAGGAACAACAATTTTCTTTGACAATCGTCTGTGTATGGGCCTCTCCTCAAGTCCCTTCAACTTCAGTACAATCTCTGACTTCATTGTACATTGTGCTCGCAGGGATGGGGTCCTTCGCACTGTTAATTATCTTGACGATTTCGCTGTTCTCGGTACTGACTTCGAGGACTGCCTTCAGAATCAGCTATTAATAATGAAAGTTTTACGCCATCTAGGCTTCTACTTGAGTTATTCTAAACTGCCCGCTCCAGCCCAATGCCTAAGGTTCTTGGGGATAGATATAGACACTGTAAACTTGCAACTCAGACTCCCTGTGGACAAGATTGTTAAGCTAAAACATGTGCTGTGTCTCTTCCTGGGCTGAAAGTAGGAGTCTCGCAGGGAACTCGAACGCTTGGGTGGATGCTTCGCACACTGCTCGACGGTCGTCCGGGGTGGGCGCTCCTTTTCCACCAGGGTCTACGACGCTATTCGCCAGCTGAAAACAACATATTATAAACTAAGGCTAAATAACGAGTTCCGCTCTGAGTTGAGCTGGTGGCTCAGTTTTGTGGATTCCTTCAATGGTTTTGCTAAAATGCTGGGTGTCCACACCACTACTCTTTCAGTTTATAGCGATGCATCAAACTGGGGCTTTGGAGCGACCCACTCGGACGACTGGTTGGTGGGTAGTTTTGGCCCAGATCACACTTTGATGAAGGAGCTGGGCCATCATTTTTCCAGCTGTTCCCCTGATATCAATAAGTTGCATATTAACATAAAAGAAATGTGGGCCGTCGTTGCTGCCTCCAGATGCTGGTGTCATTTATGGAGGGATTGCTGTATAGTGTTTGTAACAGATAATAATACTGTCCGTACCGCCCTATCAACTGGGCGCTGTGTAAATAAGCATATCATGTTATATGTAAAAGAGCTCTTCTGGCTATCGATTACCTATAATTTCGAGATTAAATCTGCTTATGTCAGAAGTAGTGATAACATTATTTGTGATGCCCTAAGCAGGTGGAGAGATCCGGTTAGTAGGAACTGGGTAATATGTGCCGATCATGTGGGCCGCTTATGTTGCACCTTGCTCTTTTCTAACTAACTCCTCTTCGTTTCCAGGTCTGGATCGCTTGAGGGGGGCGGCTAGGGCTATGGGCGACCGCTATTAGTCGACAAACTCCCGCTCAACTAGGGCGATGCAACTCAAGAAATATCTCGCCTTTATAGAGGAGTTCAGGGGGGTCCTTGCGCCATTGCCATGCCCCCCCTCTCAGGTGGCTATCTACATCGTTTGGTTAGCACAAACTCTTAAGTACTCATCCATTACAAACTACCTGAGCGCCCTTAATTTTTTTCTCAAATCTGAGGAGAGTGACCCTATTGATTTCACCTCACATCAAATACGTACTGTCTTGGGGGGTACTAAGCGCACTCTTGGTTGTGCGGTCAAGCTCGCAGCGCCCCTACTGCCCGCTGAGCTAATTAAAATGTTTTCCTTTATGTCGGCAAGCGTGGGCCACGTTTGTACGCATGCTGCCCTTTTGCTTGCTTTCAGGACGCTATTGCGCAAGTGCCAGATCACTGCCTCTGAATCGGTCTTGCTGCGCTCAGATTTCGCCTTTTATAACTGGGGCATGGTGGTAAAAGTTCACCACTCAAAGACGAATCAATTCTCTGAGCGTGAGCTCCTCATACCCGTGAACTGTGTGCCGTATTCTGGGTAAAAAAGCACTTTGCCCACTCTAAGGTGGGCCCCAGTGAGCCGGCATTCCAGGTCCCTTCTGGGCCCAGTGGCTATGCTCCGCTTGACTACCCAACTCTGCAGTCGACCATTAAGCATTTTGCCTCCTTGGCGGGTCTTACCAGAGACAATTTTTCATGCCACTCGCTTCGGCGAGGTGGCTGTACTTATTTGGCCTTACAAGGAGTTTCGATCGACAAAATTAGGACCAGGGGAGACTGGTCCTCAGATGCTATTTATAAATACATATCCCACCCCCTGTCTGATCGGATCATCGCTGAGATGTGGGTGGCTGCAGCCCTTTCAGCTGCCACTTAACTCTGTCTGGGTGGGTCCCTGGGAAATAAAGTTGTATCCTCCATTCCGTTTCCGTCTCAGTGCATAGCTTACACCGACGTATATACTACGTATATCCGGATGTAGGCGGCGCACGGGGAAGACCCCCCCCTACCGGTTTGGGGAACCATGGGGGGGGGGGGGGCGGCTATTGTAACAGCCGCGACACCCACTTATACAGCCCACTTGCCGCTCGGCGGCTGCCTCACTCTGTGCTGTGACGCCGGACTGTTAACAAATTTTATTTTGTATTCCGGTAGGGCACTATGCGCTCAGCCAGATACTGACTATTGACTTATTATGTGATATAAAGTTGTATCCTCCATTCCGTTTCCGTCTGAGTGCATAGCTTACATATGCATATACACACACGTGTCTATATGCATATACACACACATATATATGCATATATAGGCATAATTATAAACATATACACGCATACATGTGGATATATGTGGATATATATGCATATATACACATATATAAGTGTAGATATGTATATATAAGCTGTGCGTAGCTTACACCGACCCCGGAACCCCCCGCATTGGCAGGTGGGGCGGGGGGAGTGGGGGCCTGTCTACTTCGCTGTCCCCGTGCCCAGCAATAAACCCGAATGAGCGATCCCACTCATTCCAGACCATTATTCACATGCTGTCAGGACCTCCCAGCATTCTGCCACCAATTGGACCCCTCCGGATTGCAGTTCCTCTGTAGCTCAGATGGCAGAGTGTGGGTCTCAAGATCAAGTGGGTAACTGTTTCGAATCTTAGAACCGGAATACTTTTTTTTTTAAATGTCTTAATAATTTTGTTTAAATTCATAATTATATTAATATTAATCAATATGCCTTTACCTGATTCCACAGTACTCGACTTTACCCGGCTCGACTTTACCAGGCTCGACTATACCCGGATCGCCTTGTGACAAAAGTGTACGTTTAAACATGCACGTACTTGTACGTGTAGCCATGCACGTACATATTCAGCAGTGTTCAGGTAGGGCACACACGTGAAGAAGATTAATTGTATGTACATCATTGACACCAGTGTGAGTGTGGTGGCATTCCATTTCAGAGCCCTGTTAGCCTCTACGTTACGGATGAGTGATTTGTACTGTGCGGGCGGTTCACATAGATGACCTAGATTGAGACTAAAGCCGGGATTCCAAATCCGGGTGTAGGCCGCAATATTTCACCTTTCATCCCATCCACGACTTGTGCGTGCTTGTGCGTGCGTGCTTGTGCGTGCTTGTGCGTGCTTGTGCGTGCTTGTGCGTGATTGTGCGTGCTTGTGCGTGCTTGTGCGTGCTTGTGCGTGCTTGTGCGTGCTTGTGCGTGCTTGTGCGTGCTTGTGCGTGCTTGTGCGTGCATGTGCATGCTTATGCGTGCTTGTGCATGCATGTGTGCATGTGCGTGCACGTGCGTGTGCATGCTTGTCCCTGCATGCTTGTGCATGCTTGTCCATGCATGCTTGTGCATGCTTGTGCGTGCTTGTGCGTGTTTGTGCGTGCTTGTGCATGCTTGTGCGTGCTTGTGCGAGCTTGTGCGTGCTTGTGCATGCTTGTGCGTGCTTGTGCGAGCTTGTGCGTGTTTGTGCGTGCTTGTGCGAGCTTGTGCCTGCTTGTGCATGCTTGTGTGTGTTTGTGCGTGCTTGTGCGTGTTTGTGCATGCTTGTGCGTGCTTGTGCGTGCTTGTGCGTGCTTGTGCGTGCTTGTGCGTGCTTGTGTGTGCTTGTGCGTGTCTGTGCGTGCTTGTGCGTGCTTGTGCGTGCTTGTGCGTGCTTGTGCGTGCTTGTGCGTGCTTGTGCGTGCTTGTGCATGCTTGTGCGTGTTTGGCCGTACTTGTACGTGCTTGTGCGTGCATGTGCATGCTTATGCGTGCGTGCTTGTCTATGCTTGTGCATGCTTGTCCATGCATGTGTGCGTGCATGTGTGTGTGCATGCTTGTCCCTGCATGCTTGTGCGTGCTTGTGCATGCTTGTGCGTGCTTGTGTGTGCTTGTGTGTGCTTGTGCGTGCTTGTGCGTGCTTGTGTGTGCTTGTGCATGCTTGTGCGTGCTTGTGCGTGCGTGTGTGCTTGTGGGTGCTTGTGCATGCTTGTGCGTGCTTGTGCATGGTTGTGCATGCCTGTGCGTGCTTGTGCATGGTGGTGCGTGCTTGTGCGTGCTTGTGCGTGTTTGTGCGTGCTTGTGCGTGCTTGTGCATGCTTGTGCGTGCGTGTGTGTGCTTGTGCGTGCTTGTGCGTGCTTGTGCATGCTTGTGCGTGCTTGTGCGTGCTTGTGCGTGCTTGTGCGTGCATGTGCATGCTTATCTGTGCTTGCGCATGCTTGTGTGCATTCTCCTGGGTGCTTGTACATCCTTGTGCGTGCTTGTGCATGCATGTGCATGCATGTGCGTGTGTGCATGTGTGTGCATGTGTATGCTTGTGCATGCATGCTTGTACGTGCTCGTGCTTCATACTATAATAGATTGCAGTAAACCAGGAGGCACTTCTGAAAAGATTTTGTTGGGAAGATATGCTCCACAAGACACATACAAGGTATTCATCCCAGTGATCGCCCTCTTCAGGCTATTTGTTGGGTTTCGGTACAGGGGCTGGCCCTGAAATAGTATTTGATAATCACTTGTGCATGGGCTTGTCCTCCGGCCCATATACCTTCAACTGTATTTCAGACTTTGTTGTGCACTGCAGGGCCGAGGAGGGTATTGAGAGAGCTGTAGATTATTTAGATGATGTTGCCATTCTTTGTTCGTCTTTTGAGGACTGCTGTGCAAATCAATGTATAATCACTATTCTGCGCAGTTTGGCTTTTTATTTAAGTTGTCCGAAGCTCCTCGCCTCAGTCCAGTGCACCAGGTTCCTTCAAATGTATATTGATAGTATGAACCTTCAGTTGTGGTTGCCAGAGGACAAGCTCATAAAGCTTGAGAGTTAGTTGTTGGAATTCTTGGGTAAACATAAGGCCACGTGCAAGGAACTAGAATGCCTTGGCGGCTGCCTCGGCCATTGCTCGACGGTCGTCTGGGGGGTCACTTCTCTACCCGCATTTACAACGCCATACTGCAGCTGAAAAAACGTGTTTACAAATTTTGCTTGAGCGAGAAGTTCAGATCTGAGATACGATGGTACCTGGAGTTTGTTGATCATTTTATTGGCTACGCGAAGCTTTTGGGTTCTCATGCAGGTGCCATGTCGGTTTATAGTGATGCATCAGACTAGGGGTTTGGGGCGACCCACTCCGACAACTGGCTAGTGTGTACATTTGTGGGTGATGGCCATCATTATACTGAGGCTGACAGGGTTAGTGTTGAGGCCGACATAAACGAGAACAAAACGTGGGCAGTCCTTAGTGCGGCTCGCCGTTGGGACACTTGTGTGTTGTTTTTGTCACTGACAATCACACTGCGCGGCCACCACTGACCACCGGTTACTGTGTCAATAAACAAGATCATGGAGTGGGTTAACACACTATTCTGGACCTTGATTAACTCCACTTTTGATGTGAAGTCGGTCTATATAATACCCCTGTCACACTACGACGTAATGAGCGAATGTGAGCCTAATGTGGTGATATTTCGTCATTACGTTGATGTACGTTGGATTACCTTATGATGACGTCATAATGACGTTAGACTGACGTCGAGCTACGTCACATTACGTCGTGTTACGTCGAGTTACGTCGATGTTTTGGACATGTTCAAAAGTTTTGACGTAGGTCAAACGTAAGGGTTTACGTTCGCCGTACGTTCTGTTCACGTTCAGCGAACGTCAATGATGTTAAACGGACGTTAGGCCAACGTTCCTCACTACGTTCCACTACGTTCCACTATGTTCCACTACGTTCCACTCGTTGACCCACATTAAAACCGGTGGAAACGTAATGGGAAAGTCAGGAGAACGTCAGGAGAACGTCAGGAGAACGTCAGGAGAACGTGCATTCAACGTACGTTCAACGTCTCATGACATAGCTAACGTCACGTAACGTTCTTCTGGCGATGGAATAACGTTCATAACGTTCCGTGAGCATCATTACGTTGACCTCTCTCGTTGAATGACGGTATCACTACGCTTTACCGACGTTACGCTCTCGTCCACTACGCTGCATCCACGTTCAACTTGTGCCCAAATTTGCATACTACGCCGAGAAGTTCAACGTTCTTCACGTTCTCCCTACGTCGACGTCGTTACGTCGTAGTGTGACAGGGCCATTAAGAGTAAGGAGAATGTCACTTGTGATGCCCTTAGTAGGTGGCAGGATATCTCGAGTATAAATGATATAAGCTGTACCTACCATGTGGGGCGGTTATGGTGTGGCCATGTTTTTAGATGATTTACTGTTTTCCATTTCATTACAGGTTTAGCGCAGCTGGAGGGCCAAGTTACGGTGATTTGTGACCAATATTTCTCAGCTAATTCGAAGTCAACTAGATGGATGCAGGTGTGGAAATACCTCACATTTATTGAGGAGTCCCATGGCTTGCTTTCATCCTACCCTGCCCCTCACCCCAGGTCGCAATGTATGTAGTTTGGTTGGTGCGCACACTTAAATTTTCCTTTATCACAAATTATATTCGTGCCCTTAACTTCTTCTTGAATGCAGATCAGGCCTTGGGACTATAGAACCTTGCAGGCCACAACCAAGCTCTTCTCTGCCGAGGTGGCGCTCAATGCCCACTCCTTCTCCTGGCACTCCCTTTGTAAAGGGGGGCGGGGGAGGAGTGCATGTTTCTATGCCTCCAGGAGGCGATGATTGCTGAAATAAAGGTCAAGGGATACTGGTCCTAGAGATACTGGGTTGTTTGTAACCTTACGACAGTTACCGGTTGCAGAACTGCAATATTATAGAGAAGCTCCGATAAATCTGCCCAATCTTTGGTTGAAGAATAATCTTCTGGCGGGGCGGTGGTAGAAGCTGGGGGATGTCTTTACAACGATTAAATGATGAGTCGGTGGGCCGGTCCAGAATCTCCAATCCGGCAGTAGCACAGCACCTGTATCCAGCAGACAGCAGCAAGGGTTTCTGAGGAAGGGCGGGCAAAGATGGGTCCAGCGGCTCTAGCAACGAGAAGAAAGCGAGAGAAACCTAAAGGTAAAGGGCCCCACCCAAGCACACAACTCCCTTGGTCAGGGGGAGAAGTATGCCTGGGAGGAAAAAAAAGGGTAGAGTCTAGGAAAGAGAAATGAGGAGAGTTGAGTCAAAGGACCGTGTCTATTTGCTCGATGGCGACCATCCAGCAAGCCAAAGGCATGGACAGAGTAAGGGTAGAAAGTGAAATGCTGGTGGGCTCCCCCTCCTTGAACTCTTTTCAGACATATCAAGGAGGAAGGAGCAAGGCCAGCGGAGAGGAGATAGAGAGAGGTGTGGACAAAGTGCGGTCTGGATAGCAAGTGTGATACTGGTTCTCAGATGTGTCTATAAATATACATCGCATCCTCTAGCTGAGAGGATCGTTGTAGCCATTAGAGTGCCATCGGCCCTTAGTAATAGTGTGCGATCTGTGGGGATCTGTGAATCTATCCTGTCTGGGTGGGTCGTTGACTTTAGGATTATACGCCTAGCCAGGTACATTGTCCATGTTGAGTAAATAAATTAATGTATCCACCACTCTAGTCTTGCTGTGGTGCTTTCCTTACACCCATATATATCATCATCATCATCATGCAATCGGTCGCGATGCGACAAAGACTGCTTTCATTACTTGACTGCCGCTCTCCATTTAGCTCTCTGCTGTGAGAGGTGCGTCCATGAGTCGGACTTAATGTCTCTCAGCTTCAGGTTTCTCTTGATGGTATCTTTGAACCGGAGACGGGGGCGCCCTCTCTTTCTGTAGCCAGAAGACAGTTGAGAATAGAGGATCTGCTTTGGTAGCCTGTCTGATGACATCCTCATGAGGTGTCCAGTCCACCGGAGATTCTTTTTGATCAGAAGATCTTCCATAGAGGGCAGCCCCATCCGTTCGAGTATTTCCTTATTCGTCACTTTGTCCTTCCAGGTTAGCCTCATGATTGAACGCAGATGTCGCATCATGAAGGCATACAGCTTTTTCACCTGCTGTCTGTACACTGTTCAGGCCTCGGCTCCGTACAGTAGGGTGGATAGCACGATTGCGCGGTAGATCACATTTCATGAAAGCTGCCTGCAAAAGTGTTGAAGTGCTGCTGGCTTTTGCAAGTTACCAGCGGCACTCTCTCGGGGAGCAAATAGAGGTTTCACACCGGCAAGAACATGTCAAGACAGGCGCAAAACTATTTGTCCCTGCAGTGGCTGGTCGGGAGATGTTGGGAGTTCCATACATCAACCGCCCTTAATGCTGCCACAGTGACATGGTTTTCTGTTTAGGGTTTGCTCCCTTAGCCTTCGGTTCTGTCAAGGACCTGTGCCACAAGGCAGTGGTTTAGAACTCTGCAAGGCAGGGGCGTCAAACTCCCTGAGGAATTGCTATACCTGCATACCCTCCCCATATATATATTGCCCCGTATACGTTGATGTAGGGAAATCACACTGTGCTGCCCCTACCGGCTGGTGGGGGAACTCACCAGGTAGTTCACGGCCATCCTGCTGGATGGC
>CM059193.1:53574415-53667508 GCA_030323885.1 Branchipolynoe longqiensis | reverse complement strand
GGCGCCTCAGCTAGCCATATACCCAGCCGGCGTGCACTGGCCGCATTAGATCATTTCAACCCAACAGTGTCGCTCATACTCATAGATTCGCATTCAACTTTTCTTTTCTTTTATTGATTTAGGCGGTAGGGAATTATAACCCAGACAGGCACATTGTCCACATTAATAAAATAAAACAATCCATTTAACCACATGATGCATACTCATATATATATATACTTACATAATTACTAATATGCAGTGATATATACAGTACAAGCTCTTAACTCGACCGACCATGGCACTGCCTTTAAATGGTCCATTTCGGGAGGTGGTCGGTTTAGGGAGTGTTTTTTACAATGGGCGATCATTTGGGACCCAAATATAGCAATCAATACAGGGGAGTGGTCGATCTGTGGAGGTGGTCGGTTAGAGCGCTTTTAGTGTTACTGTATATGCATATATATACATGAGATATTATATATACTATGTATATATATAACACAGGGACGCGTGCGTGCATGTCCACAAATATAAGCTATACATATACATATATATAATCTATCACAAAACACATCAGTCATGTTTAGGTAGGATAAGGTGAACATAGTAAGTGTTGGCGTCACGAAGCCGTTGGCAGCGTAGACTTCCTTGTTGCCTCCTCTCCAGTTCCGCATCTCCTCTCCCTCCCCTTCCACCACCCTCCCTCCCCTTCCACCACCCTCCCTCCACTTCCACCACCCTCCCTCCCCTTCCACCACCCTCCCTTCCCTTCCACCACCCTCCCTCCACTTCCACCACCCACCCTCCACTTCCACCACCCTCCCTCCCCTTCCACCACCCTCCCTCCCCTTCCACCACCCTCCCTCCCCTTCCATCACCCTCCCTCCCCTTCCACCACCATCCCTCCACTTTCCACCACCGCCCTCCACTTCCACCACCCTCCCTCCACTTACACCACCCCCCTCCACTTCCACCACCCTCCCATCCCTTCCACACACACTCCCTCCTCCTTCCCCCACCCTCCCTCCTCTTCCACCACCCTCCCTCCCCTTCCACCCCCCCCTCCACCACCCTCCCTCCCCTTCCACCACCCTCCCTCCCCTTCACACACCCACCCTCCACTTCCACCAAACCCCTCCCGCCCCTTCCACCACCCTCCCTCCACTTCCACCACCCTCCCTCCCCTTTCCACCCACCCTCCCTCCCTCTCCACCACCCTCCCTCCTCTTCCACCACCCTCCCGCCCCTTCCACCACCCTCCCTCCCCTTCCACCACCCCCTCCCCTTCCACCACCCTCCCCCTTTCCACCACCCCCCACCCCTACCTCCCTCCCCCCCCTTCCACACCCTCCCTCCCCTTCCACCACCCTCCCCCCCCTTCCACCACCTTCCTCCTCTTCCACCACCCTCCACTCCCCTTCGACCACGCTCCCTCCCCTTCCACCACCCTCCCGCCCCTTCCCCACCCACCCTCACCACTTCCACCAACCCTCCCCCACTTCCACCACCCTCCCTCCCCTCCCCCCTCCCACAGCAACGCCGGAGTAGGCCACACTTCCAGGTAGCCTTATATATATATCTACATTCTCTAATTATGTGCAACAGAGCGTCCCACGACGGACACAGTCGGTACTAACTAGTACCGCCTAGTCCTGTGTGGGGGAGCCACTATCCATCCTTGGGGGCTGCCTGGGTTGGCCTAGCCACTTGCGCGTACGTCTGTGCGTGCGTGTCTGTGTCTATGCGTGTGTCTGTGCTGCACTATATAATGCAATGTAGCGGTGACTTTAGCGTAATGCCACTGGTGATTCTCCCACGAGCATCCCGGGGGCCAGCAGAGGAATGCGTGCAGTGGTGCCACAGATATATATATATATATATATGTATATGTGTGTGTATGCATGCCATTATATACGCCTACATGCCTAGCATTATCATTTCAGACCAAATTACACGGGTCTAGTTCGTACTATTCCTGCAGCTAGCTTGCACAATATAGGCACACACATAACCACACCACTACAAGCACTCACTCACTCACTATTCTATTCACTCACTCATTAACTCTTTCCCACAGACACACAAACAAACACCACCCCTTTAGTATGAAGTAATTAATCGCAACGCGCGATTTCCACAAAGCCAGAACCAATGGGCGTTCAAAGGATCATGTCGACATTCACAGCCGACGATGCTGCCCTTCAACAGACATCCCCTCCACATCGGGACCTGCAGCTCGACCCTGCCGCCTTCAGCTTTGGCGACGGCGGCGGTGTCGGGGGCGGTGTCGG
Organism: Branchipolynoe longqiensis; assembly: GCA_030323885.1. Taxonomy (NCBI): domain Eukaryota; kingdom Metazoa; phylum Annelida; class Polychaeta; order Phyllodocida; family Polynoidae; genus Branchipolynoe; species Branchipolynoe longqiensis. The sequence continues at coordinate 53,665,235 of CM059193.1, read as the reverse complement.
CCGTGTCGTCGGCGGCGGTGTCGGGGGCGGTGTCGGCAGTGTCGGCGGCGTCGGCGGCCAGCAGCAGCCGCCTGAACACGGCGTCTATCCGCCCTACCACGCCGGCGTTTCTCAGCTGGATAACGTCGACTGGGACCCAGAGCTGGATACCATGATCGAGGGCATAAGTGCCCTGGCCGGGTTTGCCGGCACAGGCGCCGGGTGGCCCGCCGTCGCTGCTACTACCGCCGCCGCCTTGTTCCGGTCCGAGGAGGCTGGCGGGACATGGCTGCCCACCGCGGCCCCGGTGATCCCCCTTCCGGTACTGGACGCCGCTGGGACGGAGGAGAGCAGCTCGACGGGCGGCTGGGCAGAGGAGGCCCGTGGGGACCTGCCGCCCAAGGCAGTCCTGGGAAGGTGCGAGAAGCAGATGGAGGTGCATCAGGACTGTCAGCAAGGACGACAGCACCAGTTGTATTACAGTGCTGCGGGAGTGCCACTAACAATAGCCACAGCCACATCCACAGCCACAGCCACAGCCAAAATGACAGTCACAGAAACAACGTCAGCACCGACGTGTCCTTCGTCACTAAGCGTGGAAACGCTCTGGTACAGTGAACTGGAACTGGAGATTACTCAACCACACAGTGAGTGCCATAGCTTTTGTTTATAATGTCTGCTCCAAATTACACATGCGCCATTGCTGCCTCGGTGCATTATAATCGAAAGGCATACATGTACACTTGATGATGTTTGTTTGTTGTTGTTTTACATCCTAGCAACATCGAAAGTCATATCAGGATGGGTACCGATTTTGACAGTATGCACTCATGGTGATTTTATAGTGATGCCCCACTGGATAATCAGGCCACTGGCACCATGACCCGATATCCAACTCAGTCACATTATCCTGACACTGAGCTAACCAGTCCTTGCCCTATCCTAATAATGCTGAGCACCAGGCTAGGAAGCGACAAGTATCAATTTTTAAGTCGACCGGGAACCAAACTAGCAAACTCCCGATCTTCCACGCGCGAGCCTGTGCTCTACCGATTCAGCCACCGAGCCCGGTCACACTTTATGAAATATGGCAGGGGTCTGATTGATTTCAAATGGCTCGAAGATGACCCATTTAAAAGCATTCCACTTACCGTACGGGATGATCAAGGTGCCTACAAGTATATACAATCGCGCCTTTCAATCTGTGTTTGTTTAATTGCACTTACACCAGCTGTTTACCTGTTTACAGACCTATTTCACTATTCATGATGGAGCTATGTTCTAGTGACTTCATATGGTGCTACTAGTAGTATTATTATTCAGCTGAGTCAAAATGAAAGGCCCCCACTGTATCAAAGGATCACATGCGCAATTTTATATATGGACAGGCATCATTGAATTGTGAAAGAACAAAAAGATGCCTTCAACAAATTCTCTTTCGGGGTGGCAGAAAGGCTGGCAAACCGAGGTGGTTACTCTTTAACCAACGTAATTGATATATCTATGCCAGCTGGAATAAACAGGTGTTTTAATATTTTCTAAAATAGATATATATATATATAATCTATATATATCTATATATATCTATGTATATATATTATCTATTTGTTATCTATTTATGTACATCTGGCGCAGTGGCCGAATCGGTAGAGCGCACGCCACACGTGAGGGAGACCCGGAGTTCAGTTCCCGGTCGAGTCAAACCAATGACTTACAAAATTTATACTTCTTGCTTCCTAGCCTGGCGCTGGGCATTAGTAGGATATAGCAAGGACTGGCTTAGCTCAGTGTCAGCATAATGTGACTGAGTGGGATATCAGGTCATTGTGCTGGTGGCATGACTTCCCAGTCGGGCAGTACTATAAAGTCACCATGAGTGCACACTGCCACAAGTCAGTGCCCGTCCTGATATGACATTAGATGTTGCCAGGGCGTGAAACAATTATCTGGAATTGATTCTACATATGTAACTTAGATACTTATTGACTTTTTAAGCATCTGGCGCCATGTAGAAGGGAAGACTGAGACAGTTTAATGAATGCTGTTACTGCTGAAGTCTGTGGTCTCAGACTTTTGGTGTGCTTGCCAAAATGAATTTAGTATGTTTGTGCCTCAAATATCTCAAAAGTTAGCCATTTCAAATGGAAGTTACCTCAAACTAAAATAACGTTGATTATTTCGATCAACCTAATATACTTATCTCAGAAAATTACAAAAATTCAAAACCATCGAACAATGCAACTTTAATACTATAAGTTCGCCCTATTTAGAACACCATTGTTATGCGCCTGGATGTAGTTTGCATTTTGCATTTAAATTATGGATCATATTGATTACACGGTATGCAGAATGCTTCAAACATTCGCAAAGTCTGCACCAACACCATGCGTGTAAGAGTTTAGCTATTCAGTAGTCCACTCTGTGGCGAAGTCTGTTCTCTTCGGTGGCTGCATCGGTCGATTGGCTGGTTGTTGGAGTGTTATGGCCTAGCAACATCTAAGGCCATATCAGGACGTGGTCGCTGCATCGATAAGAGCACAGGTTTTCTGTGCGGAAAATTCGGGAGGTTGAAAAGTGGCCGCACTATTAAGTCACCATGAATGTGCACTGTCACAAGTTGGTGCCCATCCTTATATGACCTTAGATGTTGCGAGGACGTAAACCCCAAGACACAAATCAGTTGTTTTAATGAGACTTGAACTAACCATGGCTCAATCAGTTGGACACTCACTTCCTGTGCGGGAAGGTCGTGAGTTCGATCCTCAACCGAGTCAAACCGAAGAATTATTCATATATAATACGTTTCGCTACCTATCCTGGCGCTCGGCATGACTAGGATATGCCAAGGGCTGGGTGGGTGACTGAGTGTACAGATAATGCGACGAAGTGGCATGTCAGGCCATGATGCTAGCGGCCTGGTATATTTGTGTGACCACACTATAAAGGCACCATGTCTGAGCACTGTCACAAGGCAGTATCAGACCCGGTCGATGTTTCTAGTCCGCAAGATCCCCCCTCCGCCCCCCCCCCCCCCGACAAACCGATTCACAAACTGCAGACCAGATGGGATGGACGAATGATTTGAGCGTCCGTCTCCCGTTTTGGTAGATCGTGGAATTCGAACCCATGGGTTCGAACCCTGGTCGAGTCAAACCATTGACCTACAAATTGATACGTGTCACTTCCTAGCCAGGCGCTAAGCATTATTAGGACAGGGCACGGAACTCGTTCGGCCATCCCGTCTGCATCTTCCCAGTTGAATGCACTCTACGTGTACACACCCCACACATGCGGTGTGTGTTCCTCACAGTTCAAGTAGGTGCAAGGACCCACCAGGTAAGTCCCTCAGTCTCAGCTTGCACTGCACGGCGGTGCTCTGGGAGAAAGTAGCATGTTGCAGGATGCGCCCCCCCCCCCCGACTCAATTATTGATCGCACTCCCAGGTTACCAAAGGTTAGGCAGTCAATTAAATCCACGTTTCTTCCATGTCAGGGAGTGAGTACAACCTTCCCTGGTGAACAGTATCCGAGTAAGCATGGCTTTAAACTTGCACTCTATGTATACACACACACACACATATATATATATATATATATATATATATATATATATATATACATATTTAACCGTCGGGCTATTCCGCCCCCGCTAAAGGCAAGCCTTCGTGTTAATTTATATAATTATTTCCATGTGAATTTCTCGGGCCGGCCGCGGGCCGCTGCTGCCCCTCGTCCCGTCTGCAGGTAGTCCGTGTCTGTCGGTGTACTTCTCGGGCTACAGTCGGCTAGCCAGAGTATCGCCTAAATACGGAGGTTTGCCTCCGCCCGTAATATGTTTAGTACAAAGCGATTATTTAATGGTGTCCACTACTGGCTGGTCTACTCGCCTTACGGTGTATTTAATATGTTTGAATTGATCCAGAACTAAGCAGAGGCGCTAGTGTCCCTGCTACTGTCACTGATAATCAGCCTACGTTAATGTCTTATTTTAGCCAAAAAGATCTATACGTTAATTCCGTTAATATGTCTGTTCCAATCTCCCCGCAGATGGGCTAAGTAGCTGCGTAAGGCCTAGTTAGGCTCAAGGCCCTTAATTATATATATAAAATATTCCAATGTTAGATTCGACCATAGCGGTTTACTCCATAGAAAACTGGAGGACAGTAAAGAATGCAAGGAACGTTCCAATTTACTTTTCCAAGAGCTCACGGCTTTGTTTATTCTTAGCCAAACTAACATTCGAGTAACGTACGTAGTGTAGAAACATGTTATCAACCCTTCCCCTACAGTTTAATGTGAAACACTTTGGAATTTAGATGAAATAGGCCTAAATCTCGGCTAAAACATCAGAGCGTCACAAAGTACGTCTGATCGGTCTGGCCCCGAACGCCCGACCTCCTTTCGTTGCCAGGCGAGTCGCAATTCGCGTCTCCTAGCAACGCTTTACGGCCGGAAACCCCGTCGCCCGTGAATGTTTGGGCATTCGCGGTCTGCCATGGCGAGTAGCCCGTATTCCCAAATACGGGTTAATCGGCGCACGCCCGTGAATGCCATCAGGCTGGCAGTCTCGCCCACTTCACATATATATACATATATATACATATATACATATATATATATATATATATATATACATTAAAACCTCTATGACCGACCCCCTCCACAGACCGACCACTCCCCTATATCGATCGCTTTATTTGGATCCCAACAATACCATTGTAACCATAATTTAACTCCATAAACCGACCACCTCCCTAAATGGACCACTTAAAATCGGTCCCAAAGTCGGTCGATTTAGAGAGGTTTTACTAGATACATAACCAGACGGGATGGCCGAATGAGTTAAGGGTCCGTCTCCCGTTTTGTTATTTCGTGGGAATTGAATACATGGGTTCGATAATGTGACTGAGTGGGATATCATATCATGGTGCTGGTGGCCTGGTCTCCCAGTGGGGCAGCACTATAAATTCTTCATGAGTGCGCACTGTCACAAGTCAGTACCTGTCCTGATATGACCCTAGATGTTGCCAGGATGTAAAACTCTAATAACCAACCAACCATATATACATATGTATGTGCTCTATAATCTATCATGGAAATATAAACAATGACACTACCGCACCTCGGTTCCCTTCTGTATATTGTCTACTATCTACTACCACAGGGGTTAGTTACTACTTGCGCCACACCGGCGCCACCTGTGAGTGGCTCCTGGCCACTCTGAAGCCAACCACTGATCACTACCGCCTCCACACCTGCGCTGATGGTCAGCATTCAAGTTATCCATACATGAAGATATACATATATATTGGAATGGCCCACAGCCCTCCGACTCACACTCTCGCAGTCACACACGGAAGAACACCAAGATTCAATTCAGTGTACGCTTCACCCTTGGTTTATTGAACCCTCTGCTCTCCGTGGCATCAGTAGTTGTCTGACCCGCCCCCTGACTCGCCAGATCCCACATCGACTCTATAGGTGTGTGTGGGGGGGTGGGTCAACCACACGCAGTAGAGGTCAGCCCAGTTGGGGATCTGACCGGTGGCTACCCTTGCCGCCACCTAGCGCAGTGTAGTGTTACTGCACTGGTGTACGGCATAGTCTCCGCTGCTACCGCGTGATAGTAGAGCTCATGTTCAGACTACTACAATATTATATGTTTGGATGGTGAAATCAAACGAAAACAGTTTATACATTGAACTAGTGTTCTCACATAGCAACGATTAGCCAATATCAACGGAATCGAGGAAGACAAGTACTATTGTAATGAATGTCGCACAGAAAAAAGTGTGTACATTGAGACATTGTTCGCACATGGCAGCTGTCCACGAAGATGATTCAGGTCACTGAATACAGGTCTTACTGTACGTACAGCTATGGATGAGTCACAGCCATGAAATAATAACCACATATTAAAAGTGAAATACCTCATGCATTGGAACGCAGCCGAGTCAAACCAGTGACTTACAACATTGGTACCTATCACTACCTAGCCTGGCACTCAGCATTAATAGGATAGGGCAAGGACTGGTTAGTTCAGAATGAGGATGCGGTAACTGAGTGGGATATTTAGTCATGGAGTTGGTGGCTGGGTCTCCAAGTGGGACAACACTGCACAATTGTAATGAGTGCACACTGTCACAAGTAACTGCTCATCGTGATATCACTTCAGGTGTTACTAGGACATGAGACGCCAACAAACAAACTGAGTTCACCCAAATCTAACCTTAATGCAAATATATGTCCCCTACTGTAAGATACTTTATAAATGCTTATAATTGACACTGCTACCAGGCTTTATTCAGATGAATAAGAAGCTTTTTACAACCACCAAAAGTAGTCACTAAGAAATTGGTGGAAGGGGAGGGAATACAAATCAATTTAATAGAATCTGTCACTGCAGAAGTCTATGGTATCAGAGTGTTGACATGCTTTCCAAAATTAATTTTGAATGGTTGCACTTCAAATATCTCAAAGGTTAACCATTAAATTAAAAAAGTATTTCAAGCTATAGTAAGGTAGATTATAAGGATCAACCTAATATATTTATCTCAGAAAATGTCAGATTCTCAAACCCATCGGACTATGCAACTTTAGTACAAAAGTGAATAAAATAGTGAACGTGTTATTCCGATATGTTTTCATGAATTTCCCAAACAAAGATACAGACAAAAAACAGAATCTTGACATAGACTGAACATTCTGTGAGCAGTGTCTGGGAATGGGAGCCTTTCGTTGCAACGCATTTTGCAATATAACGCCGGTAGGTGGCGACACGTGAGGGACCAAAGTGTTGGATGTTTTGCCATTTCCGAACTCTTAAGTGTGTGGTGGGGGTGTAGGGGTAGTCGGGGTATAGGTGTGTGTGGTGGTGTGTATGGGGTGGGGGTATATGTGTGTGTGGTGGAGGATTAGGGGTACTCGGGGCATAGGGGTGTGGTGGTGTGTTGGGGTGGCATATGGGGTATAGGTATGTTGTGGGTAGTTGGGGTCGGGGTGTGTGTGCTTTGGGTGGTTAGGGGGGTATGGTGTTGGGGGTTATAGGTGTGTATGGTTGGTATGTGTATGGGGTGGGGGCATAAGTCGGTGTGTGTGTGGGATAGGGGTACTCAGGGTATAGGTGTGTGCTGTGGTGGTGTGTGTGGTGGCTGTATGGGGTGGGGCATAGGTGTGTGTGGTGGGGGGGGTAGTCGGGGTAGGTGTGTCGGTTGGTGTGTTTTTTTTATGGTGGTGGGGGTATGTGTGGGGTAGGGGTTATATATGTGTGTGGTGGAGGATTAGGGGTATCAGCGGTATAGGTGGGGGGTATAGGTGTGTTAGGTGGTGAGGTGGGGGGTGGGGTATAGGTGTGTGTGGTGGTGGGGTGGGCCGTGGGTGGTGAGTGTGTATGGGGTGGGGGTTAGGTCTGTGTGGTGGGGGGTGGGGGTAAGGTAGCTAGGGTATAAGGTTTGTGGTGGTGTGTGTTTGCGGTTGGGGGGGGATTTGGGTTAGGTGTTGGTGCATGGGGGGGGGGGGTGTAGTGGGGGTATAGGTGTGGGGTGGTGTGTATGGGTGGGGGTCTGGAGGGGGATTAGGGGTACTTCGGGGAATAGGTGTGTGTGGTGTATGTGGTGGGGGGTATGGGGTGGGGGTGTATATGTGTGTGTGGTGGTGTGGGATTAGGGGTATGGGGGTATATCGGTTGTGTGTGGTGAATGTATGTGGTGGGGGTATAGGTGTGTGTGGTGGTGGGGTAGGGGGTAGGGTAGTGAGGAATAGGTGTGGGTCGGTGTGCATGTATGGGGTGGGGGTATAAGGTCTGTTGTGGTGGTGGGGGTAAGGGTAGTGTCTGGGGTATAGGTGTGTGTGGTGGTTGTGTATGGGGTGGGGTTATAGGTGTATGTGTGGTGGGTAGGGAAGTTGGCGGTAGGTGTGGTAGTCGGGGTGTATGGGGTGGGGGTATGGATGTGTATGGTGGGGGGTATAGGGGGTAGTTGGGGTATCGGGTGTGTGTGGTTGCATGTATGGGGCGGGGCGTATAGGTGTGTGGGGGGGGTATGGGGGTTGTAGGGGATTAAGGTGTGTGTGTGGTATGTATGGGGTGGGGGGGTATAGGTTCTGTAGTGTGGTGTGGGGGAAGGGGGGGTAGTCGGGGTATAGGTGTGTGTGGTGGTGTGTATGGGGTGGGGTTATAGGTGTATGTGGTGGGGGGTAGGGCCGTAGCTGGGGATAGGTGTGTTTGGTGGCATGTAATGAAGGTGGGCGTATAGGTGTGTATGGTGGGGGGTGGTAGTCGGTAAGGTTGGTGTGTGGTGGTGTGTATATGTGTGGTGGGGGGAAAGGGTGGGGTTATAGGTGTCGGTGGTGGCGTGTATAGGTAGGTGTGGTAGATTGTCTGGGGCCGGGGGTATAGGTGTGTGTAGGTGGTGGGTAGGGGGGTGTGGGGTTGGGGAATAGGTGTGTGTGGTGGTGTGTATGGGGTGGGTATAGGTGTATGTGGTGGGGGGGGGGGGGGTAAGGGGGTCGGGGTATAGGGTGTGTGTGGGTGGGGGGGTTGTGTATGGGGTGGGGGTTATCATGGGGTGGGGGGGGTATGTTGGGGTAGAATGGGGGTGGGGGTAAGGTGTGTGTGAGGGGGGGGTAGGGGGGAGCCGGGGTCATAGGTGTGTTAATGGTGGCATGTATGGGGTGGGGGTATAGGTGTGTGTGGTGGGGGGTGGTAGGGGTAGTCGGGGTATGGTGGGGGTGTGTGATAGGGGTGTGTGGTGGTGGCATGTGTGTATGGGGTGGGAATAGGTCTGGGTTGGTGTGGGTTAAGGGGAGTCGGGGGGGGTAATTATAAAAAAAGGGGTTGTGTGTGGTGGTGTGTAGGTTTTAGGTGTATGTTGTGGTGGGTAGGGGGTTAGGGTAGTCTGGGATATAGGTTGGGGGTATGTGTGTATGGTGGGGATAAGGGGTAGTCTGGGTATAGGTGTGTGTGGTGGTTAGGGGTTGGGGAAGGTGTGTGTGGCGGGGGGGTTAGGGGGGTAGTCGGCGGGGTATAGGTTTGTGTCGTGGGGTGTGGGGCGGGGTTAGTCTGGGTTATAGGTTTGGTGGTGGGGGATAAGGGTAGTCTGGGTATAGGTTGTGTGTGGCTTCGCGGTGGCGGTTGGCGGTATGGTGTTTGGTGGCATGTGGTGGGGTAGCGTGTGTTAGGGTGGGGGGGTAGGGGGTATTCGGGGTAATAGTGGGTGTGGTTGGTAGTGTGTGTATAGGTCGGTGTGCGTGGGGGGTAGGGTTTGTCGGGGGTGTGCGGGGCGTGTATGGGGTAGGATTATGTGTTGTGGTGGGGGGGTGTGGTGGCGTGGGGTAGTGGGGTATAGGTGTGGTGGTGTGTGTCAAGGTATGGGGTGGTAAATGGATGGGGTAGGGGGGGCATAGGTGTGTGTCGGTGGGCTGGTGGGGGTATAGGGGGTTGGGGGTAGTCGGGGGGTAGGTGGTAGCTGTTGCATGGTGGCGTATATGTTGGGTGGGGGTAAGGGTAAGGTGTGTGTGGTGAGGGGGGGGTCTGGGATAGGGGAGTGTGTGGTTTAGTCAGGGTATACTCGGGGTGGGAGCGTGTATGGGGTGGGTTGTATAGGTGTAGTGTGGTGGGGTTGTTAGTGTTGTGTGGGGTGGGGTATAGGTGTAGGGGGTGTCGGGGAAGGTGGGTGGTCTATGCATAGGTGTGTGTGGTGGGGGTCTATGCGGTAGTCGGGGCATAGGTGTGTGTCGTGGCATGTATGGGGTGGGTGTATAGGTGTGTGTGGTGGTGGGGGTGTAGGGGGTAGTCAGGGTATAGGTGTGTGTGGTGGCGTGTATGGGGTGGGGGTATATGTGTGTGTGTGGTGGGGTATGTGGTGGGCGTTTAGGGCTGTGATGGGGGTGTAGGTGTGTGGTGGGGGTTTAGGAATGCTAAAGATTATGGGGTGCCACTCTGCAAGACACCCATACACCTCCACCACACACACCCTACACACCCACCACACACACCTACACCTACACCACCACCATACCCACCTATGCCCCAACCACAGACGTACACCATCAACCTACACCCCTGGTGCGGTGTAGGTGTGTAGTGGGGGTGTAGGTATGTGTGTTGGTGGTGTAGGTGTGTGGTGGATGTGTAGGTGTGTGGTGGGGGTGTAGGTGTGTGGTGGGGGTGTAGGTGTGTGGTGGGGGTATATGTATGTGGTGAGGGTGTATGTATGTGTGTGTTGGTGGTGTAGTTGTGTAGTGCGGGTGTGTGGGTGTGTGTTGGTGGTGTAGGTGTGCGTCGGGGGTTTAGGGATGTGGTGGTGGTGTAGGTATGTGTGTGCTTGTGGTGTAGGTGGGGGCGTGTGATGGGTGTGTAGGTGGGTGGGGTTGATGTGTAGGTGGTCACTTCTAATGAAATTTTAATACAAGTTCGTTAATAATGTGGGTAGAAGGCTGGAATGAGCTTGTATGCCTTCATCTGTGTTAGGGCTTTCTGGGGATACCATGTTTGATTCTGTAGGATGTGATCTCATAAAACTGTGGCCCATAAATTGTCATATTTCCATAGTTCTTGGACAATTTCTTGGCCATAAATGGCTTTAAATGTTTCCCTTTTTTTTTAGATAACCCTGTAAGTAGGGCATTAAAAAAATATCTTCTCATCATTGCCTATGTCTCTGCCATTATTAACCCTAAAAATTAGGAGTTCAAGTCGATTGGCTGGATAATAATCAGCATTTTTGTGTTGGTGAATTTTGAGCATAACCGTCCATCTGCAATGGTTTATATGGGCATATTGGTGTAAACTATCAATAAATAACACTAACTGCACACATAACTTCATTGACATGATTGGTGCATTGCATATGGAGTGATACAAATAAGGTATTTTAATTAGCATCCATATAAGCATCTAAAACCTAATTTGGTGCAGATATGACCATAGCCATCCATCTTACACTCACATATGTGCTGTGGCATGGATTGTAAAGATTAGTGAAGGATATTCTATAGGGCTAACTATCATGCGTTAACCTTTATATTTGCCAAAGTTTAGCTATTCCTATTTCCCTGGATCTGGTAGTGTTTTTACATTTTCCCATAACCGTCCGTCGCCATAACCGTCCGTCGCCATAATAGGGTGGCAGTGTGAGTATGGGTGTGGATGTAGGTAGGGGTGTGGGAATGTGTGTGTGAGTGTGGGTGTGTGAGTGTGGATGGAGGTGTGGGTAGGGATGTGGGTGTGAGTGTGGGTACCAGTGGGCGTAGGTACCAGACTGAGCCAGGAAGGAGAATGCAACCGTCCGTCGGCGTGACTCTCCGTCGCCATAACCGTCTGTCGACATAATACTGTGGGAGTAGGGGTGTGGGTGTAGGTAAGGGTGTGAATGTTGGTGTGTGATGTGGATGTAGGTGTGGGTAGGGATGTGGGTGTGAGTGTGGGTACCAGTGGGTGTGGGTTCCATACTGGAAGGAGACGGGATGCCCGAATGAGTTAGAGCGTCCGTTTCCCGTGCTGGTAGATCGGGGGTCATGGGTTCGAATCCTGGTCGAGTCAAACCAATGACTTAAATATTGATACTTGTCGCTTCCTAGCTCGGCATTACTAGGATAGGGCAAGGAGCAGTGGAATGAAGAAGACTAGTCATCTGTGACTGAAATTTCCCCTGCTTAAACAACTAATGTACAAAAAAAAAAAAGGAGACCACATCGCATGACCGTCCGTCGCCATAACCATCCGTCGCCATAACTGTCTGTCGCCATAACCGTCCGTCGCCATAACCGTCCGGTGTGGGCGTGGGTAGGGGTGTGGGGGTGGGTAGGGTTGTGGGGTGGGTAGGGGTGTGGGAGTGGGGGTGGGAGTGGGTAGGGGTAGGGGTGTGGGTGTGTGGACGTAGGTGTGGGTGTCATTTTGAGTATGAATTTGTTTTTGAAGTATTGTGTACATGGGTTTGCATAACCGTACGTCTCCCATTTTTCAAAAATAGAAAGATCAGCACTAGGACCACAGTACATGTTAAACTTTAAATACAGGTTGTGAACACTGTGAGTGAGACAAATGGTTACAGCACATTTAAACTACTCAGTCTTGTGATAATTAATACTCTATATTACTAGAAATTAAATTCACCATAACCGTCCATCTCCGATTGGTTTTTGCCCCCATAATTAAATAGTTGTGACAATATAGTAAAGTATAGTTTAACATGTTCCAACAATGTGTTTATTTATTTAAACTAGGAATGTGTATTTTTTGGTATACTTTACAGGTTATTTGCATAACCGTCCGTCTTCCCTTTTTAAATGATAAAACTATCTGTACTATGACCATTGTACCTTCTGGAATATACCTATGTGATGTAGACACTGCATGTGATAAGCATAACAAATGTTAAAACTAAATCTGTTTACTCAGTGTCCTTATAACTATTTACTAGATATTAATTACTGGAAATATGAATGCCCATAACCGTCCGTCTGCAATAATAAAATGGTTACCCCCAAAAAGTACTTCATGCTAGGAGAATAATGTTTATATTTCTCAAAAGTTCAATATTATGGCATATAATTGCATTTTTTTTATAAAGAAAAGATGCTAGTACTTATAAATTGGAGCAACTATTACATAGTTAGTAAAAAAAAACAGCACAGTTGTGGGTGGTGCAGATAAGTTCAGTCCTTTGCCATGAAATAAAAATGTAAATGTAGGAAATATTTCTGACATATTTACATTGACAAATATGTTGAACATGTATACAAATGAAGAAATAATAGGTTAACATTTATTAACTAGGTATATCTATGGCTTAAGTCTATGGAAATGTGTGCAGACGGGCAGTTATGGTCAGTAAGGAACCTTATTCTTCAAATAGTCACAGAATGGTCAATTTTTAGAGTTAACTTGCCCAAATTCTGTCACTAATGTACCAATATGTACTGAATAGAATCAGCTTAGAGCTGAAATGATATAAGGAATTCCTGGAATACCTCCTCAGAACTCTAAATGTTGCAGTTTGATGAGAATAGACCAGGTGTGCGTGGTGAGGGTGTAGGTGAGTGGTGGTGGTGTAGGTGTGGTGGGAGTGTGGGTGGGTGGTGGGAGTGTAGGTGGGTGGTGGGTGTGTAGGTTAGTGATTGGCGCAGAAGACCCGGCGGCTACTGCCGCCTGGCGTGTAATCCGGCCAGAAGGTCTGCCATTATATTTCAGTAATTACAGCTGGACTGGTGAGGAGTGTCTCCGAACCTATAACGGTTCACGAGGCATGTAAGGCAATCGCAGATCTCTCAGCACTGACATTGGCCGCATTCAAAAGCGAGGCACTCGACGGTGGCGCCCCCATAAGCGTGAGATTGGTTGACAGTTGGCAGACATGACATGACAGGTATCCAAAAGTGTGGTAATTTACTCTTTCTATTCTAATCTTGACAAGACTGCGAGTGACCTACCTATCTGATAGACACAACAGTGAATAGCTGATAACAACATGGCTTTACTTTCTTGACCTGTACCACTTGCAGATTGTTTGGTCGTAGATAAAAGATTCACTCCTATGCAGGGTATCGGTGAATGACAACATCTGAATATGGGCGAAGATAGCTTTAGTATGGAACAGCAAGTGGAATTCCTGGTTCCAGTATCCAATAGTTGTGTTGTTCGACACAGAGTTGGTGAAGTGGGAGAGAATGCAAAAGACAAGATGGCGACCACAGAATGCTGTCAATTTCATTTTTAAAGTTGATTAAGCTGAATGTTTTATTACATGTTCAACTCAAAAGTAGCAGGTAAATGTGAAGATGTACGTGAAGAATATATGTTGCTTCTTAAAGTAAGAATGCATCCAACTTAGAAAACGGTGCACTTATTAAGTCCGTATTGCCATAGAGAAGGGCATACCAAGTCAATTTAATAGAACTTAATATTGGTGAAGCCTATGGGGTCAGAGTTTTGACAAGTGTGCCAACATTAATTTATCTTTTTTTTCACTTAATGTATCTTAAATGTTAGTCATTATAAATCAAAATGACTTCAAGTCAATGGGTGTGCACTGTCACAAGTCGGTACCCGTCCTCATATGACCGTATATCTTTCCACAACATAACACTCCATCAACCAACCTATATATATGAAACTGAATTTCAGGGGCGAGGACCAAAGTCTATTTCAAGTGGGGGAGGAGGTTTTAATTCAAAATAGATTCATGGGGGGGGGGGGGCAATTTTGAGGATTGATTCAATTTCGTGACAGCAGCACTGAGTATTTAATTATTCGATATGCATATATGACATATCTACATATTTATTTATTTATTTACTTAGAAACAGTGGTCGAATCGCTAAGACGCTCGCTTCCCGTGCAGGGGGCATGGGTTAGAATCCTAGCCGACTCAAACTCACTTTCCGACTCACATAATTAATAGTTTGCGCTACCTAGCACAGCGATCAGCTTCACTAGAGCACGGCAAAGGCTGGTCAGCTCGGTATCAGGACTATGTGACTGAGTGGGATATCGGTCATTGTGGGGGAAGCACACTCATGGCGATTTATTGTGCTGCCCCACTGGGATACCAGGCCACCAGCACCGTGGCCTGATATCCCACTCAGTCATATTATCCTGACACTGAGCCAACCAATCCTTGCCCTATCCTATTGATGCCAAACTTACTGGGAATCGACAAGGTTTGACGCGACCAGGGTTCGAACCCGTGGGTTGGAATGCCACGATCTACCAAAAGGAGAGACGGATGCTCAACTCATTCAGCCATGCCGTCTGGTCTCGGCCAGTGCGGCAGGACTCTAGAAGTTGCTCAGACATCAGAGGCGCACTGTTATCAGTCAGTATCAGTCCCCATAATTATGATCTTAGATGTTGATACACAAGCAAACAAGCACACTCTTAAGTAGCTATAAGTGTGCACGTGCACGTGCACTGTCACAGATGGATACCTGTCCTGACATATCCTTAAAAGTCGCTAAGATGTAAAACTTAAACAGTTATATCAGTAAATTTATCAAATATAAATGTAGCAGATAGTCCCATTAAGCCGATTTTAGGGCTTCTATTCCCAACTAATGCAGAATATGTATATATATATACAGTGCCACCTCTCTAACCGATCACCTCCACATATCGACCACTCCCCTATATCGATCGCTTTATTTGGGTCCCAATAATACCATTGTAACCATATTCTAACTCCCTAAACCGACCACCTCCCTAAACCGACCACTTAAAGTCGGTCCCAAGGTCGGTCGATTTAGAGAGGTTTTACTGTATATATATATATATATATATACATACAGTAAAACCTCTGAAAAATGCATATATATATATATATGCTTTCCTATATTTATATAGGTGCATATATATGACATATAAGAAAAACTTAAATATAAATAATTAGAAGTTTGTGTTGTTATTTCATCCTCCTCCAATAATGTCGCATTATTCTATTAACCTCCTCGATTGCTAAGATGATATGACCACTCGGTTCTCCCCTTCACTACCCAACTGTGTGTATATATGTGTATATAATATGTTTATTGCAATATACCACTGTAAGAATAGGTGGGGAGGCAGCAGGGTTTCTCCAGCGCTCGGACGCTTGGGTGGCGTAAGGGGGTGACGTGCCCCCCCCCCCCAACCCCTAACCCCCTCGCCCCGTTGACTGCTGTAGGAGGGCAGAGCTATCAGAGGCTATGGTCTGGGCTCTTGGTATATGTTCGCTATTTCATTGTCCAGCCAGAACCGCCATTCCTAGGACTACTGTATCAACAAGGAATTTTTTTCCTTTTATTTGATTGTAATTGTATTTATGGGCAGGGCCATAGAGTTAGGCTAATAAAGATTATTGTCAACCATTTATGTCTTTTGATGTTGTAGCTAATGCTTTCACCCACACACCCACATATATATTTATATATATATATATATATATATATAAATTTGCCTCCATACAAACAAGGAGAGAAGCATACTTGATATGGGATGGACAATCTTTATTGCCCGTCTTGGCTAGCAATAGATGCTTACCGGTTAAAGTTCAAAATCCGGGCCAACACTAGTGAAATATGGCAGCCAAGCGGTGGAGCGGTGCTGGGGCCACAATTGAGTAGTCCCGAGCTCGCAGGCACTGGGCAGCGATTGGACATTATTAAATATTACAAATATATATACACGATCTCGGAGAATATATTTATTATTAACGTTTACTCTGGCACTTTATATACACATAATATTATTATTATACCCCTTATAAATTTGTCTACATTCAAACAAGGAGAGAAGCGTACTTGATATGGGATGGACAATCTTTATTGCTCGTGTTAGCTAGCAATAGATGCCAAAGGAGGTGCACCTATGCCTCCCCCCAACCCAAGCAAAGTACGCCTCGAACTAAGAGTCGCCGAAACCCACATGTCATTTACAATCCTAGAGCCCAGGGGGTTCTTGATATAGGCATAGACGGTCTCTGAGACCCAATCCCCCCTCACTTTCAGCTCTTCAATGCTCGCCCCGCACATGTGCAGGAACGTGCATCCCCCGCACCTCAATGAATGCGAAGACAATTGTGCCGTGTCGAGGCCTGCCCTGGCGGTGAACAGTCTTAGTGTATCCTGATACGTTAAATATGGCATCGGGACTGATCCCAGTTCCCCAGGTATTCTGAAGGCTCCGCCCCCCCTCCCCCGCTGGTATCTGACGAAAATGATACTTGGTCCAAAACACTGCGCATAGTTCACATAGCTGCACACCTGGCTATGGGAATCTCTAGGACTCTCTCACAAAACTGTATAGTTTTGGACCTATGCACGTTCAGCACCATTCCCCAGTCATGGAATTGAAAGTTCCCCCTTGTTAACATCGTGTCTGAAGTGGTCACCTGCGACTTCCTCAAAAGTCCCCTGAAAGAGAACAATATGGCCGCACGCCATGCCACACACCATGGCCGCATGCCATGCCACATGCCCTCTGCGGCTCATCTCCTTTAGAGTGCCTAATATCCTTTAATGTCGATGATAGTACAACATTTGTGTAGTCAATAGGGGATTTATCGTTCACCCTTAACAAGTAGCTTAGCCCACTAACGTAATTCTGCACAGACCCATACTTCAGTGCGCGTGATAACCAAGTGGCATATAATGCCACCTGCTCCTCTAAGCAATGAAAAGTAGACCCCCACATGCAGGCTAACAAATTCTAAATACTTCTTGATTTGTACCCCCCTGGACAGCTTCGAATTCTTTGAGTAGCACTGTGCCTGGAATGCCTTCTGTTCCGCTTCCACTCTACTGAGGAGGCCCTGCCTGAGCCTGTCGTCAGGGTGAATCAAAACCGCTCTATATGCATCTTTTATGTCAACAGTACATAGAAATTCTTCCCGTTCCATAATATCGGTAACATCATCGACCCCCTTGTAAGAAAACTTTTTTGCGATCTTATTAGTACAGGTATTAACTGATTCACCATGGGGCCTGCTGCAATCGACCACAGTGCGCCCACCTCCATCGTCCTTTGGCACAACAAAAGCACCATGAGTACAAATGTGTTTTGTGTCAGTTTCAGATATGACACCAGTAGAAAGTTCCTCGTTAAACTTCTTACACAAGACCTCCGCCTCCCATGCTGCGGTCTTCTTTAGCTTCGTAGCATCGTATGTCAATACGCAATCACTATTGATCACACGAAAACCAAAGACCACTCCTGTCAATATGTAGATGCAGTCCGGATCTACTTCACCTCTCATGCATGCCTCCATGAACACCCGGCATGATTTGAGCTGAGCCCTCACTCCAGCAACATAATGCACACAAGTACAAGTTCCTAATACACAAGTGGCACTCACACGGAAAGTTAGGGGCTCCATCCTGATTTCCTCGCTAATCCTCACCTTGATGCAGTCGCTGTCACTGTATTAGATCTCAAGTCGACTGTTACAAATGGCGCCCTCTGGCAGCCGCCAACTGGCCCAAGACACTTGTCCTCTCATAACAGTTTCCTCGCTCCCTCCTACACTGGTGTCGTTAGTATCAACACTGTACTTTTCGCCGCATACCAAGAGGTTGGTACTCCCAGTCCCCTCGCTATATACTCCAGTCACAGTGTCCTCCCTTGTCACTGGGTCTTCGCTGCTCTCCTGCCTTTCGCGTACGGTATCGCTGCACATGTTTATCCGTGCCTCGCCGGTGCACATGACACCGACCGCCTGACGTCCCATGACCAGGTCCGTCGTCAGCTGTTGACTGGCCCAGTTCTCCCGTGCCACATCGCTGCCCTCGATACATAACAGTTCCTCGACCGACCCCCCCTTCCGAACACGATGCACCTGCGTGAGTTCGGTGCTACTGGACCAAACAAATCAGTAGACACATGGGTCTGTCTCCTTGTAGCACATCAATCTTTGCAATTGTACCTCTTATGTGACTTCGACACATATTTTGAGCAAATATGGGTGAAGCGGCATTCCTCCTCAGTCCGCGTACAGCCTGCTTTGCCATTCCAGGCATAATCTACTTTACTTTACTTTGAATTAACTTTAAATATAAATGACTAACTTCGAAGATATTTGACGGTGAATCAGGCCAACTAATTTCTGGTGTGGACGTCGACATTCGGACACCATAGCCTTAATATTTTCAGCAGAAACATTTTCTAATAACTTGTTGTAAATATAGTTTATTCATTGAATAAAGTCTTTTGTCAGAGCTGTGGCACTGGTCTTCCAGCCATGTGACAATACAGTTATTTACAATATATGTATATGTAGTCTGATATTGTCATCAGCAGCTAGCTCAAATCAGCTGAAATAACAAAATTAAACATTCAAAGACTTACATATGGTATAGTTTGACAATTCATATATAAAAATAGCAGTTATATTTTGTATTCATACACACTTAATACATACATGTGTATTGATTAGACCTTAACATTACGGAGTGGTTAGGTGCATAGTTTCCCTTCATAGGTTTGTATGCCTACTATGTTGTGAATTGCAAACCTATCATGTTGTTGGAGTTAACATTTTGAGATGGAGTGTTAGTAGAATGGTTTGTTTATTCTGTTAGATAGAGTGTGGTTAGCTTGTAGGGTTATACTTAAAAGTTGGTATTCTATGTTTCAAACAAGAGCTGAGATGAGCTGAAACTAGCACATTTCATAGCTGCACCCAGTGTATTAGCATGTGCCATGTGCTTTGGGGGGGGGGGGGGGGTTGCTCTGATGCATCCCACAATGCACCGCGCCGCTGGAACCGTGATGTAGTCTATT
Organism: Branchipolynoe longqiensis; assembly: GCA_030323885.1. Lineage (NCBI taxonomy): Eukaryota > Metazoa > Annelida > Polychaeta > Phyllodocida > Polynoidae > Branchipolynoe > Branchipolynoe longqiensis. The sequence goes on along the minus strand of CM059193.1, from coordinate 53,646,007 downwards.
ACTTGAATGTAATAACAATATTTTATTATTTTAAAATTGATCTTGTAATTAGATAGTCTAAATGACTGAGAACCCAGAAGACCAGTGTTTCGGCGCTGAATAACTATTGTATTCATGTGAATATTTATATATATTTATATATATATATTATCTCCTGCCCAAGTGTTCCCATTTCACTGCAAATACCAGAACGAAAGTATTGTTTGAATTCAAAACATAAAAGAGAAATACTGGACTCTCCTACACATGACACATACTCCGTCTACTCTTTGGTGAGATCAACTCGACATGTTAACATTTGAGTAGAATTGAGGTACAAAACCTGATTGATAAGACATTATTTATTTATCAAAGGAAGCGGACCTGTCTGAGAGGAGGCATTACATTTTCATGTCTCGAGCTTTATCCACAGTTTCATTAGAGCGAACCATGCTACCTGGAAAAGACATGGCATGGCTATGTATACAGAGCAGACAAGTCTCACTGATCTGTGCTTGCACCCTAGCTAACTTGGTAAAGAATAAAAAACAATTAATCAAAGTATAAATTGCGTTAACAAAATTTTCCCATTTTTTGTACACTCGTTTATAATTCACAACGTCACAAGGGAAACTACGTAGGACGGGAATTTAATTTGGCAATAACTTTTTTGAGAGTTACAGTTCAGGTTAAATGTGATAGGATCGATATATCATGGGTTCGAGTCATAAGACCCTGGCACACAACCCGATAGATGCGATCGTCAGGTGAGTGTAGGGCTGGGTGGGCGGCTAAGAAAAGGCGAGAGGTTTAGATGGTCCTGCATCTTGGTGAGAAGTGCTGGAGGCGGCGATATCACTACCGGAAGTGACTTGCTATCAATAAAATAAATATCACCATCGCAACATGGAAACCAAATATATTGTGCCCAGTTTCAGAGAATGGCCCATTTACTCCTCACTGTGTTTCAGTGGCTAAGGATTCCGGTCTTCTCCAAAATAACAGAAATGTGAGTCTCAGTCGTCCTCCACACAATGGTTCCATGACCAGGATGGTGTATATGCTGACTGCCATATGGCATTGAACCTGCCCTGTGCTACCCTGCTACCTGGGTACGGGTAATTGAAGGTGCGAGATTTATGATTACAGGAGAACAAATATAGACAATGTAGAGTCAGTAGCACTCACCGCACCAGGCTACATGCCATATACACAAGGAGGCATGGGGAGGTCGGTTTTCACCATAGAGGCCTACATAGAACAATGGTTATGACACTTGCACTAGAATGCCAGAAATATTGGTTCGAGTACCGCTCTACGCATTATGTTCCAGATTGACTGTAGACACCATCACGACAGATTAGTTCGAATTTAAAAAAAAGATACTGGAGTCTCCTAATACATTAGATGTGAAAATAGTACGTTTTAATGTGCTCAGTACTGACGGAATAAACTGACATTAATTGTATTTGTTAAAGTGGCCAGTCTCCCTAAGTAATTTAGAAGACATCTCAATTAGTAACAGTGAATATTAAAGCTGTACAATTGGGAGAAAGCATAAAATAGTCGCTACCTAAACACTTATCTAGATTTTATTCAACATAATATCTAAATTGTATGCAACACATGCGTACAATTGGTGCAACCCATAACACAGTCATTGGAATGCTGCGTCAATTTAATAGAACCTTTCAGTGTTGACCCATATGGGTTCCATCGCTTTGAAGTGCATGCCAACGTTAATTTCGGACGTTTTCACATGGCATACATTCAGTTAACCACTTGACTTAACAGTTAGCTCAAATTAAAGCAAAGTAAATGAACCTGTTCCTTCCATATATCTGTCTATGGCATATGTCCAAAACACAAAACCATCAGAGTATGCTACCTGTAATTAATACAGGGGCCGTGGGGAACCAGGGTAGAATAGTCCCCTTGCACCCCCTTGCAGATTGTAAAAGGCGACAAATGGGGCGGCTTGTTTGCCATGAGTCGTGGCTCGTGTCGGTGGAGGAAGGGATCCTTGTGCATGAGGACTGCAAGGGGCCAAGGCTCCTTGTGGACCAACACTTCACTTTGGCCTTGACTTCATCTAGGCGAGAGGTTGGAATGGCCCGTTCCAATCAATTGGCTGGTCATGCCAAGCCTAATAGCCTAGTAGAATAATGGAGAATGGATATATATATAGTACAACAACTGTATTTATATTTATATTTACACAATTACCAAGTCATTCTTCACTTCCTAGAAGGTGGTGGCTAGGGTCAATCTAGTACTGGTTAGGCTTTTTTGCCTCCATGCTAGAGTATATTATCCTCGTATCCCTGTTGTGTATCTGTTGGTTACCGCAGCGCTACACCCCCCAATTTTGAGGCCTCCGTGGTGGGTGGGGAGTGAGGATGACGAACCAAAAACAATTCAATATGGCTACACAAAACACCCCAAATAAAAGAAGATTACTAGACACGGAAAAGAAATCGGACTCGGATTCGGACTCGTACTCATGTCCGAATGCTGATGATTGGCCACGGTTCATTATGATTGAATCATTTAATGACGAGGCATCAGTTGCCAAACTTTCCTCTTTTGCCATTCACAAGGGCATTATGGGAATCGCTGGCACAGTCAAAGACGTGAAGAAGCTACAAACTTGACATATTCTGGTGGAATGTGCTAAGAAAGCGCATGCCGACAATCTGCTATGCGCAAGCACGCCAGCAGGTGTCGGCATCAAGGGCTCTCCTCATCGAATTCTCAACTCTAGCAAAGGAGTAATCCGGACTAGAGATCTTGATGATGTTCATGAGGATGTGATAGCACATGAGCTCAAGTCTCAAGGAGTGTTAGATGTATGAAGAATAGTTATAAAGAGGGATAACAAGTCCATAAAAATAGGGACGTATATCCTCATGTTTGGCAAGCCTTTTGCACCCAAGAATTTGAAAATTGGATACCGTAGTGTGAATGTGGATGTCTTCATCCCAAACCCACTTTGGTGCTTCCAAGGCCAGAAGTTTGGTCATGGCAAGGATAGATGCAAAAATGAAACCGTCTGTTTTAAGTGCAGTCAGAAAGGTCACGAACAACACCAGTTGTCAAAACCAGGCAAAATGTTCCAATTGCCTGGGTGATCATATGGCCATATCTAAAGACTGTTCTGTCTGGAAAAAAGAAAAGCTCATTCAGCAGATCAAGACTGAGAAGCGGCTAAGCTACCCAGAAGGTCGAAGGCTGGCTGAGGCGAATACTCCCTCGCCAACCACCAAGAGCTATGCTGCGGCAGCCAAAGTGTCCAACAGGACAATTGAATTCCAGACTGAACTGACGTGGTTGACTGGGGGAAGCCCACTGCCTTCAGCCAAGTCCCGAATCCGACTCCGGTTTCGACCAAAAGTAATAATAGTAATAATAGTATTGCAGTGCAGACACTAGCTGAGCCAGTGATGCCCAAAAAGAAGAAGAATAATTTGTCGGACCGAGTTTCGAAGGGATCTTTGACCCCTACGGACAAAATGTCCAGGGGGTGATCGATCTCCAAAAACTTAACTTCAAATAGATATCGGGCGCTGGCTGATATTGAGATGCCTGAGACTGTGGAAACCTGTAGTTGAAGTCTCTCCCTCAAACCAGAGGTGAGGGGGAGAACACCTGTCACTGCTCCAAAATGACAGTGACAGGTGCATCTCTTATTCAATGGAACTGCCAAGGTTTTAGGAGCAACTTCGAAGAGTTGTCTCTTCTTTGTTGCAGCCTCAATCCACTTGCTGTTTGCCTACAAGAAACATATATAAAAGCTTCTGAGAGTTGTTGTCTTAAAGACTACACCATTCATAACAAGCATGCATCAGATGGAGATCAAGCCGCTGGTGGCTCCTCCATCTTGGTCAGACGTGATGTGGTATGTATGCCAGTGGCGTTAGACACAACACTACAGGCTGTAGCTGTTCGTGTGACGCTGCATAAGACTGTAACTGTCTTTTCCATTTACATTCCTCCGAGCTCCATTCTCACTTTACAAGAACTGGACGCCCTTGTGGACCAGTTACCATCCCCATATTTACTTATGGCTGACTTCAACGGCCACAACCCATTATGGGGAGGGGGGACAATAGGAACGCTAAAGGCAAGAGAATTGAGGACCTTGTGGCCGGTCATGCTCTGTGTGTATTGAACAATGCTTCATACACATATTTGCATCCTGGCTATGGAACATACTCTGCCATCGATCTCAGCATTGTAGAACCAGAACTGGCACTGGACTTTTCATGGAGGGTCCGGGACAACCTCTGCGGGAGTGACCACGTCCCAATTAATCTTAATTGCAGGGGGCATCTCCCGTAGAGCGAGAGAGGAGCTGGCAGCTTCGTAAAGCCTACTGGCCCACCTTCCAGACCCTATGTCGTGAGGAGTTCACTCCAGACATCAGTGACATCGATGCCTTCACTGAGATGCTGAGATGGATCTTAGAGAAAATTGTTCCAAAGACCTCGGCAACTCCCAAGCGTTTGACGCCTCCATGGTTGGATGATGGCTGTAGGAGGGCTATTAAGGAACGAAAGAAACCTCAGCATAAATTCCACAGGAGACCAACTGCTGAAAATCTGGCGCTCTTTAGAATTCTGTGCGCTTGCGCTCGCAGAACAATCAAAGAAGCGCGGAGGCAGTGTTGGAGACAATTTGTTTCTAGCATCACCATGCGCATGCCATTGGGCAAAGTGTGGACAATGATCAGGAGAATCAAACAAATCACATCACTCGACAGAATAAGTGAAAAATTGGCTCGCGCCTTTGCTGGAAATTTGTCTTTGGCAAACTGCCTCCCGGGCTTTCTGGTTGTCAAGGAACGCCAAGAGCAAAAGCTCTTGGACTTTTCCTCCGATGGCGAGGAGCACTACAGCTCTCCATTCAGTATGGGTTAGATGCGATGTTCTTTGGAAAGCTCACATGACACACTATTTGGACCTGATGGAATTCATTATCAATTTTTGAAACATCTCCCTGAACCTGTGCTGAGACTGTTGCTTCAACTCTTCAACAACATCTGGGAGTCGGGTGTCGTCCCTGCCTCTTGGTGCGAGGCAACAGTAATACCTATTCCCAAACCAGGTAAAGACCAGAGTGAAGCCAACAACTATCATCCCATAGCCCTCACAAGCTGCATCTGTAAAACCATGGAGCGCATGGTAAACAACCGCCTCGTCTGGCTACTGGAGTCAGGACACCACCTGTCCAACCTTCAATGTGGCTTCAGACGGGGCCGCAGCACCCTCGTCCATTTGGTGCGCATGGAGACCTTCATAAGACATGCTTTCCTTAAGAAGGAGCATGTTGTGGCTGTCTTTTTCGACCTCGAAAAAGCTTATGACACAACGTGGCAGCATGGCATCATGAAGGATCTTCATGTGATTGGCCTTCGTGGCCACATGCCAATTTTCATCAGGAACTTTCTAGCCTTCAGGCATTTCTGTGTCCGTGTCAAGACTACCTATTCCAGCCTACACTCACAGGAACTTTTCGGGGTCAAGGTCAATGGTATTGCTGCTGCTGTAAAGCGGGGGGTCTCCCGTAGTCTTTTCGTGGACGACTTTGTTTTATATTACAGCGGTGCTAACATGAATGTCATAGAGGGACAGCTACAACTAAGCATAAATGGGATCCATCGATGGTCAGTTCTGAACGATTTCAAATTTTCCAAGACCAAAACAGTCTGGATGCACTTCTGCCTGCTGCGTAGAATGCATGCGGAACCAGAGCTGACACTTGATGGGGATCCCCTTAAAGTTGTTGAGAAAACCAAATTTCTGGGCCTCATTCTCGACTCAAAACTGTCTTTCGTGCCACATATAAAGTACTGCAAGACAAGATGCCTGAAAGCGCTAGATATTCTGAGGGTGCTGTCCAGCTCAGAGTGGGGAGCGGACAGAGATGTTCTGCTCTCCATGTGCAGAACCTTGGTTCGGTCACTAGTGGATTATGGCAGCATAGTATACGGTTCTGCAATGAAATCATATATTGGGCTGCTAGACACGATCCACCACCAGGGACTGCGCCTGGCCCTTGGGGCCTTCCGCACCTCACCAGTTCAGAGCCTCTATGTCGAAGCCAATGAACCATCACTTAACAACAGGAGAATTAAACTGGCCATGCAATATGTAGTCAAGATAAAAACTAATGAATTGAATCCTGCACACAATTGTCTATTCGAGCAACATGACGAATCCAGGTATGAAGCCTGGCCGAATTACGTCCGGCCACTGAGGCTCCGAATGAAACCTCATTCGGAGGCCTAGGGCATGGATTTGGACATGTTGGAGGATGCTTTTACATTTAAAAGCAATGGTTTGAACAAAAAACAAACATTTCTCACCGTGAATATGGCCTATGCTGCCAACACAGCGTAAAGCAACCACCAATCAATCAATCAATCACACTGGCCTTGTTGTGATTTTCAGGGGGAATGAAGCGCCCTTGGAGTAACACACTATAAAACAGCACTCAGTTTAATTGTTTAATATTTGTAATCTCAGGTGGTATGCAGCTGTGTTCCTGCGTGTAGGGAAGTGAGGCCCCGATAGTACACACCCGTTTATACAAGTGGGTATCCATGAAGAGCAGGAGGGAATCATGAAGGTGAGATCATCTGCAGTACTGCTTAATTACGTAATTAGGTGGGATTCCCAAAATCTTTCACTTCTACATTATATATGCATAATATATATACATATATTCATTTATATTCATAGATATTCATAGATATGCATAGATATTCATAAATATTCATATATGTATATATATACATATATACACATACATACATATAGTTACATATCTACGGATAGTGATAATCCCATCATTCCCGGTAATAAGCTGTGGAGCTGTGTTACGATGCATTTATTAAAATGCAAGTCTGCTTCTAAGGTAAGCAATATAATGAACTATTTTTTGTGTAGCGATATATATGAGTCGGCAGAAGAACATGTATACACGTATTGCTCTTGTCAGTGCTTTCACTTGTGTAGAAGACCAGTACTTTGGAACCATTTCCACCAACAAATCTCTGTTACACAAGTGATCTTGAAGTCAATCAAAACATCCTGACTGCACTTGAAGGTAAGATATTGTTATATATTAATGTTATTAAGCAGATGTTTAAAGTAGGTGACTGTTTTTATGTGTTTTCTGTAGGGTCTCTCGTTCACATTCTGTTTTAGAGTGCCGTCAGCTTCTAGTACGTGTAGTTTGAAATTGGCTGAGTGTTTGATCATTGTAAAAATGTGCACAAATTAAACAAATCTTTTTACGATGGTGATGTGATTTTGATGAAGCTGTTTAAATGTGACAAAATCATTGAAATTATAACTTACCTTCATTTATTTTTAGTTATTGACTTTTACATACATGTATTGAATGTGGATATTGATTGATTGATTGATTGATCAATCAATCAGAATGTGGATATAGAACTTATTATGTAGGCTGAGTGTTTGATCATTGTAAAAATGTGCATGACAATCTTTTATCTTGTTTTCTTGTTATGATGGTGATGAAGCAGTTTAAATGTGACAAAATCAGTGAAATTATAACTTACCTTCATTTATTTTTAGTTATTGACTTTTACATACATGTATTGAATGTGGATATAGAACTTATTATGTAGGAATCCCCATGTTCATATTGTTTTTGTAATGGTGATGGAAATGGAAATGTAGTCAGTTTCAGAATTTGTAATGAAAATCATGCTTGATTCAAGGCGTTCTTATTTTTGTTCACCTCTTAGATTTTGGGGATGCAGTTATGTCAGATGTCAAACTTATTATGTAGGAATCCGTATGTTCATAGTGTTTTTTTAATGGCGATATAAATGTAAAAATTAGTCAGGTTCAGAATTTGTAATGCAAATTATCATGTTTGTTTAAAGTCTTTCTTCGTTTTGTTCACTGCTTAGATTTTGAGGAGGCAGTTCTGTCAGAGAATCAGTTTGTCCATTTGCATCATCACCCAGAAATAAAATTATAACTTTTGTTCTGTTTCTATATTTTCTGTCAATCTTTTTAGATGTCGTCACCCAGAAATAAATTTACAACATTTGTTCTAATGTTTCTGTATTTTCTTTCAATCTTTTTAGATGTCCAACCAACAGAGCAGTAGGATTGCTGAAAAGCATCAGCTTCCAGAAGCACCTGCTCCATCATCTCTTCAACCAATAGAAAAAAAGGAAAGAAAGGCAGCAGCTCAAGCTACCAGAGACTGGAAGGATCGGATGCGGCAGAACAACCCTGAGGAATATGTGCAGTACAAGGTGAAATGCAGAGAGGCATGCAAGGCCTATCGTGACAACTCTTCTGAACAGATGAAGGCACAACAGAGAGAGCAGGCAAGGCTGAGGATGAGAGCAATGCAAGCCAGGAAATAAGAGCAAGCGGATAAACCTAGACTGACAAGGATTCGCCAAGAAAAGCAGAGGAGTATATGGCGTGAGAAGAAAAAAAAACAGAAAGAAAACATGACCTCACAAAAGCGACGGAGGATAAATGAGAGAAGAAGGAATCAGTATTGTAAGAAGATAGTCGCTTCTCAGGTAGAAACCAAAGCATCATCAGTTGTCCACAAGGAGCAACCGCTGAGAACACCTTTGGCAAGAAGAAAGGCCCTGTCACGGGCACAAGCAGCTCTCCTGTCAAGCCCGAGGAAGTTTGTAAGCACGGTCACAGACCTAGTAACTAAAGCCTCTCCAAGGAAAAGGATCCTCTTCCGTCATCTCAGGACAGGAAACAGAGCTGAACAAGAGAGAATATTGGGCCAAGAAGTCAGCAGAAAACTGAAACGACTGCAGAGGAAATGGTCAGCTGCTGAATGCCACATACGCTGTGTTCTTCTATCAATCTGCCGAAGAAATGCCTCGGTAAAAGTATGTTCGTCTAACATCAGTGTCAGCAGAAGGACGGCAGTAAAAATCAATTCTGGCACAACTTTCTCCAGAAAAGTAAAAAAGAAAGAAAAATGGCATCCAAAGCAATAGCTTTCCTTGAGATGGCATCAACACCACTGCCACACAACAAGCTGGTTTCAAAGAAAACAGGGAAAGCAGCAGCAGTGCTGACAAAGCCTTTGCAAGACTTGCACAAAGAGTTTGTTGAGGAATTTGATGAGGCCGTCAGCTTCAGTTACTTTGCCAAATGTCGGCTGGCACATATTCACCCGATGAGGAAAAACCAGCTGCGGCAGTGCCTGTGCGAATATTGCACAAACATTGAACTAAAACTGTGTGCAATCAATGGGATTGCAACCAGGATAAACAATAACTGTCATATCCGCCACATTTACCATTCTGTTGACCTAATCACCTGTGGCAAGCAAGAGGGCGAATGGAAAAAAGACTGTGTCTACCGAAATTGCAACACCTGCAGTGCTGACAATATGGCTCATCACCTACATCCACTTCTGCAGAAGGGCTCCTCGTCTTGGTCTACTTGGGAGACCCAGGTCACCATGCTCAATGGGAAAAGGGTAATAATCCTAATACATTAAGCAGCACAAAATAATTCTTGACGAATTCTTGATATTTATTGCTATGGGGGCTACCATAATATTTTCTCTCTTTTAACAAAGGTCACCTGTTCAATGTGAAAAGAATAATAATCCTGATACTTTAAGCAGCGCAAAATAATTCTTGATGAATTCTTGATATTTAATGCTTTAGTCAACTGCTAGGGGGCGGGGCTACCATCATATTTTCTCTCTTTTAACTAAGGTCACCTGTTCAATGTGAAAAGAATAATGATCCTGATACTTTAGGCAGCACAAAATTAATCTTGACGGATTCTTGATATGTAACACACAGTCAACTACAAGGGGTTACCATCATGTATATTTTTTTCTCTTTTTTAACTAAGGTTTGCTGCAAAATGCTGAACCGGAAAGAAGGGACTGTGGCACAGCTGGTGGATGAACTGAAGGAAGAGGTCATCTTTCTCGCCCAACACCTCCTCCGAGCTGATTGGCAACATCAGCAGTTTGAAGTAATACGGAAACACGTTCCCTTCCCCCGCAACACTGTTGGAATGGTATTGTACTTTGTGGAGAACTTTACCTGCTCACATCAGGATGAAATCCAGGCTGCCCACTGGTATCATGAGCAGGTAACAGTTCACCCCATAGTTACATACTATGCCTGCTCCTCTTGTGGGGAGACTATATCTGATTCTCTTGTCTTTGTAAGTGATGATAAACAACATGACTTTGATGCAGTCTTCAGCTTCACAAAAGTGGCCATCGACCATCTCCGCCAAACCAGAGGTATCCAGCTGGAACATGTTATCTAGTGAACTGATGGTTGTGGTGCCCAGTACAAGTCAAAGGGGCCTTTTGCTGACATCTCATGTGCTACTGTCGACTTTGCTTTTACGTGGCAGCGCAACTACTTTGGCTCATGGCATGGGAATGGACCATCAGATGGAGAAAGTGCAGTCATCAAACACCATGCGGCCAATGCAGTCAAGACAGGCTCCGCTACCATTGCTTCTGCAAAGGACTTATTTGACTACTGCTTTGAGAGCAAACTAAATAAGCAGCCTCATGCAGGAGAATGCAAGCACTTCCTGCGGCCTTCTTTTGGGTGCCAAGAGATGACATTGCAAGGAAGCGAAACAGAGCTACCCAAACACTGAAAGGAACAAGCTCACTCCACTCTGTTAGATGTGTTAAGCCACATGTGCTCTTAACCCGTGAACTATCCTGCTTGTGTAGCCAGTGCCAAGCAGGTGTCGGAGCCTGTGAGACCATCCATGTGACAGGGGAGTGAAAAAGAGAAATTCTGTGCCACTCCTCTACCTGTCACTTCCCCATAGAATGTGTTTCTGACATTTGGATTGTCTGTTTCAGTTTTCTGGTTTCCATGTTACCATGGTGATAAGCAATCTAAAGCTTAGATTAAGTCACAGTTTTCTAATATTTGTTTTCCTTTTTGTTGTCTAACCTGTATTCTGGCTAGTGAGTATTCATTTTTACACTAAAATAGTATATTCATTCAAATGTCAACACAAATATATAAATGACAAAATTGTCCACATGAATTGTAATTTTCTGCTGTTAACAAACTCCCAAATAATCCAAAGCTATTCACATTTTTCTATGGATTTCTATCAGAATGTACTAGATGACAAATAATAAAGGTAGAAAAGTGAAAAAATGCACTTAGGAGTGATAAAATATCAATGTTTCTTGTTTTTTTTGGGTTTCATGTTATGCGACTGATGATATCATTTCCAATAATTAATACCCCCCTCTCACCCTAGGAATGAAAATAATTATTCAGCTCTATTATTACAAAAAAAAATGAAAGGTTTTCAGATTTTCATTTTGGATGACCCATGTCACACTTTGTTGCTCAGTTTCAGAGAATGACCCATATATCCATATATACATATATACACATACATACATATACATACATATGTACTGTATAAGCATTACACATCTGTTTACCCCCTCAAGCCTGCCGCAGCATGCCACAAAATCAGATATACAGTTGAAAATATATGGGCTAGAGGAAAGCCCCATACATAGGCGGTTATTAACAAATGTTTCTGGACCAGCCCCCAGATCGAAGTCCCATTTAATTGACTGGAAAGGGTGGTCACTTGGGTGGATATTGATGGCCCTGTAGGCATCTTTAATATCTATAGTAGCGATGTAATCGTCGCATAGGAGCTGGTCAACTAGATCACCAACGCCTTGGTATGAGAAAGTATGCGATATCTCATTGACAAAGTTGTTCACAGTACGGTCGCTGGGCTTGCTGCAGTCGATAATGGTGTCCATCCCTATGACGCTTGACTCGGGGACGGTGAACACATTATGAGTGCATGCTGGGGCGGAGTCGGCCCGACTTATATATCCGCAGCTAAGCTCGGAACTAAGTGTCTTATTGATAACACTTTTTTCGGCACCATCTTGGGTAGGTCGAAATGGTGCAGAGTAATTTGCAGCACAAGTGGGGTTAATGACTTTGAAACCAAAAAGGGAGCCATAAAGTATAAACTCCCAGTCATAAACTACAGCTCCTCGGAAGAAGCATTCACAGATAATGTGACAAGGTTTGAACTGAGCCTTGTTGGTGCCTATGTAATGCGCACATGTACAGGTAGCATTCCTGCAGGCCAAAGAAACAATTAATGCAATAGGTTTGTCTGAAGGATTGAGTTTATCGAAGGCAGTAACATGAACGCTACCCACCACCCAAGACAGAGAGCCAATTACAAGGGATTAGTGGGCAGTGTGGCATACCGCGGGTTGCAGGGCCTTGGTTCACGCGGCCAGTAGGAGGCTCGTCAATGATAACTGATGGGTCAACATCAGATTTGCTGTGGCAGACACAGGTGTGAGTGCGGTTGCCGGCTGTGCCACAAGCACGGTCATTACAATGGGCAGCCAAATTAGGAGGGACAATAAAATCATGCACATGGTTGTGAAATACATCACTTGAAACAAATTCATCACAAATCACAGGTTCATCAAACACAAGGCCCGAGATCACACAAACGGGAGAGTTGAGGGGCTGGTAGTCGGGAGTGGTAACCGGAGTTGGACAGGCAGCACAATTTGCCAAAACGCTAGGATCTAACTGTAAATTAGTATGGTGATGCCCCAAACACACTTTCAGGATGCGTCGAGCCAGACCACCGACAGACCCCTAATCCTTTGAGCATTTGCTCCTGATGTGCCCCTTACTGCCGCACCGGGAGCACCAGTGCCCAAAATTACAGGTGCGATCGTCCCTGCTACAGCCCTCATCTTTGTTGAAGGAGAAGCATGGCTTCTTTCCATCTTTAATGAACAGCTGCCTAGACCGACTCTGGCTACCCCTCCCTGAGACAGTACCCCCCAGCCCCATGCTTCCTCATGTACTCGAAAGCATAGTACTTAGGGGCTACTTCGGGGTTGCCCGAGGAGAAAGCTATATTGACAAACTGTCTAATGGTGAAAACCAGTCTATTCAGACTGATCCATGATAGGCAGTATAAATCTTCAAGAAAAAAACAACAACCTACACTGTGTATGTATTGATTCCCATACAAACTGTGCGCTGCATGGCTGTTGACCCTACACTGTGTATGTATTGGATCCCATACACACTGTGGGCTGCATGGCTGTTGAACCTACACTGTGTATGTATTGGATCCCATACAAGCTGTGCACTGCATGCCGTTTTAACCTACACTGTGTATGTATTGGATCCCATACAAGTTGTGCGCTGCATGGCTGTTGACCCTATACTGTGTATGTATTGGATCCCATACAAACTGTGTGATGCATGGCTGTTGGATCCCATACAGGTTATGTGCTGCATGGCTGTTTAACCTACGCTGTGTATGTATTGGATCCCATACAAGCTGTGTGTTGCATGGCTGCTTAGCCTACACTGCATATATATTGGATCCCATACAAGCTGTGTGATGCATGGCTGTTTTACCTACACTGTGTATGTATTGGATCCCATACAAGTTGTGTGCTGCATGGCTGTTTAACCTACACTGTGTACGTATTGGATCCCATACAAGCTTTGCGCTGCATGGCTGTCTAACCTACACTGTGTATGTATTGTATCCCACACAAGTTGTGCGCTGCATGGCTGTCTAACCTACACAGTGTATGTATTGGATCCCATACAAGATGTGTGCTGCATGGCTGTTGAACCTACACTGTGTGTGTATTGGATCCCATACAAGCTGTGCGCTGCATGGCTGTTGAACCTACACCGTGTACGTATTGGATCCCATACAAGGTGTGCGGTGCATGTCTGCTTAACCTACACTGTTTACGTATTGGATCCCATACAAGTTGTGCGCTGCATGGCTGTTTAACCTACACTATGTTCGTAGTGGATCCCATACAAGTTGTGCGGTGCATGGCTGTTTAACCTACACTGTGTATGTATTGAATCCCATACAAGCTGTGTGCTGCATCGCTGTCTAACCTACACTGTGTATGTCTTGGATCCCATAGAAGTTGTGCACTGCATGGCTGTTGAAGCTACACTGTGTATGTATTGGATCCAATGCAAGCTGTGTGCTGCATGGCTGTCTAACCTACTCTGTGTATGTATTGGATCCCATACAAGTTATGTGCTCCATGGCTGTTTAACCTACACTGTGTATGTATTGGATCCCATACAAGCTGTGTGTTGCATGGCTGTTTAACCTACACTGTGTATGTATTGGATCCCATACAAGTTGTGCGCTGCATGGCTGTTGAACCTACACTGTGTACGTATTGGATCCAATGAAAGTTGTGCACTGCATGGCTGTCTAACCTACACTGTGTATGTATTGGGTCACATACAAGCTGTCCGCTGCATGGCTGTCTAACCTACACGGTGTATGTATTTGAAAATGCCTTGCCTGTATGTAATTATGAGCGTTAAATCACTTATGGAAGTAACCCTATTTAACTGGTCCAGGGGATGAGTGTTGTATTCTACCCTGACCTTATACAAGGAGTAACAATGGTAGGCGTTGACACAGTCTTTGCGGCACGGATCCTAGGTAGTGTAATGGTTAATACACTAGCCTCCGAATCGACTGTTTGTTAGGAGTTTCCATCCTAGCAGCATCTATGGTCATATCAGGATGGGTACCGACTTGTGACAGTGTACACTCATGACGACTTTATAGGGCTGACCCACTGGGAGACCAGACTGCTGGTGTCATGACCCAATATCCCACTCTGTCACATTATCCTAATACTGAACTACCCACTCCTTTCTCTATCCTAGTAATGTCGAGCGCCAGGCTAGGTAGTGACAAGCTTCAATTTTGTGAGTCATCGGTTTGACTCGCCTGGGATTCGATCTGTTGACAAATGCATATAATGCACCATCGCCAGAGTCTCTGTATCGGGGTGATGATGTCCAGTAGTAGCCAACCTCTCTTTAATGGACAACTTTGAACCCAAATGAATGTTTCCCTAACAGAGCATGGTGGGGCAGTACGATGAGATACAACAGTTTGATCAATGAACTATTGTTGACCCATGGCTGAGGTTCGCTGATAGGTAGCCTTGTAGAGATATTATGTTATCAAAAGTAGAACTATCTCAACATCCACCCTAGCATGCATATATATATATAATATAATATAAATATATAATATAATACATATATATATAATATATAATATATATATATTTGGTGGGAGTTGGAAGGGGGTGAGTGTGTGTGTGTGGGGGGGGGGGGGGGATTATGGTCGGGTGGAGGTTGGGGTTGGGGATGCGGTGGGGGTCGGGCTGCTGGGGTGCTACAGTCCTGGAGTGCTGGGTTGGCGGGGGGGGGGGGATTAATGTGCACTAGTTTTGATTAATACCTTCCCAACTGCCAAGTCATCGGCCAAGCCCATTTGCTAATGGTTGGTTGTTTCACACACAAAAAAGAGTAGAAAAAAAGAAGAAATTCTCTACTAGGCTGTTACTTCTCTTAGGTATACCAAGAGTTTCGATCTGTGTCAATCCCAAGAGTTTCGATCTGTGTTTGTCTACTTCCTGAATTGTGACTCAGCGTCTCAGTCCCATAGACTTGACGCATTTGTGCACACACACACCGGTTGCCACAGCATCGCTGTACTCGTGACAACCTCTGGACCCACCCGGAAGTGGGGAAACCCGACTAGGCGCCACCTCTCGTCACATAGGCACACGAACTACTCGCACAGAGATGCGCCGACATTCTTCCTGTTCTACCACACCTGGCAAAAAGAATTGGCTGAGAAACAGAAGCTTGTCTATTCAATGAACACAATAGAGAGAGACAGAGAGCCATAGTAATACATACACTGTTCGCATACATTGGATTTGTGATTATTTATTTAAAGCTGTGCATGATCCGATGGTGTTGAGTTTGAACCATTTTCTGAGATGCACACATTAGATTAATCATTACAGTCTACTTTACTTTAGTTTCAGGTAACGCTTATTTTAAATGGCAACTTTGGAGATATTTGATGCAAAAACAGACCAGATTAGTTTCGGCGACCAAACTCTGACACCGTCGGCTTCAGCAGTAACATATTCTATTAAATTGAGGCATTGTACCTTTTCACGCAGCAACAAATACTTAATATGTGCACGTGTATCTAAGTTCGATATGTAGAATTAAAGATACCTAAGTGATTGGGTTGTAAACAATTGATGTTTTCATCGGACTAGGCAATTTTAAAGAACTGGTCGCCATGGAAATAACATGTGGCAGGGCGAATCGGTAAGAGCACATGCTTCCACTTGAGGAAGGTCAAGAGTTTTATGCCCAGTCGAGTCAAACAAATGACTTACAACATTGACACTTGTCATTACCTAGCCTGGTACTCCGCATTACTAAGATTGGGCAAGGAGTGGTTAGCACAGTATCAGGATAATGTGACTGAGTGGGATGCCGGGTTATGATGCTAGTGTCCTGGTCTCACCGTGGGGCAGCACTATAAAGTCATCATGAGTGTGCACTGTCACAAGTCAGTACCCATCCTCATATGACCTTGGATGTTTCCAGGACATAAAACTCCTACAAACAAACATGACTGAAGAATATTCGCCTTAGCTTAAAGTTTGCATCATCCGATGCTTGTGAGTTTCTTATCATTTTCGGAGCTAAATATATGAGGTTGCTCTTTATAATCTACCCTGATTTAGTTTGAAGAAACATTGATTAAAAAGTCCTAACTTGGGTTGGTTGGTTGTTGAAGTTTTATGTCCTGGCAACATCTAAGATTATATCAGGACGCATACCGACTTGTGACTGCCCCACTGAGAGACCTGGCCGTCAGCACCATGACCTGATATCCCACTCAGTGACATTATCTTGACACTGAACCAACCACTCCTGCCCGAGCGCCAGACTAGGAAGCGACAAGTATAAATAAAGTCATTAGATTCACTCGACCAAGGTTCGAACCCATGGGTGCGAATCCCACGATCTACCAAAGCGCGAGACGGACGCTCAACTCATTTGGCCATCCCGTCTGGTGACTAACTTGAGAGTAAGTCTTCCTTTGAGCCTGGCTCCTCACCTCACGGCTCTCTCTGACCTTTCCGTTCAGGTGAGGCCGGCGCTGGTGGCTGGAGGTCCCGGCCCCCGCTTCACTGGAGCCCCAACGACGTGCTCGACTGGGTGTACGACGTCGCCGAGCGGTACGGCATCGACAAGTCGGTGAGGGGCGAGAACTTCCAGGATGTCACCGGCCACCAGCTGTGGCACATGACCAAGCAGGACTTCGCCCGACTCGGGTCAAATGAGAACATCTTCCACTTGGAGTTCGAGAGCATTAAAGGCTCAACCACTCAGGGTTAGTCAACTGTTGTTTGTTCGATTGGTGCTTTTAAGCTAAGTTTCCATATAGTCACTATTGGGCATGTGAATGTGAATACGTATGTGTATGTGGCATGCAGCATGCAGCATGCGGCATGCCGCATGATATACCCATGCAATTTTCAGTCTTTCTTGCTCCATATTTTTGAAGGAAAGTCAAAGTTGCTGGTTGCTCTATTATGAAATCCTGTGTCTGCCAGGATAACCCCAACAATGCTTGGTCCAGAAAGATAGAAGTGGCCGTTCCCAGTAGGTGGCACCCGAGGTTATGTCTCTTTCCCACTCATCCCCATGTTGTCGACTGTACTGCCAAAAGGGCTATACTGCCCCTATATCAACTTAAGGCCTAAGGTTCATACCTCCCTTTCTCTTCCCCCTACCTTATATGGAGCCTAAATTAAGAGCTTACCCCACAACAGACACAACACACGATCCGACCTCAGCACCAGCCAGAAGAAGACTGAATACCTGGTTTTATTCAGCTATATAATGGTTACTAGACACATACAATGGTGGACTGCACCGACATTCTTATTGGCTATTACACCGATGCAAACCAGTCATTCCTAGCCCGCATGATCCCTCCCTGACATAGCTCCTCATTGGCTGCCTTCATGACCCACCACCCTGCCACCCAGACCTGGCCACTGCCCAGCTATTGTGGGATTACCATGGATCACAGCAGTGACGTGTGGCTGGACAAGATAAGGGAGGATCATGATTAAAGGTGCATCTCTTCCCTCCTCCGGTCAGAAACATTTTAAAGGGAGTACTGTTTCTCATCCAGCTATGTCGACACCCATTATATACTTAATCAGAGAATTTTACATCCTTCGGTACGTCCCTCTGTAGCCTCAGTGTGGGCCTTTAAAGCTAGCTTTTTAGGCACCCATGTGATGCTAGAGATAAACCTCAGAATAGTTGAAAATGTCTATCTCGAAATATATCTCC
Organism: Branchipolynoe longqiensis; assembly: GCA_030323885.1. Classification (NCBI taxonomy): domain Eukaryota; kingdom Metazoa; phylum Annelida; class Polychaeta; order Phyllodocida; family Polynoidae; genus Branchipolynoe; species Branchipolynoe longqiensis. Next base: position 53,627,727 of record CM059193.1, on the reverse strand, counting down.
CAGCTTTTCCTTGAAGAGGTTCTATGTTAATTCTTTAAATTTTGGCATGCCTCTTTACTTATAGATGGATTTCAATTCCCCCACAACTAGATGCTACTCATTGATACTGATTTACTTCCAGCCCCCCGGCGCCCTTTGAGTCTTTCCTCGTTTGACCGCCCCCCCTCTCGGGTATGTGGTTTGGGCGCTGTATATGTGCCAGTCGGGCAGTGCCCTTAGCGTGTGGTTGATTACCCGACTGAGCACTACATATGGCAATTAGCTATCCTCCATGCTTCATCTCCTTCACCGGTCTATGTTACCCGGGAACTCGCTTCGTTGAGGTGCTAGTAGGTCACGGCGGCAGATGTAAACCATGGGTCGGTTCAGTGCCCGCTGTCAGTTTAATTTTGACCATGGCCACCCGTTGGTTTGACTTGTTCCAACCTCCACATGTGTTTATGCTCCGCCGGATTAAAAAGTGATCCTGCTGCTATGAGCATTCCTTTATGTTACTCTTCCCCGAATGCTTCTTACGTCCCTCCCCTACTTTATATTATTCTTGCGTCCCCTTTTTATTCATACCATTTTCACACCGTTCATCCTTCTTCTCTCATTCTTGCTATTTTTTCCGCCGGCTTCTTCTTATAACATTTCTTTATATAACATGTCTTTCTTTATCTTAACCTTTCTTTATATAACTTTTCTTTATTATATAGCTTTTCTGTATCTAGCATTTCTTCTTTATATAAAATTTCTTCATTATATAACCTTTTTTTATATAACATTTCTTCTTTATATAACATTTCTTCTTTATATAACTTTTTAACATTTCTCTTTTCTTTTCTTTATATAACATTTCCTTTTTATATAACATTTCTTTATATAACATTAAAAAAAAATATATATATATTTTTTATATAGAAAATTAGCATTGTGGTCTGTTCCTGGATGGTCTTGTGTGGTCTTCCTGCAATAACGGTCGCACCTCCAGGTTCCCACCTTTCTATGGTTTTATATTTGACATTTGGGTTGAAACTTAACGATATTATATTATTAATACATAAGTATTACTATGCACGATATATCCACCCCCCACCCACCCTAACCCGCACCCACTTCTGGGTGAGTTATGTCGAATACCTTGTGTAACTACTTCTCATTTGATATACATGCTGTAACAACAATGTAACTGATTCTTTTTACTTCTTTTACCGAATCCTGGCAACCACTTGGCATGTTTGACTCAGCATATCGCCAGTGTAGTGACCAAAGGTCCCTTAGCTCTCCGCAACATAGTTACTACTACCTACTGGTTGTACAAAGTCTACATGTTGTGCGTATCCTTTTGTGGTTATGGATCCTTTTTTATTCCCTGTGGCAGATCAATTTGGTGGTTTGTTTTGTGCCTGTTTGGCGTATTTTGACCAGCTTCTACTGCTTGGGGTTGTTTTTAAGGTTACCATACATGTTTCGCTAAAGCTAGAAACCATTTTCTTTTCTTTATTTTTACTTTACTTAGAGGTATTAATTTTGAGAAAGTCACCTAACCAGTGGTATTCCTTGGTATATACTTAGGTCTAACTACATGCGTAAGTTACTGTTTCTCCAGTGGGCCCGGGGCCCAGATCCTATTCGCTATATTTAACACTTAGTTACAATTTTTAATCCAATCCATTTCTTAACCTATGATCCATGGCATGTTAATGGAATGACTGTGAGCAGGGTTAGAGTTAGCGCTAGGTAAGTTGGGAATTCTCATAACCAGGCAGTGAGGTCAACTTGGTGACATGACTAGGCCACCTTGATCACCGCATGACTTCCAACAATCCCACTTACCATGGTACTGTCCCGAAGTTCTAACGGATGAACATAATGATACTCTATTGCTTATTCTAAAGTTTGTTTCATGGCCAGGACCGCACTTAAAATCATCTTATATTGCCATCCTTCATTAGTTACTTAACCGATAATTGTTACCACACTGGAGGGGGAACCAGGAACACCCATAGTTGGTGGAAGGCTGGCGGCATCCCTCCCACATATTGCTATGTTTGCCCTCCCAGCTCTGCGGTCCTTCCCCCCCCACCAGCTCCTATGGTCTCTCACTACTACTCTCCTCCTCCCTCTCGTCACCATTACCTTTCTCTCCTTTACTCTCCAATTACTGCTTTTATTTCCCCGTGCTTTAATTCTTCCTCAATTTGTCTTTCCCTTATTCTTGTCGGTACCCTCCCCTCTGTGTTTTCCCTTAGTGCTAACCTTGCTTTCCCTTCTGTTAGTCTCTGCATCTCTTCCCCTTTTTCTCCCTCTATTCCATGTTTTTCCCCCCCAGGTGGCTTGGATTTTCCAATTCCCAGTCGGAGAATCCATGGCTTGGGCCGTGCAGTGGTGCCTCCATTCTTCCCCCACCTCTGCTTGTACTCGCAATCACAGTACCCCAAGACTACCACTAGTAACACTCCTGTACCCATGGATAGCACCCCCCCCCCCCCCCCCCCCCCCCCAGGCATAGTGCCAGCTGTCCTCCATCGGTAGATCTGCGGGTATCTCTCGGATATCTCCCAGACCCAGTGCTGGTACTTGTAACTCTTGTCGGTACCTGAGTTGTTTCTTTAGGGCTGGGTGCAATACCAGGATACATTGAGGGGCATCAGAGATATCATCGGTATCTCGTACTGCAACACTATGTTTTGCATTCGTACCTGGAATGACCGCAGCCTCCACCCTTCTCCCTCAATGGTGCACCCTTGTGGCATCTCCACCAATGTTGGTGCAGAGATTCTTACTCTGGTAGGGACTTTTCCGGGACAGTGCACCAACATGGCCGTGTCTGCTCCACGCGGTGCAACCACAGCCATGCCTTATCATGCTGGAGACATATTACTTTTGCTGATCCTGTAGGTGTTTGGCGCACCCTCAGTTTACATGGCACTGGGAGTGCACCTGTGACGATTGCAGCTTTGCAGCCCTGTATGGTTGTCTCTTGTACCGGCCAACATACCTCCAGTCCCCTACCCATACACTCCATGGCCACAAAGCTTGCCATTGTCTCTGTGCTTACCGTCACCCGCGTTGCAACTCCTACTGTACGGACATGGGTGTTGCCAATCTGCACGGGTAGATAGTTGAAACCGAAGAGCAGGTACCATTTGTTCGCAACTAATGGCAAGGCGACTCTATATGCCTTGTGCCCTTCTCTGCCCCATACTCGTGCAACCGATGTATACCCATAGGACCAAAGCACTGGCAACCCCTCAAACCCTGACTCTCGAGCGGCTCATAGCACCTCCATCAACCTAGGTTTCCCCAGGTCTTCCGTGAGCTCGCCCCTCTTAAGTTGCATTTCCATATGGTGATGTTGGGACTGATTGGTGCGGTACACCACCATAGCTGTCTCAATTCCTTGTATAGACCGGGTAATTCCCTGCTCTAGCCTCAACCTGTCCATCACCCTCTTGAATTGGTTTTCCAACATCGCCAGAGCCTCCTCAGTCATTTCCTCCACCATCCCTATCCTATGAGCCAGCTCTCGTTGTATGTTTCGAGTGCCGTTCATCAAGGTCAGCATCACCCCCTGGTTATGCTTGAGTGCCGTGGTGCGCATCTGGCCCTGTTTGACAATTTTGTCAACTTGGTCTAGTTGGTCCTTGGTCATTATCCCGAACAGCCAAGAAGCCCCGTACCCACAAAGTCAAAGGGGGACTGCTTCACCCTTGCTGGTCCCTCTTCCCTCAGCCCCGGTCCCTCGGATAGCTGGATTTTTATGGCTTCTAGTCTCTTACCCCAGTTCTGCTGCACTCCCGACCACCGGTTGTTGTTTGTGTGGGCTATGCACCTCTCGACAGAGGCGATCCATCTGGCTATGGGAGGGCACTCTGGCGGTGTAGCTATCACCATCAGCTGCCATACTGCGGTGATGGACCGTGATTCCCCCGGTCCCTCACCAGCACTCTGTCCTGGCTGAAAAGGTCCCCATTGGGAACCAGTCCAGTGGTGAGAATGGCCAGGAGGCCGCCGAGTAGTGCCACCCCCACATGGCGATGTTGAAACCTCCGGTCATTCTCTGAAATATGTCCAAATATATATGATTAGCAATAGCTTTCAAGGCCGGTTTTACCTACCATTATAAATACCCATCATTACTGACACCAACAATATAATAATTTTTTTTTTACTGGTGGGATCCAATATGTTTTTGTTTAAGTCCCCCCTTTCCCAAATCATTTTGTTTGGGGGAAACTACACCCCCCTATTTGTCATCCCCCTTTCGCATTCACCTTATTAGCCTGTATCTCCCTCGTCTTAAATTGTCATCGGACTTCCTGCGCGTGTAACTGGGCCGGTGGCCCTGTCTCGTGACCATCCGTCTCCCATGGCACCAGTACTGCCCCCTGCTTGTTGTAGGGTTGGGCGCTGCCAGTGTATGTGTGTGTATGTGCCTGTGGGTGTGTATGTGTGGGTGTGTGGTGCGTAGTGTGTGTCGGTCCCAGGTATTCAACGGTGGCGAGCGTGATAATAATAACGTCTAAGGCCAGGGGTGTGCTACATTAGCCAATCAGTTGACTACGCCGAGAGGCAACAACACTCACCGAGTTGGGAGTAGACAGTGGCAACGACAGCGCAGCTGCGGATGAGAGTCGATGTGGTCACGTACCCTGCCTGATAACTTGTGACCCTTCACCACACTCCAGCTCTGCCTATGTCATCCACCTCCCACCTTGCTCCCTCCCCCCCCCACAGATACACCCCCCTATCTCTCCCCATATCTATCATGTCATCCCACTCTATGGATTATCCAAGTCTTTTATTGATTTGTTCTCTCTCAGTTTTCCCATGCTCCCTTTGTCCCCTTATCTCTCCCCATTGTCCCGTCACCACTGTGGGTTAACCGGCTTGCGTTAAGCATCAAATCAGGGACCTGGTTTTATTGGTGCTTACTGTTGTCCAGGCTTGGCTGATTGTTTTGGACGTCCCACACACTTGGTTATATCACGACTACTGTCTACTCCCAATGCTCTTAATCTACCCCAATCTCTAATCCCATTGTCCACACAATGGTTGTTTGAGTCTGAGTGTTATGGTATTCAGCCGCAGTACCCAGATACAGGGGTCTCGACTAATACCAACTGTGATGCGTGTCCCCGGAGTGCATCTGCACCCGTCTTTGGTAACCCGTGGTATTCATGGCGCACCAGTGGGCCGGTGCAAGCGCTCACCGGCCTTTCAATTATACATTTTCTAAAGTGAGTAAATGAAAATAATGATGACAATGAAATCATGATGTTTGCGCCTTCCCCATATTTGTCTCTACGTGGAGGATCTATGTCGCTTACTCATGCGTGGCACCCTGCGCAGAGCTCATGCGTGTCTGTGCCCGCGTTACTGGCCCAGTGCCGAGTAGGTGTTCTGCGACTTGCATTGGATTTGGCAGGTCAGCCCTAATGATCCGCTCGCTCTCCCGGATTATACTGCCTGTCCAGGGCTCCCTTCTCATTCACCCTAACTGTGACAGCATCTCCCACCGTTAGATCTGGTGCATCTGCTTCTTGGTTTAGACGCCGTTGCTTGTATCGTCGGCTCTGCTGCCGATTCTCTACTGCCTCCCGCACCGCCAGTGATAATTCTTCAATCTGGTATGCCAGATTGAATTCCACTGTCCCCTCCCCACATTGCTTTAGCCTCAGATACGGTCTGTTTGGATGGCGTCCATACCTTAGATAGAATGGGGAGAATCCCGTACTTCCTGAGCATACTGTCTGATACGCCAATACCACATCCCCCAGGAACTCTTCCCACTGACTTGACCTACTGTTTACCAATTTCTTTAAGGGTTCGATGGTCTCGTTCCAGCATCCCATTAGTTTGTGGGTGGTAGGGTGTGGTATGGCGTATCTTTACACCACGGTCCCAAAGAGCACCCATGACCAGTCAATTTTTTAATTTGACACCATTATCCATTGAGAAGATTTCTGGCACCGAATATTGCGGTATGTATTAGCGAATCAAGTAGTCCCGAATACCCTGCACTGACTTGTCGGGCAGTGGTTTCACCTCCACCCACCCCATACAGTGGTCTATAATGGAGAGCAGATAACAGTTTCTCTCTGGACTGGTCGGGAAAGGACCCATCAGGTACACTGCTACCATTATACCCGGTGCTGCTGGTAATGGCATGGTGGTTGTAGGAGGTGTATCGCGTTTGGTGTGATTCATCTGACATGCGGCGCATGTGTACCCCCATACATCCCGTGCCATCCCGGCCCACTTAAAGTGTTCCTGTATCTGTGCCATTGTCTTCGCCTGTGCCATGTGACCCACCTCTAGGTGCACATGGTGGATTACTCTCTCCCTGAATACCCCGGGAGGATCAATCTTGGGTAGGTTGATTTTCCATGTCGTAGTGTGTACAGCAAGCTCTCCTGCAGCACAAACTCCTGGGCATCCCGTATACCCAACTGGTATTCTGGCATCTCCTTTTGGCCTGGTAGCAACTCTGCATGGTCCAACTGATAATGACCAAACGCTATCGCCTCCTCTGACACGCAAATATTGACAGTGGCCATTTCCTCCGGCTCAGTGGCTTCCGCTATTGGTCTCAGTCATGACAACATGTCCGCCCATGTGTTGTCTTCCCCCTTTATATACAGAATAGGTGCTGCATATTCAGCAAGTAGCACAAGCCACCTCTGTATCTGCGAGTTCTTAACCTCCTTCGTGAAGAGACAATGCAGTGGCAGATGGTCGGTGTAAATTTTTACTTCCGTGCCATACAGATACGCCCACAACTTGACCAGTGCGTAGATCAAGGCATATGCCTCCTTCTCCACAGTTGGGTAATTCAGCTGTGCAGAAGTGAATCTACCACTGATGAAGTGTACGGGTCTGGCGACACCATTGGTATCTTCCTGCACCCGGTTTTTGCCCATACTGTAATCAGAAGCGTCTGTGTACAGTTTGTCGGGTTTAGACGGGTTGGAAAACTGAAGTACTACACAGTTAAGTAGTAGTTCCTTCAACTCGTCCCAGGCCCTTTGATGCATTTCCATCCACATGAACTTTACATGCTTACCCATCAGGGCTGTTATGGGTGCGACTATATCGGCGTAGTTAGGCATTAAATGCCGGTAGTAGTTTGTGAAGCCCAGTAGGCATCAAACCTCTTGTTTTGTAGTGGGGGCTGCCATTCCCCGGATGTCCCCGACTTTCTCCAGGTCAGCTTTTAAGCCGTCCTTACCCACCACAAAACCCAACAACTTCACCTCCGTTGCCCCAAATTCACATGTTGATGGCTTAATGGCCAGTCCCTGTCCTTGCAACGCCCTCAGTACTTCCCCCATGTGGATGTGATATGAGGTCTCATCTGGGCAGTATATCACTATATCGTCCAAATAAATTTGGCAATATTTCTCCTGATATGGAGCAAACCATTATTTGCCCTATCGTAGTTATGGCAAGCACCAGCCTAGGTAGTGACACATATACATTTTGGAAGTGATTAGTTTAACTTGACTGGGCTTAGAAGTTGAACCCAATACCTCCTGCGCGGGAAGCCAGGCAGCGCTCTTACCGATTCAACCATCTGGTCCCAAATAAAACCGCACCAGTCACTGGCTGATGTATGGATGGGTTCCAATGGTAGCGTTATTAGCTAGGCAGGTGTAGAAACCATGCATTAAGGTCATACGGTAGTTTATACTGGTGACATCTGCAGCAGTTATTTCCTTCATTAAGTATGTGGAGGTGGATGACGGACGTGAAAGTTCTATAATCGATGGTTTTGAGGGTCTGCCAGATTAAAAATAGAATGTATGTATACATTATATTTTTAATATCACATACACTCGAAAATTTATATTTGATAGATATGCATTCTATATATGCATTCTAACTATATGCGTTATATTTCTAATATGACAGCTATATATGTATATATATTTAAGGTTAATCGTCATAATCTACTTTGCTTGTATGTGGAGTAGCCTTTATTAAAAATTGGTGATATTCGAAATTTAAAAAGATAAAATAACTGTTGGGTGCAGACTGACAATCTTCACATCATAGACAGTCATGTGTAACTCATGTGTCTAAGTTTGAAATGCCATTTTGAATCAGGAAACTATACCGTTTCATCGGATTATGCAAACCACCACCACCACAACCCACAATGCCAATCTGAGAATCCTTTAGGCCGAAGGTTCTGCTCAACTATATCAGTTGAAACAGGTATACAGACTTTCTTGAAATCTGACCATCATAGCAACGCGCCTTTCGTTATTCCATTCCTAAGCCCATTGTGCGCATGTCAGCTAATACATGGTGCTGGCACGATGCCATCCGCACGGTATTTGACTAATAGTTGTTAACCTACTTTCGCAACCATAATATGTTTCTGGCTACCTCTTGTGACCAATGACTTTATAAGTGATACTTGTCGCTTCCTAGCCAGGTTCTCACCAATATTAGGATAGGGCAAGGACTGGTTGGCTCAGTGTCAGGATAATGTCACTGAGTGGGATATCAGGTCATGGTGCTGGCAGCCTGGTCTCCCAGTGGGGCAGCACTATATAGTCACCATGAGTGTGCACTGTCACAAGTCGGTACGCATCCCAATATAACCTTAGATGTTGCAAGGATGTAAAACTCCAACAACCAACCAACATCTTGCGACCTCCCTATCCATCTTTCTTTCTATAGATCTGTTCTGATGTTCTGCCCTTCAGACTGTTTGGCTATTCGTCCCTACCGGCGCGCAACTGTTCCCTCCCAGAGCAGCACCGACACACTGAAGAACCAGTACCTGTAGTATGCAGTCCCCTGTCATATTTGTGGTCCTCCTTTATCTTTGACATGTTTTCGGACCGGATGGAATGCCTGGACGGTAAGAGAGCTGGCACGCTTCCCATGTGGGAGCTCATGGGGTTCGAACCCCAGCCAAGTCAAACCAATGACTAACCAAAATTTATACTTGTCGCTACCCAGCCTTGCATTCTGCACAATAGGATATGGCAAGGACTGGTTTGCTCAGTATCAGGATAATGTGACTGAGTGGGGTCTGGGGGTAACTGTGCCTGCCGGTGGGCCATTATTCCAGTGGGGCAGCACTATAAAGTCGTCCTCAGTGTCCACTGTTATAAGTCAGTACCTGTCCTGACATGACCTTAAATGTTGCCAGCTTTATAAACCCCAACAACAAAAAACAACATTGTTTCCGTTATTCTCCATTATCTGGAGCAACATAATCCACCACTCTATAATTGTGTGTGCATATGTGTGTGTGTGGGGGGGGGGGGGGGGACAGTAATTGCTGAGCCACGTCATGGTTTCTGCACAAAACAATCTCTGCCCACCAAGCACGTCATTGGTCACCCTCCGGCACCCTGCCCGTCCCCCTGCCCATGCCCCCCCCTTGCCCCTCCCCCTGCCCCTGCCCCTACCCCTACCCCTGCCCCTGCCCTGCCCCTGCCCCTACCCCTTCCCCTCCCCCTGGCCCTGCCCCCCCTGCCCCTCACCCTGCCCCTCCCCCTACCCCTGCCCCTCTCCCTCCCCCCTGCCCCAACCCCTAGCCCTGCCCTCCCCTCCCCCTCCCCTCCCCCCTGCCCCTGCCCCTCCACCTGCCCCCCCTTCCCCCTGCCCCTGCCCCTACCCCTGCCCCTGCCCCTGCCCCTGCCCTGCCCCTGCCCCTACCCCTACCCTGCCCCTCGCCCCTGCCCCTCCCCCCTCCCCCTTCCCCTTCCCCTGCCCCTACTCCTGCCCCTGCCCCCTGCCCTGCCCTACCCCTACCCCTTGCCCCTGCCACCTGCCCCTGCCCCTCCCCCTACCCCCACCCCTGTCCCTGCCCCTTCCTCTGCCCCTGCCCCTGCCCCTCCCCCTGCCACCTCCCCTTGTCCCTAACCCTGCCCCCATCCTCTGCCCCTGCCCCCTGCCCCTGCCACTGCCCTGCCCCCACCCGCCTGCCCCCCCCTGCCCCTGCCCCTGCCCAATCCGCCCCCTCCGCCTGCGCCTGCCCTCACACACCGCACCTCCCCCCTTTCACCCTCCCCGCTCCCCATCCTGACGCCTCCATCCCCCCTCCCTGCCCTCGTCCCTCCCCCCTCCCAGCAAACCGCCCCCCCCCCCCCCCCTCACTCCCCTTCCCCATGCCTGCCCATCCCCGTGGGTTTTCTAGGCAACTTCCGCATGTGGTTAAGGGTCATGACGACCGTGTATGTGAAAGCCGGCCTAGTTGTTGCACCTATGTGGGGCAGCTTCTTTTTTTTGTTATCTCAGCAGCAAGACATCATCCAGCAATGAGTGCTCACCCACAATTCTTTTTTGGTAATTACAAATCCTTTTTGTTTTGTTTCTTTTAAGTAAATGCAGTTTTATTCGTTGAATAATATATTGTGTCACCATTATATCACCCGTATTCCAGCTTTGAGATATATCAATTCAATTGCACTAACCTGCTAACATCACTTATTCGTATTTTTCAACAATTCGGTCAGGACTCCGGGAACTTAATAATAAAAATCTCTTGAGGGCTGAAGACGTTAAAAGAGATACTCCAAACAGATGCCCGGAATGGTTTCTTGGGGAAGGATAGGTCATCTCTCAGCTGCTGTCAGCTTTGATAAAATGGCGGTTCAAAACTCAGAGCTAATAATTAGAACTATTTGATTATCGACAACAAAGAGAATGGGTTGTAAAAACGTGTCTGAATAAGAAATCAATAATCAAATCCAACAAAGAACATAAATAAATACGTAAAAAGCCAACATGACGACAATTTACTTAGGCAGTTTACTTTAGCAACAGTCGGAAACTGTGAAAGGGGTCATATTATTATCATGTCAAAGGTGTTGGTAGAAGTGCTACTTAATCAGTTAATATAACGGTGACACTTGCATGCTCTTCCGATATTCTCAATTAAAAGTGAGGGAGGAGTATATCCTTGCGTGCCATCTTATTTACTAAGCTGACTTGAGCATGTGGATATGCTATGAGATAAAATTGTTTGTAAAGATCATATAAGGACGACATAGTTCAGTAGTCAGGTTGGGGAAACACCTGAAATGAGAGTCTGTTGGTACAATCTATTCCGCTGATGTAATTCAGTACGGAATAACTCCAAGTATATATGCAGTTTACATGGGGGAGTGCTGTGAGAGTGTAGTGGTTGGCCTCGCCTGATTATTGTAGTAAGTGGCTACGAGAGCCAGCCACTACTAGGTGTAGCCTCAGTAGAGCTTTCGTCACTTTTAGGTAAGCTATCAAGAGAGCAAGATGTCTACAGGAGCAGCTCCCGCCACCAGGCGGGCAGCGAGACGTGGTCCTGCACAGGCCGCTGGGCGGGCCGGGGCAAGGGCACCACCAGACACAAGACTAGTAAAGCCCCAGTCACACATACCCGGATCAGGGGCCGGGCGAGCCCCAGACTGCCATCCGGGGTGGTCCGGGGCGATCCGGGGTTATCCGTGGCTCGTCCGTGGCTCGTCTGTGCTGACACCCCCCAATCCGGCCTGATCCGTGGCTCATCCGGTGCCATCCGGCCTCAGCCCCAGATGTTTTTAAATGTTTAAAACATCTGAGGTGGTCCGGGGATTTTGCGATCCGGGCTCAATCCGGCCTGGTCCGGCCTGATCCGGGGGTGGTCTGGGGGTGGTCTGGGGGTGGTCCGGGGGTGATCCGGCTATTCCGGACTGTCCCGGACTACCCCAGGCGTAGCCATGGACCACTCCCGGACAGCCCCCATTAGACCCAAATTACCCCGGATCACCCCGGTTCACCCCAAACCACTCCCGGAGCAGTCCCGGAACACTCCCGGAACACTCCCGGATCACCCCGGACAACTCCCGGACGGGCATTTTGTATATATATAACCGGGCGCAAAAGCACTTCACGCATCACTTGCTGCCTGACTCTTAAAGGGTGCACATCATGGATTACTGCTTGCGGCAGTGCATGAATCAACTTCAGCTGGTGAACTGGCAATTGCAGCTACATCAACAACAGAATGTTAACAACATGATTATGTTGCAAGTTATGCAAATCAAGAGAAGACGTACAAGAAAAGTGAGAAGAAGTGTGTGGGTTCGACCTTGGTTGGAGAGGAGAATGCAGTTCGGGCAGTTTGCAAATCTTATGCAAGAGTTACGTATCAAAGATGTGCGAGCGTACAGAAACTTTCTACGCATGGATCCAGCTATGTTCGAGGAGATTCTCCTCGCATCGTTCCAAGAATCAAGAAAAAGGACACATGGTACAGAAAGGTGCTAACACCGGGATTTAAACTGTCGTTCACTCTCCGCTACCTAGCCTCTGGTGACAACTATCATTCTCTGATGTACGGTTTCCGAGTTCCACACAACACCATCTCGCTTGCCATTCGTGAGGTGTGTGGAGCTATAATTGCAGAGTATGCTGAGGAGGTGATTCAAGCTCCAACGACAGAAGAGCAATGGAGTGGTATCGCTGAGCAGTTCTCCACAAGATGGCAGTTTCACCATTGCCTGGGAGCCCTTGATGGGAAATATATCCCCATCCAATGCACAGCCCATGGAGGGTCGGAGTACTACAAATACAAGGGATTCCACTCGGTCATATTGATGGCTCTAGTGGATGGTGACTACAAATTCTCCTGGGTCGACGTTGGGAGTAATGGCTCTGCAGGCGACGCTCAAGTCTTCAAACGTTCTGAACTGAAAAAGTACATTGAAGAAGGACGACTTGGTATTCCAGGTGCCGAACCACTACCGCATGATGAGCGTGACATGCCTTTCTTCATAGTTGCTGATGATGCGTTCGCGCTGAGAACTTGGTTGATGAAACCGTTCTCCAAACGTCATCTAACAATTCTGGAAAGAATGTTCAACTACCGACTCTCCAGGGCACGCCGCATCGTGGAAAATGCATTCAGGATTCTAGCTCACCGGTACCAGTGCCTCCTAACAACAATGCGACAGAAGCCATTAACAGTTGTGTCGATAGTGTTGGCTTGTGTCTGCCTACATAATCCGACGCGGATGCGGTACACAGCTCGTCACAATGCAGAGATGGACCAGGAGGACAGCAATCACTACATCGTTCCTGCAGCCTGGAGACTCAACAATCCTCTAGCCGACAACGACGGCATCCATTGGAACAGACTGACACTCGCAGCAAAATCCCAGAGACAATATCTCAGTGCCTATTATGTGTCCGATGCTGGAGCGGTGCCTTGGCAAGATGCTATGATATGAACTATTGTGAAGTGTGAACTATTACCAATTGTGTCATGAGAATTGTATTTAATGTGCTATTGTTATGTCTGTACCTAAAAATGAAATAAATGTCATTATTGTGAATGTGAAATCAAAAGAAACCTCAGTAATAATAAAAATATCTTAACTTAATTTAATTTGTTTGTTATTTGTTGTTTTTGTTGTGTAGCTATAACAGCTTTAAGTTATAATCTTATTAAAATGAAATAGCTCCTAATAAAATGTGACAGTAATAAAAACAACATTTCTGTATTATTGCTTTTTAGTCTATGCTTTTCTAATTTTTATGCTACAGTTAATACCAAAATCTTAAACTCAATAATGGTTTCTTTTCTTGTACTTTATTGTTGGTGTAAGAGCTTAACTTAGTTAATGTGCTATTTATCGAAAAGGGGTCTTAATACTGAATTTAATGATCTTTTCTCCAATATTGTTGGTATAAGAGCTTAACTTATTTAATGATCTGTTCTTCTATATTGTTGCTATAAGAAAAGGGTCACGGCCAGTATGCTGCCAGGAGTACCTCAAGGCAGCATACTGGCCGTGACCCTTTTCGGGGTCAAGGTCAATGGTATTGCTGCTGCTGTAAAGCAGGGGGTCTCCTGTAGTCTTTTCGTGGACGACTTTGTTTTATATTACAGCGGTGCTAACATGAATGTCATAGAGAGACAGCTACAACCAAGCATAAATGGGATCCATCGATGGTCAGTTCTGAACGGTTTCAAATTTTCCAAGACCAAAACAGACTGCATGCACTTCTGCCTGCTGCGTAGAATACATGCGGAACCGGAGCTGACCCTGGATGGGGATCCCATTAAAGTCGTTGAGAAAACCAAATTTCTGGGCCTCATTCTCGACGCAAAACTGTCTTTTGTGCCACATATAAAGTACCTGAAAACAAGATGCCTGAAAGCGCTGGATATTCTGAGGGTGCTGTCCAGCTCAGAGTGGGGAGCGGACAGAGATGTTCTGCTCTCCGTGTACAGAACCTTGGTTCGTTCACGAGTGGATTACGGCAGCATAGTATACGGTTCCGCAAGGAAATCATATATTGGGCTGCTAGACACGATCCACCACCAGGGACTGCGCCTGGCCCTTGGGGCCTTCCGCACCTCACCAGTTCAGAGCCTTTATGTCGAAGCCAATGAACCATCACTTAACAACAGGAGAATCAAACTGGCCATGCAATATGTAGTCAAGATAAAAACTAATGCATTGAATCCTGCACACAATTGTCTATTCGAGCAACATGACGAATCCAGGTATGAAGCCAGGCCAAATTACATCCGGCCACTGAGGCTCCGAATGAAACCTCATTTGGAGGCCTTGGGCGTGGATTTGGACGTGTTGGAGGATGCCAAAGTCCCAGAACATCCCCCGTGGTCGTTGAGAAAGCCATCGGTTATCCTCCGACTCACGGAACTGAGGAAGTCTGGGACACATCCACTCGAGTACCAAGGACTGCATGCAGAGATTCAAGGCCAGTTTGCAGACCACCTCTCCATATACACTGATGGTTCGAAAGACCAAAGCCGGGTAGCTGCTGCGGCAGTCTGCCGACGGGAAAAATTTGGTGTACGTTTGCCCGATCAGAGCTCGATTTTCACTGCAGAGGCCCGAGCACTCCTTCTCGCTTTGGAGTGTATCGAGGTATCCAACCACACTAACTATGTTATATACAGTGATTCGTTCTCTTGCCTCCTGGCTGTTGCTGGACTGAAAACGAATCACCCTATTCTAGCAACGGTCATTTATAAAATGAACCAACTGACAACAGATGGGTATGATATCCACCTGTGCTGGGTGCCTGGCCATGCTGGCATACAAGGAAACGAACGAGCTGATCGGGCTGCGAAGAAGGCCCTGAACTGTGATCTTGAACCATGTCTGATCCCTCACTCTGATCTGAAACCACTAATAGCCACCCACATAAAATCCAAATGGCAACATGAGTGGGATGAAAACATCAATAAACTTAAAGAAATTGAACCATCTGTGGGAAAGCCACCACAGACTCATGCGGGAGGTCGGCGGGACCAAGTGGTCCTTAGTCGCTGCCGTGTTGGCCACTCGTGGCTTACACATGCTTTTCTGCTCAAGGGGGAACCTCCCCCTGAATGTATTGGGTGTCAGTCCCCACTGACACTCAAACACATTTTACTAAGTTGCGTTGATTTTTTGGCCCTGCGCCAACGGTTCTACACTGCAGACAGTATGCATGACCTTTTTACTAAGGTAAAACAGGAAAACATTTTAGCCTTTTTGAGGGCAGCTGGACTGTACCACCTTATATAGTTTACTAAATGGATTCTATTAATTATTAATGAAACTTTTCTTTTTCTATGGGAATTTGTTTCCCTTGACCACAGATATATGATTGTGAGCTTTCTAATTTAATTAGTGTCTATTGGCACATAATTGATTGTCTGCTTTTACATGTAAAAGCGATGGTTTGAACAAAAAACAAACATTTCTCGCCGTGAATATGGCCTATGCTGCCGACACGGTGTAAAGCAACCACCAATCAATCAATCAATCAAGCTATAAGAGCTTAACTTATTTAATGTGGTTTTTATCGAAAAGGTGTTTTTTGGGGAGGGAAAAGGGGGGAAATTTATTTGTTAATTATTTGTTAAATAGTTATTACTTAATTTAGTAAAAGTGACTATCAACTAAATGGATATAGCATATAGATTGCAACAAACACTAGGTAGTTAACGATGTATGTATATTTATATATTTATTTTCAACTAGTCATAATAGTATATATAAGGTACAAAATCAGTACTCTTGTCATGATCACATTCACTCATCCATAATACGTCCATAATAAATAGTATGTAAAAACAGTTCATTTCACAATGTTCACAATGTTCACAGAGGGTTTTCCGGGCTTTCCGGGTCTTGTCCCATCCCAGCCATTAGTGTGGTAAAGCTGAGATCCAACACACCCGTAATGTTCACCCCACTTCCTGGGGTGCTGGATGGGCGTGCAGTGGTGGTGGAAGGGCCCGGTCGGGGACTCGTCCATTCCCCTTCACAGGGGGCCGGTGGTAATCCCGCCGTCTGGACAGGGAAAGCGGGCAACGGGGCTGCTGGATGAGGGTCTGGACGACGTGGTTGTGGACGGTGTGGCTCCTTCTCGCGGGCCAGCTGTAGTGACTGGGAGCTTAACCGCATCGCCAAGGCGAAACTCTTGGAGTAAAATTCCCCGAGAAGCGACTTGTCAATGTCTTCAGCTACGGCCCCCAGCCATGTTCCCCACTGCATCACCGGCGACACTTTGGGTGGTTGCATCAACCCCCTCAGGTGGCCCTGGATGATGCCAGCCTCCACTTGCTGGTCCTGCACTTGGGACTTCAACTATTCAAGGTCGGTGTTGATGGTGGGTGTTCGGGCGCCGCCCTTCCCCTTGGCTGCCAGGCGTGGAGTTGTGGGTTGCGTTGCTGGTGTGGGTGGTACACTCGACGGTGGTGGAGCCTGGTCAAGTGGCGCAACACTTTCATCGTCCACATCGATCGAGGTTGCATGGACGGGTTGCAACCGGGACTGCAACGTCACCCCCGATCTGGATGGCTGCCGCACGATATGCGTTCACAGGAGGGAGAAGTTTTCCTGTATGTACAACTCGCATTCAGACAACTCTCTGGCTGCGGCACCTGACTTCATGTCACTCAATTTCCCCACCTTTGTGCGTATGGACTCATACCATGTGATGAGTGCTTTGGGGTCGTCCATGCCCATCTTCCGGTGCACTGTCGCAGTGCCTTATGACAACGGCACTGTTGTAGTAGGTGGCATCACAGGACGAGGAGGTGGCGTCACAGGACGAGGAGGTGGCGACACGTCCCAGACAGATTCCTTGTCGGAAGACAATCCGGAAGTTGAGGGTGATGGTGCAGGCTTCCTCCATACTTTTGTGGCGACCTTGTGTCCTGCAGGCTGCTTCATGGCTATCCTTTTGGAGGCTATTTTCTTTCCTGTAGGTTTCATGGTGTAAATGTGTGCTCGGCGCTGCTGGATTTGAAAGTGAGCTCTGCAAAGCCACGCGCTCTTATATACTCACGGCAGTCCGAGTGTAGTCCGGGGGTTGTCCGGGATAGTCCGGGGGTGGTTCCGGGGTGGTCCGGGGCAGTCCGGGGGTGGTCCGGGGCAATCCGGGGGTGGTCCGGCCTCGTCTGGGTTAGTCAGGGGCCAGTCCGGGCTCATCCGGGCTCGTCCGGGCTCATCCGTGGCCATTCTGGGGGCAGTCCGGGGTGGTCCGGGGTGGTCCGGGGCGGTCCGGGGCAGTCCGGGGCGGTCCACAGAATGCTAGAAAACCTGGGGCCAAGGCTGGAGAACAGCCACATCCGGGTATATGCAGATGACATGACAAGGGGGTCAGCAAGATCGAAGGAATGCCAGGGGGAGACCGAGGAGGTCCGGAAGCTAACAGAAAGTAAGAACATACTCTTAACAGTGAGGTTCTATCCTGGGGTGGATAACACGGAGGCAGATTAGGCATCTAGAGGTTCACCGACACGGGAGAATGGTCACTAGAGAGGATGGAGCTAGACAGGCTTTTTAGGGCCTGGGGAGCACCAGACACTGACATGTTCGCCACTAGAGAAAACAACCGCTTAGACAGTTACATCTCCAGAGTATTTGATTAAAACACCATAGGCACCGATGCATTATCCATGTGCTGGATGAACAGTAAAGGGTACTTCTTCCCTCCTTTCAGCTGCATGCCCCACGTGCTGCAAAAGATAGCAGATGAGACGCCAGAGGGGATACTGATAGCCCCGAACTGGCCTACAAAGATGTGGTTCCCACTGCTCAGAAGACTACCGGGCTTCCCGAGTGTGAGGATGATCCCGATATGACAAGGGACACTGGCGCTCAGGGGGAGAACAGGGAAGAATTTCCCCTTGGTGGACAGGATGTCACTACTGGCGGTGAAACTCTGAAGGTGATGTTTCAAGTGATGGGAATGAGTGGAGATGCGGCCGACACAATCACCACCTCCTGGGCAAAAGCCATGCAGAAGCAGTAAATGCTAGTGCTCAGGAGGTGGCACAAACACTGTACAAACCTGGGGATCAACCCATTAAGGCCAATACTACATGAGGGCGTGGCATACCTGCTAAAGCTCTTCGCAGCAGAGGCAGCAAGGAACACAATCAACATCGGGTGCTCGCTCCTATCCACTTTCATGATGGTTGGAGGGCGACCGTTCGGGGAAAACCCACTGGTCACAAGACTGCTGAGGGGAATAGGAAACCTGAAGCCAGGTATACCCAAGTACTCCAATATGTGGGACCCCAAACTGCTGCTAGCACACTTGCAGACATGGGGCCCTATACAGTCCCTAGACTTGGACAGACTGAACAAAAGAACAGGGTGCCAGTTCCTGTTAGCCAATGGGCAGTGGCTGCAGATACTGGGACTGATGTGCAGGAAAGATTTCATGTGGGAGAGGGACGGGTGCGCCATCAAATACTCAGAGAAGATGAAGTTAAATGACCCGGTGAAAAAACCCCGTCATACTCAGGTTCAAAGAGTATAGAGTGCAGGAACTGTGCCTCTAAAGGCACCTAGTAGTGTACCTGGCACGCTACAACCTCACGGAGGCAGAACCAGCGGTTTTCGTGACAACAAGGAAACCACACATGCATATGTCAAAACGACACTGGTGGAGGCAGGGGTGGATATGACACAATACACACCATATACCTGCATACATGCTACTACAAGTGCGGCGGCGAGGAGACAAGTCCCACTTGCCCCCGTCCTGCAGTCAGCAGGGTGGTCAGGTGACGGGACATTCCAAAGGTTCTACAACCGCCCAGTAAATGACATTACAAAAGTAAGCGACCTGAGAGCCAGCAGCCAGTAAGGCAACAAGCTGGGGTAGTTTTATAGTGCAACCAAGGTAGTCACAAAGGTAGAAGGAGAGAGTGTGAACAAACAAGACAAGAGAAAAATAAAAAGCCTGACACCAAAATGCAAATGGTTAAGTAGCCGCTGCCCCCTCATGGCCCTTCTTACCATAATAATCTCTATTCTGCTGCATACCATAGCAGAATCTTGTATTACCCCGCCCCTACTTCCCCCTCATCCACCCACAAATATCTGGTAGGGATCGGAGGGAGGGGGGGGGGGGGAGGGAGGAGGGAGCCATGGCCCAGTTTAGGTTTCCTCTGTAGAACACTTAGCAATGCCCTCTGCACCCCCACCCCCACCACACACAAATACACACTGTGCCCAGTGGTTGTGTGTGTGTGTTGGGGGGTGGGGTGACTGTATGGAGTGAATATCTGATTCACACACTCCCAGAACCAGCCACTACCTCGATTCAATTATTGTATATATGTATATATATATATATATATGTATATATGTGTATATATATGTATATATG
Organism: Branchipolynoe longqiensis; assembly: GCA_030323885.1. Lineage (NCBI taxonomy): Eukaryota > Metazoa > Annelida > Polychaeta > Phyllodocida > Polynoidae > Branchipolynoe > Branchipolynoe longqiensis. The sequence continues at coordinate 53,608,104 of CM059193.1, read as the reverse complement.
TATTTGTGTATGTGTGTATGTGTATATGTGCATATGTATATATGTATATGTATATATATATATATGTATATATGTATATATGTATATATGTTCAGATGTATATATGTATATGTGTATATGTGTATATGTGTATATGTGTATGTGTATATGTGTATATGTGTATATGTGTATATATGTATATATGTATATAGGTATATATGTATATTTGTACATATGTACTAATGTACACATGTATACATGCATACATGTATATATATATATATATATATATATATATATATATGGGTGAAAATGGGTGGGTACCTCATTGCTGGGGATGGACAGAGGGTGAGGGGAGTGAGGCAGTCCAGCTTGAGAACATCCAACACCGGGCTGCTAGGCTTGTCCTCCCTGTTCCCAACACCACAAACATTGAGATCCTCCTCCTTGAATCCGGCCTCCCTCCCCTCCACCCCCGAAGAAAACAACTTCTTACCACCCACTTCACAAGAACACTCTGTTAGGCCTTTCATCAACAATCTGCAGAGCCACGGCCTCTCTCCGAGATAGGACCCGCGGTCACCATCACATCTCCTACCTCCTCAAGGACGCCCTCACCACCCTCAACAACTCCCATGGACTCCACATTGCAGACTCCGCCCTGAGCCCTCACAAGCCACCATGGTTTTCCATTCCAGTGGAAACCCGAACCACCAACCTAGTTGCTGCCAAGGTGGTTTTCACCACCCCAGAACTCCACTCACTGGCTCTCGAATCCATAACTCAGGTGAAGGCGGACTTCCCCCTTGCTAAGACGGTCTACACCGATGGCTCCCTTAACCCAACATCAGGTATCTGTCCTGATATGACCTTAGATGTTGCTAGGACATAAAACACAACGAAAGGACAAACATGTACCCGGAACGTAGTTCCCCGAGGTTTTGAAACGGAGTGCCACTGACATCCATAAAATGGGCTGCTTTATAGTGCTGCTCCACTAGGAGACCAGGCTTCCAGCACGATGACTTGATATGCCACTTAGTGCCATTATCCTGACACTCAGCCAACTAGTCCTTTTTTGTACAGCATATCTAGAATCTTCATTTATCCCACTTTGTTTGAGTATTCATACGTTTTGACTGCAGTAGTAATCTTTGATTACAGGATGCTGCCCCAGGCTCCACTGAGGTCGAAGATTTTGCATAAAGGATTGTGGACCAGTAGTACACATTGACCCCAACAGAACTGCTGACACAATGCAATTGGGTTCGTTAACTCGTTAATAGATCGTACATGAAATGCTACAATGTCATCAAACTCAGCCCATTTGCTCATTTATTTGCCTCTTTGTGAATTCGGAACAAACAAAAAGGTATGCAAGGAACAGTAATACAAATACTATTATAGCCCTGATCGAGAAACCCAATCCGGTGATATCTTGTTCCCCAATTTTACCAAGTATAGCACTGATGATGAAGATAACTCTAAACCTCATATCTTCATCAGATGTCTTCACCAATCGACTGACGCCGCTGACGTCACCAGCGGTCTCCTCCTACACTTCCGGTCACAGTACCTCGAGTCCTCCCTCGACGCCCTGCACACCACCTGGCGTCGCCTCCCCGAACTGTTCGTACGAGGCACCCCAGCACCCCCTGGAGCCGGAGCTCGTGACTCCAAAGCGAGGCCGGCCGGCGAAAGGGAGGCCAACTACTCCAGCGTCCCCAAAGGTGCCGAAACAACGTGGGAGGAAACCAGGGCAACGTGAGTGTATAGACTGTAGAGGCGGTCATGTATGGCCACCGTCTGCTGAGTGCACGCTCTCGTGTCACACTGCTGGTGTGAGAGAGTTAACTTAGTATATTCCTGCTGCCATGTATAAATACTATGCATAAACTATAGAACATAGTGTGTATAAACTATAATATTTATTCTATATAATATATATAGAGTGCATAGAATATATAGAGTATATGTAGCATATATATAGTATATGTAGTATATATAGTATGTATATAGTATATATAATATATATATATATATAGTATATATAGCATATATAACATATATAGTATACACACAGAATATATATATAGTATATACAACAAACAAACAAGGTGCACAAGAATCAACGATGGTCCGTTACTAGCAATGGTAAAATCCAAATGCAGTGCATATGATCGCAATGTAGCTAACATGAGTGCCTATATTTGAAATAGACTGCCAGCTGCAACACAAACTGCAGAAAACATATCAGTGTTTAATGGCCCTGTCACACTACGACGCTTCTCGCCGGCGACTGGTCAACGTGTGGTGTTTTTGGGCGATAATTAGTGAAATATCGAGACGCGCTGGGGGCGCGTTATGCACGCGTCGGTACACGTCGGTACATTATCCTTGACGTTGATGGTCGGCGCGAAACGCCGGCGCGCGTTCCCTATCGCCCAAGGCTTTGAACATGTCAAAAACAACCCAACGACCGCCAGCGCGCGCAAATATATGGGTAAGGAGTTTAGGCGCGTCGCGCTGCGTTGGACGCGCCGGAATAACGTTATGGGAACGGTAGGAAGACGGCGCGTGCGCGGGAGGGTCGTTGCTCACGCGTTGCGCAAACTGGGCCGTTTTTGTTTTACGCCCTAGCATCATTTAAGGTTAAATGAAGACGTCGCACCAAACTTTTTTTTTTTTTTCCCCAGCGCGTCGACACACGTTGGCCGCGCGCGCATAACGCGCCGCGCTGACGCCGATCTTTTCCCCCAAACCGCCGAAAAGTTTGACGTTTCTCGACGCGCAAGATTTTATTTTCAACGCTGACGGATCGCCGGGAGAAGCGTCGTAGTGTGACAGGGCCATTAGAGAGTACTACAAAATAATGTAACCTAGAAATACAGATAATGTTTAAATGGATTAACACCAAGTATAGTGAAAGCTGGATTTTGGACTGTTTGCAATCTACAACACAGTTTTTGTTGTTGGTACATTAGTTTTTTAAGAATGGGAAATTTCAGTCGCAGACAACTGGTCTACCTCATTCCACTGCTCCTTGCTCTATCCTAATAATGCTGAGTGCCTGGCTAGAAAACGACAAGTATCAATTTTTTAAGTCATTGGTTTGACTCGACCATGGTTCGAACCCACGATCCCATGGTCTACCAACATGCGAAACGAACGCTCTAACTCATTCGGCCATCCCGCCATAAACAACAAGCAAGAAACCTAAACTATTACTAAAACAAAATTCAAAAGATTTCAATCAAATTAGATTAGTGCTGCCCTGCATTGAAAACAAGTATTAACACACTTACCCTTTCTGAGCAGGGTAAATAAATTCATCACAGAAACAAAAGAAATATATATATACCGATGTATATACTACGGGGCGGCCATTCCACCAGCCAGTGGCACCTGCTCGTATATAATCTGCCTCCCGCTCGCCAGCTGGTCACTCTCTCACTTGCCATAAACGCCATACGCCTGCTACTTTTAATTGCTGTTTACTGCTTTAGACCGCCGCCGGCTACGAATGTACTGCGAGCCTTGCGGCTGCTTACACCGAGGCCCAGTCAACGACACTTGTCACCTAGTAGCAATGCAAACTAGGCACGCCACACAATCAGTTGACAAAACGGGCGTCATGTCAGGTGATAACAGTGACTTCGTGAAGGAGGAAGCGCCGGCGCCATGTAGTTGTCAAGCGGTGTCAAGCAATGATGAACTGGACGAACGAGAGTGTGCCATTGCAGACAAGGAGCGGGCGCTGGAACGCCGAAAGTGGTGGGCAGAACTGGATCGTCGCGCAAAACGCCTGTAGGACGATGTGGCTGACCTATCATCTAGGCGGAAGCATGGTCGGAGCTCGAGAAGAAAGCGCAGTGGTTCGAGGGAACGACACCATCGCCGGCGTCACCGGCGGTCGTCCAGCTCGAGTTCGTCGGCAGGCAGGACAATGAGTCGAGACAGGCGTCAAAGGAGTACTTGGTCCATTAAGCGTTACCTAGAGGATCGCAAAGACCTCAATAAACTTTCGCCCTTTGAAATCGTTGAGGCGTCCTGTGCTTGGGTCCTAGGCAAGAAAGACTTAGACTTCCAAGACTTGCGCCGGTTCGTTAAACATATTAAATACATAGAAGGGAGGGTAAATTCCAGGACCAAGCACATGCTGGCTATGATCTAGCAATACAGAAGCTAGCAGCGGTTGACGGCTATGATGCCTTTTGTGCATGGAATCCGGAGCTAGCATTAAAGTACTACGCTTTCAAGTCGATGCACAGTCAGCAACCCAAGGGAAGCACCTCGATGGGCAAGGGGAGTCAGGGCTCTAATAGACAACTGTACTCCAAGGATGGGACGAAGCTCTGCTTTACCCGCAACAAAGAAGAGGGCTGCGGGCGTGACGATAACACTTGTAATTTCAGACAGTGGTGCTCCCGTTGTGGGAGTAAGTCTCATATCAGGGCTAATTGCCAAAAAGAGTGAATGGCGATGGGAAGGGGCAGGGGGAGAAGGAAGCGACGTGATGTTTGTGTTAATGCAGGTATCGCACCTTCTATAAATTGTTCAACCTGTGACCCCTGTGACCCCGTACCACCAATTGTTGCAGATTGCTCTGCCACCCATTGTGTTAACCAAACTAATATCGACACTGCTTGTTCACTAGTTTCGGGTGTGGGTATGTGTCCCAGCGGCTTAACAGCCCGTCGCCACTACGGCACCCCTAATTTAATTAGCCCGAGCCTTGGCCGATTTGTGCATAACTACCTTACTAAATGCCCATTCAGCCCCGCTAGTAACAGCACCCCTAGTACCTTGGCCCTTTGTGACGAGCCGCGCATGACGCTCTCGGGGGAGGAGCTTGGTAGGGAGGGGTTGTTGCATTCCCAATGCCGCGCTTCTGGCGGATGCTTGGGCTGTTTCTCCTAATTGGGTGAGTATCGGGCGCAACTGGCTAACTGTTTCGCCTCTTTGTTTCCGCCTCTGATAATTATTCGCCTGAAACAATACACTTTACTGTTACCTTGTCTTGTTTGGAAGCGACTTGCGTGTGCACCCACTTAATAGCAGGACGAGCTACCCAATTTAAGCCTTGTAGCGCATTTTGTGACTGTTTCGCCAGGGGTAATATCGACCCTGATTGCGACTTTATTATGCACAGTGCCATTTTTGGCTTTAAAGTAATTAACTCCACCTGTACCGCAAACTACTCTGATAGCCATGCTTCCCGTTCCAATTGTGAAGCAAAAAACTTCATTGATGCTAAACTTAGATCAGAGCTGACCGCGGGCTATATAAGCCACGCCGATGCAGCTCCCATATGTACTCATAATCTCTTTGCAGTCCCTAAATCAGTTGGTGGTGGATATAGAAAAATTGTCGATTGTATTAAGCCGACCTCCTTGTCAGTAAATAACTTTGTTCATGACATTACACAGAAATTCTCATACCAAGGTGTTGACGACCTTGTCAAAATGATCGAAGGTGAGTTCATTGCCTCTATAGATATCAAGGATGCCTACAGGGCAATCTCTATCCACCCAACCGACCGGCCTCGTCAGGCTTTATCTTGGAACTTCGGTGAGGGAACAACAATTTTCTTTGACAATCGCCTGTGTATGGGCCTTTCTTCTAGCCCCTTCATTTTCAGTAGAATTTCTGACTTTATTGTACGTTGTGCTCGCAGGGATGGGGTCCTCCGCACTGTTAATTATCTTGACGATTTCGCTGTTCTCGGTGCTGATTACGAAGACTGCCTGCAGAGTCAGCTATTAATAATGAAAATTTTACGCCGTTTAGGCTTCTACTTCAGTTACTCTGAACTGCCCGCTCCATCCCAATGTCTAAGGTTCTTGGGAATAGATATAGACACTGTAAAGTTGCAACTCAGACTCCCTGTTGACAAGATTGTTAAGTTAAAACATGTTCTGCTTGTGTTCTTGGGCCGAAGAAAGGCGTCTCGCAGGGAACACAAACACTTGGTTGGACGCTTGGCACACTGCTCGACAGTCGTCCGAGGAGGGCGCTCCTTTTCCACCAAGGTCTATGACGCTAGCAGCCAGCTGAAAAAAACATATTATAAATTAAGATTAAATAACGAATACCACTCTGAGTTGAGCTGGTGGCTTCTCTTTGTGGATTCCTTCAATGGTTATGCTAAAATGCTGGGCATCCACGCCACTATCTTTTTGGTTTGTAGCGATGCGTCTAACTGGGGCTTTGGAGCAACCCACTCGGATGACTGGTTGGTGGGTAGTTTTGGCCTCGTTCACATTTTGGCTAGTCATTTTGCCGAGTGTCCCCCTGATATCGATAAATTACATATTAACATAAAAGAAATGTGGGCCGTCATTGCCGCTTCCAGACGCTGGTGTCACTTATGGAGGTATCATTGTATAGTGTTTGTAACAGATAACAATACTCTTTGTGCCGCTCTATCAACCGGGTGTTGTGTAAATAAGCATATCATGTTATACGTAAAAGAGCTTTTTGGCTATCGATTACCTATAATTTCGAGATTAAATCTGCCTATGTCAGAAGTAGTGATAACATTATTTGTGACGCCCTAAGCAGGTGGAGCGATCTGGTTAGTAGGAACCGGCTCATTAATGCCAATCATGGAGGTCACTTATGTTGCACCTCGTTCTTTTCTGACTAACCGCTTCTCGCTTGTTTCAGGTCTGGATCGCCTAAGAGAGGCGGCTAGGGCTATGGGCACCCGATATTACTTGACAAACTCCCGCTCAACTAGGGCGATGCAGCTCAAGAAATATCTCACCTTTATAGACGAGTTCAGAGCGATTCTCGTGCCCTAGCCATGCCCCCCTCTCAGGTGGCTATCTATGTTGACTGGTTAGCACGTACACTCAAGTACTCATCCATTACGAATTATCTGAACTCCCTTATTTCTTTTCTCAAATGTGAGGGCAGTGACCCGATTAATTTCACTTCTCATCAAATACATACAGTCTTGGGAGGTTCAAAGCACACCTTGGGCTGCGTGGTCAAGCCGAGCTAATTCAAATGTTCTCGCTCATGTCTGTGAGTGAGGGCCATGTTTGCATGTGTGTTGCCCTCTTGCTTGCCTTCAGGGCACTCCGGCGCAAGTGCCAGATCACCGCCTCTGATTCTGTCCTGCTGTGTTCAGATTTCACCTTTTATAATTGGGGTATGGTGGTAAAGGTTTGCCATTCAAAAACTATCCAGTTCTCGGAGCGCGAGCTCCTTATACCCGTTGCATGTGTGCCGAACACCGAATTGTGTGTGGTATTATGGGTAAAGAAGCACTTTGCCCAGACCAAGGTGTCCACCTGTAAAGCAGCCTTCCAGGTCCCCTTTGGTCCCGGTGGCTACGCGCCGCTTGACTACCTAACACTGCAGTCAACCCTTAAGTATTTCCCCTCTTTGGCGGGTCTTGCTAGAAATTGTTTGTCCTGCCATTCACTTCGTTGAGGTGGCTGTACTTATTTGGCCTTACATGGGGTCTCGATCTACGAAATTAGGACCAGGGGAGACTGGTCCTCAGATGCTGTTTATAAATACACCTCCCGCCCCCTGTCTGAACAGATCATCGCTGACATGCGGGTGGCTGCTGCCCTTTCAGGTGCTACTTAACTCTGTCTGGGTGGGTCCCTTGGACTTGGCACTATTGCACCCAGCCAGATACTGATTACTGATTGATTAATGTGGAAATAAAAGACGGTTTTCTCCATTCCATTTCCATCTCAATGCATAGCTTACACCGACGTATATACTATGTATATGCCGATGTAAGTAACACATGGCGCTGCCCCCCCTCTGGTTCAGCGAGCCGGCGGGGGGGGGAAGGGCAGCCATTCCACCAGCCGGCGGCACCTGCTCATATATAATCTGCCTCCTGCTCACCGGCTGGTCACTCTGACTTGCCATGAATGCCATATGGCCGCTACTTTTAATTTGGATTTTCCGGTAGGGCACTATTGCGCCCAGCCAGATACTGATTACTGATTGATTAATGTGGAAATAAAAGACTGTATCCTCCATTCCGTTCCGTCTCAATGCATAGCTTACATGTAGTATGTATAGTATATATAGTATATATAGTATATATAGTATATATAGTGTATATAGTATATATAGCATATATATAGTATATATATAGTATAAATAGCATATATAGTATATATATAGCATATATTGTATATATCATATATAGTATATATAGTATATATCATATATAGTATATATAGTATATATAGTAGATATAGTACATATAGTATATATACTATATATACTATATACAGTATATATATAGTATAAATACTATATATGGTACATAGTATATATTGTATATATAATATATATACACTATTTAATATACATAGTATATATATAGTACATATAAAGTAGGGCTATGTAAGGAAGGGAAGGATACAGACAAGTTTTGGGTCGGACACTTTTATTGAGCTTCTTGCCATAGCACAATAAAAGGCATACCGGTAAAAGTTTTAAATCGCTTAAAGAAGTGACTGCCCAGCTGAGCTTGCCGAGGAAGGTGCCCATTGGTGGCGCTAGTAGTAGCCAAATGGGGCAAATTCAGGCAGGTCAGCCATTGGCTAATAATATATCGAAGTAACGTAATGGCAAATAATAAATAATAAAGGATACTCCGCCTATTTATATCTGCATAATTAATTATACATCCCATAAAGTAGGGCTATGTAAGGAAGGGAAGGATACAGGCGAGTGTTGGGTCAGACACTTTTATTGAGCGTCTTGGCATAACACAATAACAGGCCAAAGGAGAATGCTTACGCGTCTCCCCCCAACCCAACACGTGACTCATCCGCACAGAGTGCCGCAACCACCCTCATGTCATTCACTATCCGAGTCCCCAGTGGGATCTTTAAGTAGCTATAAACGGTCTCAGAAGCCCAATCACCCCTGACTTTCAGCTCCTCAATTGTGGCACCGCACATAGCAAGGAAAGTGCAGCCTCCCCTCCTAAGGGAATGAGACGAGAGGGTGGAAGCGTCAAACCCTGCCCTTGAGGCAAACAATTTAAGGGTCTCCTGGTAGAAATGGTAAGGAAAAGGACAGGAGAGCCCACCCAAACATGGAATACGGAACGCAGGATCTGATGGATCTGCCCTGATCTGATTGAAGTTCCTCTCAGTCCAGTGGACCGCACAGACACTAGTGTCACAGCACCTTGCAATAGGGATCTCTAGGACCCGTTCACTGAATTGTATTGTCTTAGAATGGCGAACCGTCAGGACCATCCCCCAGTCGTGGAATACAAAGTCTGTTCTAAGAAGGGTGGAATCAGACATTGTCACCTGCGATTTACGCAGAAGCCCCCTAAAGGAACAAAGGACCGCCGCCCTCCATGCTGCGTGGCCAGGGTTGTTTGTCAGAAGAGGGAAAATCTTCCGCAACATGTGCGGAAGCAGCTGCATCGCGTGGCAAGGCACATCGCCCTTGACCCTTTAACGTAGAAGAAAAGACAAAACTGTTGTAGTCAATAGGGGTCTCGCCATTTTGCATTAAAAAATAATTCAGGCCGCTCAGGTAATTGAGGATGGATCCGTCTTTCAGCGAATGGGCCAGCCCCAATGCATAGAGGGCCACCTGCTCCACGGAGCAAGGGATAGGTGCCCTAGAGGAATTATATAAATCAACATATTCTAAATATTTTCGAATTTGAACCCCCCATTGCGATGGCCGAATTCTTGGCGTAAAACTGGTACTGATATCCCTGCTGCTCATTCTTTAGCACAGCTATCCCTGAAAGAAATAAACGAGGCATAAAAAACTTGGCTACAACAAAGCGCTCCAGCGACGTCAACTGCCCTAATTCTGTCAGAGCTATCATCCTCATTTAATCTGCTTAGAGCGTCACAAATAACATTCAAGCTGCTACGTATATAGGCAGAGCTAAATTCAAAATTATTTTCAACTGCTAGCCAGAATAATCTGTGGAAGAAAAACATAATACCCTTACATCTGGAACTGCCAGTGTTCAGTGCTGCCTGAACCACAGCACTATCAGTCACCATCATGATGGTGCTATTGGACCAACTAGCACTCCAGCGAAGGCAGGCCGCATAGACCGCCCACATCTCCTGTACGTTGATGTGTGAAGCCCCAACATCTGATGGAGGGCTGAAGTGGTGGTGGCCGGCGTAAGCCTCAAGGAGCTCGCCGATTCCGTCGCTGAAAGAGCCAACTAACCAATCATGGCCATGGAGAGCGCCAAACCCCCAGTTAGAGGCATCGCTATATGTTGATATAACTGGAGCGAACTTTCCCAAGATCTTGGCCTTACCGTTAAATGAACTCGCAAAGTTTAGCCACCAGTCTAGGTCCTCCCTTATTCCCTTGTTCAATCTTGCTCTATGATAAGGTTGATTAAGCTTAGCCATTAAGTCATAAATAAGTCTAGTGAATGTTCTGCCGCCTCTCATGACTTTCGAGCAGTGAGCAAGGAGGCCCCCAACACGTTCAAGTTCTTTTTTCGATGCTTTCCTAAGTCCACGGAGCCTATGCAAGACTTCTATCGTCTTTGCTAACTTATCATGGGGGAGACTAAGCTCTAAACTCACGGAATCGACATTAATCCCGAGGAACTGAACCCTGGTGTCGGCTTTACTTACTTTCTTAAAGCTCACCAAAAAACCCATCCTTCTAAGTATCGCTATCAGTTTCCTCTGGGCCCGCGCAACCTCAAGCCTTGTACCCTCAACAAGCCAAAAGTCATCTAAGTAATGAACTACTCGATCTAAGCCCTCCCGCACACAGCATCTGATGACAAAATCAGAAATTTTAGAGAAAATGAAGGGGCTTGATGATAGGCCCATGCTGAGGCGGTTAGCAAGAAAGTAAGTAAAGTCCCGATCACCAGGTCTCTGGTATCGGAGCCCCTGGTGTTGCCGGTCATCGGGGTGGATCGATACAGCCCTATATGCGTCTTTAATGTCTACGGTTCCAAGAACGTCACCCCTTTCCAACAGGTCTGTAATGTCATCAAGAACTTTGTATGAAAACTTTTGGCAGACTTGTTCAATGAAATTATTAACTGAAACATCAGGAGGCCTACTGCAATCAATGACCACCCGAGCATCGCCGTCATCCTTGGGGACGACAAATGCATCATGTGTACCCGTCGTCGTGTTCGCTTCCTTGCGTCCACATCAGAGGCTGTAGTGCTGTGTCTGTCGTCCTTTTGTAGTCGTCCGTGTGTAGCCGGTCGTCCACGGCAGTGTGCAGGTGTCCAGTCTGATCAGTGCACCATCGTCCGCCATCTTCTTTAATGGTCGTCCGGCGTCTCGTCCATCGTCTTTCTCTTGTTTGAAATTGCGTGGAGAAGTGACTGCCCGGCTGAGCTTGCCGAGGAAGGCGCCCGTTGGTGGTGCTGGTAGTAGGCAAATGGGGCAAATTCAGGCAGGTCAGCGATTGGCTAATAACATATCGAAGTAACGTAATGGCAAATAATAAAGGATACTCTGCCTATTTATATCTGCATAATTAATTATACATCCCATAATATATATAGTACATATATAGTACATATAGTATATATAGTATATATAGTATATATAGTAGTATATATAGTACATACAATACATACATTATATACAGTACATACAGTATGTACAGTCCATATAGTACAGCTAGTACAGATAGTACATATAGTACATATAGTACATATAGTAAATTCCTGACCTAAAACATACAAAAATGTCCGTGCAAACTAAAACTGGAAACCCCAACTAAGTTGCACCACAAGGGGGAATCACGGGGAATGTCACGGCCCACCAGCTGGACAGCCCATGATGGGAAACCTGGAAATATAAAAGCCAGATAACACGTACACCAACAATATAATCAAACCAAATCCAAGCAAAAATATCCCAACTACCTACTACATACAAGCCTATAACATGTAAATAGAGTCATCATCATCATGCTGTCGGTCGCGATGCGACAAAGACTGCTTTCATTACTTGACTGCCGCTCTCCATTTAGCTCTCTGCTGTGAGAGTTGTGTCCATGAGTCGGTCTTAATGTCTCTCAGCTTCAGGTTTCTCTTGATGGTATCTTTGAACCGGAGACGGGGGCGCCCTCTCTTTCTGTAGCCAAAAGACAGTTGAGAATAGAGGATCTGCTTTGGTAGCCTGTCTGATGACATCCTCATGAGGTGTCCAGTCCACCGGAGATTCTTTTTGATCAGAAGATCTTCCATAGAGGGCAGCCCCATCCGTTCGAGTATTTCCTTATTCGTCACTTTGTCCTTCCAGGTTAGCCTCATGATTGAACGCAGATGTCGCATCATGAAGGCATGCAGCTTTTTCACCTGCTGTCTGTACACTGTCCAGGCCTCGGCTCCGTATAGTAGGGTGGATAGCACGATTGCGCGGTAGATCTTACCTTTGACCCGAATGGACACATGGTGGTTGTTCCAGAGTCTCTGGCGTAGTCGGCCGAAAGATGCGCTAGCCTTGGCCATCCTCCTCTGTATCTCAGCATCAATGCGTCCATCACTTGATATTGTGCATCCGAGATAGGTGAATTCCGGAACAGAGTTCAGCTTGTTTCCGTCAACCATGATCTCCTCCTCTCGGGTTCTTGTAGAGTTGGGTTGGTACAGCACCTCCGTCTTCTTGATGTTAATTTTCAGGCCAAACTTCTTTGATGCATCGGAGAAAGCGTCCACTATTTTCTGGGTCTCTTCAGCAGAGTGGGCAACCAGTGCACTGTCATCTGCGAATAGTAGCTCTCTCACCAGTATCTGAGTAGTCTTGGTCTTCGCTCTGAAGTGTGCGACATTGAATAGGTCAGCGCTCTGTCTGGACTGTATATAGATGCCATCCCCCATGTCTCGGAAAGCCTCGTCTAGCATTGCTGATAGGAAGATGGAGAAGAGCGTGGGGGCCAGTACACAACCTTGCTTGACCCCATTGGTAACCCCACACGATTCCGAGACTTCCCCTCCAGCACTAACGTTCGCCATCATTCCTGTATGTAGAGCCTCGATCATAGTTGTGAACTTCTCTGGGCATCCGTACTTCCTCAGTAGCTGCCATAGCCCGGTCCTCCCGACTGTATCAAATGCCTTAGTGAAATCGACAAATACCATGTACAGTGGTCGGTCCTGCTCAATGCACTTTTCTTGTAGCTGTCGGAGACAAAATATCATATCCACAGTGCTCCGGTTACCTCTGAAGCCACACTGTGACTCTGGAACTACACCAGGTGTTATGTGAATAGATAGTCTGTTGAGTAGGATCCTGGCGAAGATCTTCCCTGCTATGGAAAGAAGAGAGATTCCTCTATAGTTCCCACAGTCTGTTCGATCACCTTTCTTGTAGATGGTTACAATGCTGGCATCCTTCCATGCTTGGGGTACAGAACCCTCCTCCCAGGCATTGGTGATTAGTTGGTGCAGTCTGTTGAGCAGATTGTCTCCTCCATGCTTCCATACCTCGGCAGGAATTCCATCACCCCCAGGTGCTTTGCCATCTTTCAGGCTGGCGATTGCTCTAGCCATCTCATCCATGGTTGGAATCTCATCGAGGCATGTTTTGGTAATGCGCTGCTGGATGTTGTTCAGAGCTTCGTGATCTATGTCACCAGGGACGTTGAGTAGCTTCTGGAAGTGTTCGCTCCATCTTGCCACAACTCTCTTGCTGTCGGAAAAGGTCTCCGTTCCATCTGTTGATTTCAGGTGAACAGCTCCCTTCTTCACGGGTCCCCACACTTCCTTCAGTCCGCTGTAGAAGCCCTTCATGTTGTTTCTGTCTGCAGCTCTCTGCAGCTCCTCTGCCTTCATTTCCCACCAGTCTGACTTCAATGCACGGGTGCATTTTTGTAGCAATCTGCAGGCATCTTTGTATGCTGCAGTGGTGGATCTAGTGTTCCTGGTCTGCAACACTCTCTGGTGGGCTTGGTCTCTTCTGCTCATAAGATTCTGTAGCTCCTGATTGTTGGGGTCGAACCAGTCCTGATGTTTTCTGTCTGGCTTGCCGAGATAAGTTTTAGCTGTGTTGTATACAACCTGCTGCAACGCTGCCCATTCCTCATCTGGTGTTGGGCTTTCCTTCTCCTCCCATTGTGCGAGAGCGCTGTCCATCTCCCGCTCGAAGCTCTCCCTGTGACTGATGGTACTTAATTTTGCTGTGTTGAGCTTTGTCGGTTTATTTGTCCCTTGCCTGTTGTGTTTTTCTCGTATTCTGAATGCCACTTTTGACCTTAGCATCTGGTGATCGGTCCAGCAGTTAGCTCCACGCATGGCTCGAGTACTGTGGATGTCCATCTTATCCCGGCACCTTGTGATGATGAAGTCGATCATATGCCAGTGCCTGGAACGAGGATGCATCCAAGTGGTCTTGCGTTCATCCTTCTGCTTGAACATGGTGTTTGTCACTATCAGTTCGAACTCAGAGCACAAAGCCAGTAGGAGCTCACCATTGGAGTTGCATTTCCCGATTCCATGTTTGCCCATGACCAAGGGCCACTTGTCATTGTCTCTTCCTATCCTTGCATTGAAGTCTCCTATCAGCAGTAGCTTATCAGTGTGAGGGATGTCACTGAGCGTACTTGCCAGCTGGTTGTAGAAGGCCTCCTTGTTATCATCTGGGTTTGTCATTGTTGGAGCGTACACACTGATAATTGTAGCAAAGTTGTCCTTGCTCAAAGGTAGTCTCATCGTCATGATTCTGTCACTTACTGGCCGTGGCATTTCTGTCAGCTTTGTGACGATGTCCTTTTTGATAGCAAAGCCCACTCCTGCCTCCCTTCTCTCTCCTTCGGGTTTGCCACTCCAGAAGAAAGAGTATTCCAGGTCATTGAGACTACCAGACTCTGAGAACCTTGTTTCGCATAGGGCGGCAATGTCGATGTTGTATTTTGCCAGTTCCATTGCTACTAGTGCCGTACGTCTTTCTGGTCGGTCAGCTGCTTCTCGGTCGAGAAGAGTCCTGACGTTCCATTGGGCAATTGTCAGTAGTTGTGTTGTGTTGCGTTGTGTTCCTCCTAGCTGATTTTCCGCTGTCGACGGAAGATGAGCTCGAGCAGCGCGGTCCTTGATAACCCGGGCGACGACCGAGCCGGTATGGTGTTTTGTGCGGTTGTACATTTCATGAAAGCTGCCTGCAAAAGTGTTGAAGTGCTGCTGGCTTTTGCAAGTTACCAGCGGCACTCTCTCGGGGAGCAAATAGAGGTTTCACACCGGCAAGAACATGTCAAGACAGGCGCAAAACTATTTGTCCCTGCAGTGGCTGGTCGGGAGATGTTGGGAGTTCCATACATCAACCGCCCTTAATGCTGCCACAGTGACATGGTTTTCTGTTTAGGGTTTGCTCCCTTAGCCTTCGGTTCTGTCAAGGACCTGTACCACAAGGCAGTGGTTTAGAACTCTGCAAGGCAGGGGCGTCAAACTCCCTGAGGTATTGCTATACCTGCTATACCTGCATACATAGAGTAGGCTAGTATATAATTAAGTAGAAGAAAAAAGTGGAAAACTCTTCCCAAGAAAACCCCAAAACACTAACATACATCACCAACCCAAGATATAACTTTAAAAAACACAAAACTATAACTGCCCAGCATTGAAAACAAGCTCGATCATCTGAACTTACATGCTATGGACAGCATAAACACCCCATAAACATTTTTTTAAAGTATATATAGTATACATAGTATATATGATATAGTATATCCCACGATCTACCAAAAAGGAGTAATAGTAATAATAGTATGAACACTAAATACGGTACTAATCATTATCAAAATGGCGTTACCCTCACTGGCACACCTCCTTATTATCGCCCCTTCTCCCATTGCGTGTTGCCCGCCCAGGTTCTAAGGGCCACCACCTGTGGGAGTTCATCCGGGACCTGCTGCTGAACGACGTGTACTGTCCGTCCGTGATCACGTGGGAGAACCGGGCTGAGGGCATCTTCCGCATCGTCAACTCCCGGGCGGTGTCCCAGCTGTGGGGCATCCGCAAGAAGAACCGCAGCATGACCTACGAGAAGCTGAGCAGGGCCATAAGGTACATCTTGTTTGTTTACCATGCATATTGGGGAGTTAGGTCCCAGCAACATATAAGGTAATGCCCTGTGAGAAGTTCAGCAGGGCCCTAAGGTACATTTTGTTTGTTTACCATGCATATTGGAGATTTTGGTCCTAGCAACATATAAGGTCACGACCTGCAAGAGGCTGAGCAGGGCCATGAGGTACATCTTGTTTGCTTACCATCTATATTGGGGATTTAGGTCCTATCAACATATAAGGTCATGGCCTACATGAGGCTGAGCAGGGACATCATGGACACCTTGTTTGCTAACCATGTATATTGGGGATTTATGTCCTATTAACATAGGGTTCAAGTCATAGCAATATATCAGGTCATTACCTATCAATAGCTGAACAGGGACATTAGGTCCAGCTTGTTTGTTTTCTAACTGTATATTGGGGACTTAGGTCCTAGCACCATATAACGGCATGCCCTACGAGAGGCTGAGCAGGGCCATAATGTACAGCTTGTTGGCTTGCTCTGTATATTGGGCATTTAGGTCTTAGCAACCTATTATGTTATGGGCTACGAGAAGCTGAGCAGTGCCATACGGTACATCTTGTTGGTTTTCTCTGGACATTAGGGATTTCAATCCTAGCAACATATAAGGTCATGGGATACGAGAACGTGAGCAGGGCCATAAGGTACATATTGTTTTCTGTTATTGGGGATTTTTGTCCTTGTAACATATACAATCTTGACCTATGAGAATTGTTGCATAAGGATAAGGGAGTTTGTCTTGTTTATTGGGGTTACCTATACTAACAACATGGGAGGTCATGATTTATTTCTAAGTCTGGGCGATAACGAAAATTCTATTCGGGGGGGACGGGGGGGGGGGAGTTTATTGGACGTAGTAACCCAATTTAGCTCTCTATTTAGCAAGAGAGCTAAATGGAGAGTGGCAGTCAAGTAATGAAAGCAGTCTTCGTCGTATCGCGACCGACCGGATGATGATGATGATGATGACGTCCTTGGAATATTGTAGGTATGAAATATAGGAACCACCGGCCGCAGTAGCGAAATCAGGAAGAGCATGGGGTGCCCGTGTGGAAGGTCAGACAATCGAATCCCAGCCAAGTCAAACCGATGACTTACACAATTTATACTTCTCACTGCCTAGTCTGGCGCTCGGCATTAATAGGATAGAACAAGGACTGGTTTACTCAGTACTAAGATACTTGCATATCAGGTGACTTGAATATCGGGTCATGCTGCTGGCGGCCCAGTCTCCTAGGGAGATAGCGCCATAGATTTGGCGTGAGTGCACACCGTCACAAGTCGGTACCCATCATGATATGACCCTACATGTTGCTAGGACGTAAAGCCCCAACAAAGAAATCTAGGAAAAGATGAGCAATGCAATATGGTTATGCTTATGTGACTAGCTTGTAACTTGGGGTATTCCACCTTAATAACATTCGAAATTGAGGAGGTCACATCATCATCCTTTAATTGATTTGCCGCTTATCGCTGTCTCTCCAACTACTAAAGGCCCTGTCACACTATGACGTACGGCGTCAGCGCATGCTCAACGTTAGACAATTTGCCAGTATGTCGGTATTCGTTGAACTTTTCAGCGGCGGGGGATAAAAATGGGCGTATGCACAATGTACACACAATGTAGATAACGTATGCAGAACATATCTCTGACGTATTGCTAGCATAGGAGAGTGTTCATGTGCCTCGCAAAACGTTTGCAAAATTCTAGCATATGCTCACGAAATGCTGACCAACATATACCAATGTATCCCTAACATACTCCCAACGTATGTTGACATATCCCAAACATACACGCAGTGTACATTCAATTACGAGCCACGCATCGACACACGTTGACAATTTTGAGCATGCACACAATTTTTTTGGAGCCTCGATGCATGGTGACGTAAGTCATGTATAGCAATGTATCCGGAACGTACCCGACGTATGCCCAATGTATAAGTAATGGATAACGATGTATGCCGATGTGTTGGTAGAAAATCAGGCACATCGGCATATGCTAAGGCTATACGTCATATTGTGACAGACCCTTTAGGAGGGTGGACTTAGTATTTAGGTTCATCATTCTCCTCACATATGACTGAAATTGAAGAGTAGTGTCAATCGTGGTGGCCCAATCGGTAGAGCACGGGCCTCGCGTGCGGGAGATCGGGAGTTTGGTTCCCAGTCGAGTAAAACCAATGACTTATAAAATTGATACTTGTCGTTTTCGAACCTGGTGATCGGTATTAATAGGATAGGGCAAGGACTAGTTAGTTCAGTGTCAGGATAATGTGACTGAGTGAGATATCAGGTCATTATGCTGTTGGCCTGATTTTCCAATGGCGCAGCACTATAAAGTCGCCATGAGTGCAGACCGTCACTAGTCGGTACCCGTCCTGACATGACTTTAGATGTTGCCAGGACGTAAAACTCCAACAACCAACCGACAAATACATGGACCTAGTTATCCCATGAGTGGTCTCAATGGCGTCAGTGGTGCACCCTGGTGTGAAGTAAGAGAACTACCTGATTATCTACTCACTATTGTAAGGGATCCGGCACGATATCTGGCGCTACCCTTCTTCCCAGTTACTGCCCGCTCGTCTCTGAGGATGGACTGAAGGTGCGCCCTGGTGTGCTTACACACCTGGTTGTGGGGGATTGTCCCTCCCAACCCCTATTCTTCAATACAGACCTCTCAATTTAACCTCACTTTGAGTCCAATATGCACGCGGTTCCTGATGACCAAACTTGGCATGGTTCTCGCTCTGTATTTAAGTTGCATAGTTCGATGGTTTTAATTTACTATAATTTTTCCTGAGATAAATATAATAAATTGATTATTATAATCTACCTTAGTAGCTGGATGTTGTGACGTTGGGACATTGGGATGTTGGGATGTTGGGACGTTGGGACATTGGGACGTTGGGACATGGTGGCATTGGGACTTTGGGACATTGGGACGTTGGGACATCGGGACGTCGGGACGTTGGGATGTTGGGACATTGGAACGTTGGGACGTTGTGGCGTTGTGGCATTGTGGCATTGTGACATTGGGACGTTGGGACATTGGGACATTGGGACATTGGGACATTGGGGCTTTTTGGCATTGTGGCATTGTGGCATTGTGGCATTGTGGCATTGTGGCGTTGGGACATTGGGACATTGGGATGCTGGAACATTGGGACATTGGGTTATTGGGACATTGGGACATTGAGACATTGTGGCATTGTGGTGTTGTGGCATTGTGGCATTGTGGCATTGTGACATTGTAACATTGGGACGTTGGGACATTGGGACAGTCGGACGTTGGGACATTGGGATGTTGTGGCATTGTCGCATTGGGACATTGGGACATTGGGACGTTGGGACATTGTGGTGTTGTGATGTTGTGATGTTGTGACATTGGGACATTGGGACATTGGGAATTTGGGACGTTGGGACATTGTGGTGTTCAGTGTGTTCAGATGTAGTGGCATTGTGGCATTGTTGTGTTGTGGTGTTGTGGTGTTGAGATGTTGGGACATTGGGATGTTGAGATGTTGGGACATTGGGACATTGTGGCCTTGTGGCATTGGGATGTTGGTACATTGGGACGTTGTGATGTTGTGACATTGTGGCATTGTGGCAATGTGGTGTTGGGACATTGGTATGTTGGGACATTGAGACATTTGGACGTTGGGACATTGTGGCCTTGTGGCATTGTGGCGTCGGGACATTGGGATGTTGGCACATTGGGATGTTGGAACATTGGGATGTTGGGGCGTTGGGTCTTTTTGGCATTGTGGCATTGGGACGTTGGGACATTGGGATGCTGGGACATTGGGACATTGGTACATTGTGGCATTGTGGCATTGCGGCAGTGTGGCATTGTGGCATTGTGACATTGTCACATTGGGATGTTGGGACATTGGGACGTTAGGGCATTGTGGTGTTGGATGTGTTAGGAGGTTGGAGCATTGTGGCGTTGTGGCATTGTGGTGTTGTGGTATTGTGGTGTTGTGGTGTTGTTGCATTGGGATGTTGGGATGTTGGGACATTGGGACGTTGGGGCTTTTTGGCATTGTGGTGTTGTGGCATTGTGGCATTGTGGCGTTGTAGCATTGTGGCATTGTGGCGTTGGGACATTGGGACATTGGGATGCTGGAACATTGGGACATTGGGTCATTGGGATGCTGGAATGTTGGGTCATTGGGACATTGGGAGGTTGGGATATTGAGGAATTGTGGGGTTGTGGCATTGTGGCATTGTGACGTAACATTGGGACATTGGGATGGTGTTGGGACATTGGGATGTTGAGATGTTGGGACATCGGGACATTGTGGCCTTGTGGCATTGGGACGTTGGGACATTGGGACGTTGTGATGTTTTGACATTGCGGCATTGTGGAAATGTGGTGTTGGGACTTTGGTACATTGGGACATTGAGACGTTTGGACTTTGGGACATTGTGGCCTTGGGGCATTGTGGCATTGGGGCATTGGGACATTGGGATGTTGGGACATTGGGATGTTGGGGCTTTTTGGCATTGTGGCATTGTGGCATTGTGGTGTTGTGCCATTGTGGCATTGGGACATTTGGACATTGGGATGCTGGGATGTTGGGACAATGTGGCATTGTGGCATTGTGGTGTTGTGGCGTTGTGGCGTTGTGGCGTTGTGGCGTTGTGACATTGTGACATTGTGACATTGGGATGTTGGGACATTGGGAAGTTGGGGCATTGTGGTGTTGGGTGTGTTGGGATGTTGGGCATTGTGGCATTGTGGTGTTGTGGCATTGTGGCATTGGGACATTGGGACATTGGGGCATTGGGAAATTGGGATATTAGTTCCACACATATCCACGATCACAGGGAACCTAGGCTTCCCGTGCGGAAGGTAAGGTGTTCGAATCCAGTCCGAGTAAAACCCATGACTTACTAAATTGATACTTGTCGCTACCTACCCTGGTGCTTGGCGTTACTAGGATAAGGCAAGGACTTGTTAGCTCCGTATCAGGATAATGTGTCTGAGTGGTGTCATAGTGGATGTAATAGATCAAGTGGTCTGGTCCGTCAGTGGGGCTGCACTATAAACAAACATACAAACCCATCCCAATCTCATTCCTGTTGAATTCTGCTTCCCCGGACGCATGCTTCACAACTTTGCCAGATCCTTACACCATGTATGTCTCTCTCTATATGGGCCATTCTCTGAATCTGGGAATTGACGTGTGACATGGAAACCAAAAGTTAAAGGCTTGTATATGTCAGAGTTGAAAAAAAGCTATTTAATTTATTTTTATTTTGATCTCAAACAAAATGAGTAATACATTAATATCACTCATGCAACATGGAAATCAAACACGCCTCCAGAATATCAGGTTAACATCATACAACAAATTCAAACAAGATTCCATTGATTGCAGTTAAGCAAACACCATTATGTCTTCCAAGAAAAAAAGAGAAATAAGGTTTTTGAAAAATTGGGTAAATGTCGGGTGTCGATGTGTAGATTTTCACATATTAAGTTTAACCAAAAATCACACAAGCATACTTTTGATAAATTTTCTGGGATAGACCCAAATACATGTAGAATTGCTGACATACCTAACACACAAAGGCAACAATAATTATTTTACTTGATACCAACAAAAAGGAAAGAAATAATTATCATCATCGTAATATAGAAACCAAATATGTTCTGCCCAGTTCCACAGAAGCACCCACATACTACTTTCGACAAGCGGCAATTGTCGTGTAGCTTGAGCTCACATTGATTATAAATCTTCTTCTTTGTCGCCTCGTTTTCAGGTTCTGCCAAAAGGAGGAAGTCGGTTATTTCGCCAAACTTCAGAGCAGCGAACACCCAAAAAAGCTGTGTTTCAAGTTTGGACCCAAGACGTCGGGTTGGCAAGAGACATAGTAAAAGAATCTCCTCCGTACAATGGTGTAGGAAATATCGGATAGCTTGCAGTGTTGACATGTGATGTGTGTTTTATTGAAGCAGCTGTCACTGTTAGGTCTGGTTAAAAACAAGACAGGTGTGTCATACTTTGGCCACTGCCTGCTTCCCTGGCTCCTTAGAACTGTAGAAAGGGGCCTGCAGCTGGTGGCTGAAGAGCTACGAGCACAGGCTTTGTGCGTGGAGGGTTGGCACTTTGAAAACACGGCTGACTCAAACGAAGGACTTACGAAATTGATACTTATCGCTACCTATCATGGCACTTGGCATTACTAGGATAGGGCAAGGACTGGTTAGCTCAGTATCAGGATAATGTGACTGAGTGTGAAATCGGGTCATGGTGCCAGCTGCCTGGTATCCCACTTCCTGGTATCCCACTTCCCTGTGGGGCAGCACTGTACAGTCGCCACGAGTGTGCACTGCTACAAGTCGATATCCGTCCGTCCTGATATGACCTGAGATGTTGCCAGGACTTAAAGTCCGTAGAAACAAACTTTGGAATAGGACAGTATGTGTGAATCATAGCAATCTAGGTTTAATCGTACAGACTGATCAGCTCCAGGCTGTCTAAATAAGGACGTATGTAGTGCGCCTCCACACTGGACGATCTCCAGCACCAACTTGTGCCGCCCTCTGACGTAAGTTGGGAGAAATGCTCTTATGGGTAGCAGCTCTGTCTGCAGCTAGCTCTTTGGAAAAGTCCTTACAGACGATTTCCACTCCTGAAGCGCTCTCTGGATGCAGTGGAATAACTCCTGTTGTGGGTAGCAGCTCACCGTGCAACTTGCTATGTGGAAAAGGTCTTTTGGGGGGATTGTCACCATCTACCCGCCCTCTAGTGGTAGAACTAATGTTGTGGGGAGCAGCTCACTGTAAAACATGCTTCCTGGAACCTTTCTTGTGGATAATTTCCACAAAAAAAACCCTGCTCGTTTTATTTAACAACACCTCTAGAGGACATTGATTTTTATCATCGGCTATTGGACATCAAACACATGGTCATTCTGACATTTCTTTAGGGGAAACCTGTGGCCACCACATAGGCTACTCTTTCCAATAAGCAGCAAGGGGTCTTTTATATGCACTTTCCCACAGACTGGACATCACATAGCACAGCCTTTGATGAACCAGTTGTGGACCACTGGTTGGGAGGGAAAATGGCCCAAACTGCAAATGCGTCCACTGAGTAGGATCGATCGGATGACCGACACCTTCACAGGTTGACACGCTACCGCCTGAGCTATATCTCACTCTGGATAATTTCCAACACTGACCCGCCCTCTAATGGCAGCGGGAAGAACTAATGTTGTGGGGAGCAGCTCACTGTAAAATATGCTTCCTTGAACCTTTCTTGTAGACGATTTCCAACGCTGCCCCACCTCCACATGGTCTAGAGAGACGTTTTATGGAGTAAGGCGGTATAGTTTTATTTCATATAATTGTGATGAATCTGTGATGACTATCCACTGTGTCTTCCTTTTATTTATCTAACGCCTTCATTTATCAGAAGATAGGCTGCCATATTTGACAGAAATTCTTTTTTGTAAAGGACTGTTGGTAATTGCCGAAAATGCATTAAGCTATAGCTTTGCCAGATTCAAATCTATTCATTTACATATCTGTAAATATACGTCATCATCACATATGGTCACACGAACGCATCTGACACAAGTCGCAATGGGTCTAAATGTTATTTGAGTTAATTATTTTGACAGATTTTGACTGAATCACGTTATGACAGCATTTTGACGTGTGGTACATAATTATTGCTAATTAATTAACTATTTTTCAAAGCAGGAGTGAGAATGTACTCACTGCATGATTTTAGTACTAACGCTCTGCTGCATATATATATATGAGTCAGCCTCACGAAAATGGGCCAATTGGTGGTCAATTTAAGATATCGGCATCGTAATTCTTAAAAGTGTAGTGCATTTCTTTGTTTCATATTCAATTATCCTAGAAAAAATAAGGTTGTTGTAGTTTCTCTACCTTCACATCCAGGATCAATTTAAGGACTTTGCAACACTTCTGTCTATGCTAAACTATAATTATGCCGTTCGACGCCGACATCCAATGTTCGACGCCGACAATTCTCCCGAATTGGCCTATTTTCATGAATCTTAACTCATATATTATACACAAGGCCCTGTCACACTACGACGTGTCTCACCGGCGTGCCGGCAACGCGCAAAATATTTGCAACCCGTTGACACACGTCCAACTCTTCGTCGTTTTGGGAGAAAGTTTGACGGGGCGCAGCGTGCTAGTGGCGTGTTGGTGGTGCGTTGGTATCGTGTTAGTACCATGTCAATGCATACACACCCGCCACCAACACGTCAAGACGCGCCGGCAACACGTCCAACCTGTCGAAAAATGCTGGAGCAACACCAATATCGCGCCCACTACCCGTCGATCGGACGTTATGGACGCGCCGGCGGAACGGTCGTATTTTGGGGGGAAAAAAAGCCAACGTTAACCGACGTTGATCAACATTCTGGCAGCGTTCCCCCGGCACGCCGCCAACGGGTATCGACGTGTCGATAATGCGTCCGTAGCGCGCCCTCCAACCCGTCGGGGTGCGTCAGGGCACGCCGAAAGTTTTGTGCAAGCACAAAACGATCGGCGCGATCCGACGCGCGCCGACCTGTCCATTCACACGTTGCTATTACTCAATGTGTACTGACGTGTACCGACGCGCCGTTAACGCGTGGGTAATGCGCGCATAACGTTTCCCGACACGTGCCGACGTTTCGCCCAAAAAGGCAACACGTCGGCGTGCGTTGGTGAGAAACGTCGTAGTGTGACACGGCCTTTATATTAATGGTGCTGTCACACTACAACGTTTCTGCTGACGTGCCGGCAACGCGCAAAATATTTGCAACCCGTCAACTGGTTTTGACGTGTTGTTAACGCGTCCGTAACGCCCCCTCCAACCCGTCGGCGCGCGTCGAAAGTTTTGTGCAAGCACAAAACGATCGGCGCGACCCGACGCGTGCCGACGGCCGCCGATGTGTCCATACACACGTTGCTATCAGTCAACGTGTACCGACGCGCCACTAACGCGCCGCTAACGCGTCCCGACGTGTGCCGTCGTTTCGCCCAAAAAGGCGACACGTCGGCATGCGTCGACGTGCGTTGGTAAGAAACGTCGTAGTGTGACAGCCCCATGCATATGTATGTGTATAAATACGTAGTGTATATATACATATATGTGTTTGTGGGTCTGTGCTTGCTAAGTATTACTGTAAATTATATCAAACAATTTCAGCCAAACACTTAGTGTGTACCCATAAATCACCTGCGTTAATGATCACTTGTTCGACACAGCTAGCCGCCAATGTTTGTAATGCCTGGTACACACCTACCGTATACGATTCGCGCACTAAGACTCGCGACTCGACCCGACCCGCTTAAAACTGAAAACGGGCCGATTCATTTTTCGAATCGCGAATCGCAATCGTAATCGGCCCGGTTTAGCCCTAAAACTGGGTTTTTATTCGCGAATCGCAATCGCTAGGTGTGCGCGGGGAGCGCACACCTAGCGATTTTTGTGCGTGAAACAGGCAGTTTTAGATCGTATACGTTAGGTGGGTGCACACAAACGGTAGGTGTGTACTAGGCATAAGTAAGCGCAGTACAAATTAGTTACAGCTCCACAGTCTAAGCAAAAGCATCACATTTCAAAAGTAAAACACTTACCTCGACTTAATCCTACGTATCCAACTTAGATACTGCTTCACCTTTTAAAACATGTCTAGCCACACAGAAGGAACTACTACATTAGTTAACACTGCTGAAGGATATGGTGTCCAACATTTCGATGCGCATGCCTAAATTAATTTTTCACTTTTCCATTTCAACTATCTCCAATATCAGTACTTTATAATAAAAGTTACTTCAAACTAAATTAAGGTATATTATAATGATCAACCTAATTTATTGATCGAAAAAGTATAGCAGAATCTCAAAACCATCGGACTACTTTAAACAGGAATCTGTGATTCACCCATTGATACAGATATAGGTGTAAATCTAGAGTAATTACAATAGTCTGCTGTTAGTCCCACTGCCACTTTGGTGGCAGTCGCGATTGCAATGACCCTTGCCGATAAGAAGTATCAGAAGGCGGCACAATTCTAGCAGATGGTGGACTGTTCATCCATGACTAGTTGTCAGCTCCCCACTGGAGGTTTCCCGCAATCTGACTGGGCAGCGGCAGGTAACGTTTATTCAGAGAATATACCAGGGGGCGGCCATTTGAAGCAACTGCAGCATTACCCTATCATTCCTCAAGCGGAATAGAATGTCGTCCATCACATATTACTAATCTGTGTTGGGTCTCATTTGATTCACTACAGTCTGAGCTTTACCCTCACACCTTGAAACTCACACTCCACATTTTCATGTTCCATGAGAGTGTCATTGTGCAATATTTGTGTATATTAATTTTGTCACGCATAGTTTCTATTTGTGTAATAAAGTATAAATTCATTCATACAAATACTCTTTTAGTTTCTTATTCTTTCACATGTGTACCTTTAGAAAACACTCTTTCATCAAATAAAGTTTGATTGATTCGGGTCTTCTGTCATAGCAATGGTGGCTTTATAGGCCTGACAGACGAACACAAGGCGACGCTAGCAACCTAGGACGATATCCCACTCAGTCGTATTAGATCCACAATAAGTCAACCAGTCTTTATGCTATCCTAGTAAAAGACGAGATGGCCGAATTAGTTGAGCACCCGCCTCTCACCCTGGTAGGTCGTGGGGGTTTCAAACCCTCGGATCTGACCGTGGTTAAGTCAAGCTAATGACTGCACAATTGATACGTGTTGCTAACTAGCCTGGCATTCGGCATTACTAGGACACTGCAGGAGCAGTGGAGTGAGGAAAACCAATTGTCCGCGATTCACATTTCCCTTGCTTAATCACCTAATGTACCAAATATATATGTCACAAACCAGGACAAAAGTTGTACGTCATGGCAACATCCAAGGTCATATCAGGACAGGTACCGACTTGTGAGAGTGCACACTCATGGCAACTTTATAGTGCTGCCCCACTGGGAGACCAGGCCACAAGCACCATGACCTGATATCCCACTCAGTCACTATATCCTGACACTGAGCCAACCAGTCCTTGGCCTATCTTAATAATGCCGAGTACCTGACTAGGAAGTGACAAGTGTAAACTGTTAAGTCATTGGTTTGACTCGACCAGGGTTCGAACCCACGATCTTCCAAAATGGGATACGGACGCACCTCATTCGGCCATCCCGTCTGATCAATATGTAAAATAACACATGAATAATGACGATAATAATAGCAATATATTAATTACTGCTTAATATTCCATATCTTTTCATATTTGCGAGAAAATGAGGAGAGGGGAGAAGATAACAAAACAAAAATAATCATGAAATTGTCTGAGCACAAATATACCACGATATGGATCATATCTTAGGGCTACAATTAATGAGTGATGTGGGTTTATCACATTTATATCTCCAGCGACGCTGGTACCCTAAGACACAAACAGGCATTCTTATCTCAATCTACTAAGATAAGGCGCGAGGGTCCATTTCTACGGGACAACCTCACACAGCCTGAAGGGACTGATAGCGTGCTTCACTGCTTATCTGGCGGGTACTCATCCACACTGCCTCGCTGCTTGCAGGCCTGCAGTCTCGTCTAGGGTGGGCAGTGAGTGGTGAGTGAGTAGTCAAACCTCGCCACACTGCGTAGTTGCGCCCAGTGCTGAGGTGCATTCGGTGTGTGCAGGGGGAGTGGATGCAGCTCGTGCAATGTGGACATAAGTGCCAGCAGCAAGTGGGCCACACCAGCAAGCACAGCAGACACCGCAGGTAAGCATAACTAATGCTACATTCGGTTGGTTGTTGGAGTTTTATGTCCTGGCAAAATCTAAGGTCATATCAGAATGGGTACCGACTTGTCACAGTGCACACTCATGGCCACTGTGTGTGTTTAAGGACTCGGTCTCGGTTCAGTGGCTCCTGAACCTCAGTCATGTCTCTATTTAGCAGTTTAGCTCTGTGTTATTCCAAACTTACACACCAGATGGCGGGTCAAGTAGCTTAGCCCCCCATAGCCTTTGTTTCACATATAGCGCCAGTTTCAAAGCACAGAGACACCACCAAGCGGCCATGATGGGAACTGGAACCTGACTTGGGCGTCAGTTATCTGTGTCATAACCATGCCACCTGGTGGATGATCGAGTCACTACCCACTTAGAATTCCACCTGTTGTGTCTGATTAAAAAGTTGCCACTCGCTAAATGCAGACGGATGTGTTGTGTGTGTGTGTGGGGGGGGGGGATGTAACATAAATCAGACAAACGGAGACTCCAGCTTAAATAGTTCAAACATCCATATGGTTGTGGCTTTGCGTAAAGCAATTATTTATGTCTCAAGCAGTAATATATTAAAGCTGCGTAGTCCAATGAAAACATCAAATGTTAAAATTTAAACACTTACCTGGTGTCAAATTTTCCGATATATGAGATATGGGATATGGAGAACTCTGCTATAATAAATTGCAACTTGTCTATAAAATGGTAAATAGTATGTGAAACCAAAGGCGTATAAGGTATATGTGGAGTTGGTGAGTCATTAATAATTGGGATAGAAATTGTGTATCAACATAGTTATAGAGAGAGGGTCACTTCTTGACCTGAGAGAGGGTCACTTCTTGACATGTGGGACAGTCTTTGGGAAGTCGCCTCACATACCCACCTCCCCTCCAAGAGTTATTTATGGATCACTGCACCAGTTACAACAGGGCACTGTAGCCAGATCTAACCATGCCTTGGCAACAAGGATATTGAACCCTCATTGGTGGAAAGAGGAATACTTGTTAGGGATTGGAAGACTGGATCATGTGATAACCACCATCTTGTTCTTGAAACTATAAATACAATAAATCAGAGAGACTCACTCTCCTACCTTTCACTCTTTATCTACTTTCCTTCCTTGCCTGTAGTGATTTCTTATTAGCCTATCTACACCACTCAAACCGCCAGCCGTCGACTTTATGTCGACTTTACACTGGGTTTGATCAGGCCCTGTCACACTACGACGTGGGTTCCGGCGTGCCGCCAACGCACAAAATATTTGCAACCTGTCGAGAAACGTCAAACTGTTCGGCGTCTCGGGGGGTAGTTGGACGTGTTGGTAGCGTGATAATAGCGTGTTATTAGCACGCCGTCAACGGGTATCGACGTTGCGGCAGAAAAAGCCTCCCTCCCTCCCTCCCTGTGTCTGTGTGTGTGTCTCTGTGCTGTGTGTGTGTCTCTGTGTCTGTGTCTGTGTGTATATGTGTCTGTGTATGTGGCTATGTATCTCTGCGTGTGTCTCTTTGTCTCTGTGTGTGTCTGTGTGTGTCTGTGTACATGTCTCTGTGTCTGTGTGTGTCTGTGTGTGTATCTCTGTGTATGTGTGTGTATCTGTGTCTGTATGTGTGACTCTGTGTCTATATGTGTGTCTCTGTGTGTGTCTGTGTGTGTGTGTCTCTGTGTCTCTGTGTGTGTCTCGGTGTCTCTGTGTGTGTCTCTGTGTGTCTGTCTCTGTGTCTCTATGTGAGTGTCTATGTGTGTCTGTCTCTGTGTCAGTGTGTGTGTATATGTGTCTTTGTGTCTCTGTCTCTGTGTCTGTGTCTCTGTGTCTGTGTCTCTGTGTGTGCGTATATGTGTCTGTGTGTGTGGCTCTGTGTCTCTTTGTCTCTGTGTGTGTCTGTGTGTGTGTATGTTTGTGTGTCTTTGTAAGTGTCTCTGTGTCTCTGTGACTGTGTGTGTCTGTATGTGTCTCTGTGTGTGTCTGTGTGTGTCTGTGTGTCTGTGTGTGTCTGTATGTATGTGTGTGTATGTGTGTGTCTCTGTGTGTGACTCTGTGTCTGTGTGTGTCTCTGTGTCTGTGTGTGTCTATGTGTCTATGTGTGTGTCTGTGAGTGTCTGTATGTCTTTGTGTCTCTGTCTGTGTGTGTGTCGGTGTGTGTGTCTCTGTGTCTCTGTGTGTGTCTCTGTATCTATGTGTGTGTCTCTGTGTATGTGTGTGTCTCTGTGTGTGTCTCTGTGTGTGTCTCTATGTTTGTCTGTGAGTGTGTCCCTGTGTCTCTGTGTTTTTCTGTGTCTGTGTGTGTCTGTGTGTCTGTGTGTGTGTCTCTTTGTCTATGTGTGTGTCTCTGTGTGTGTCTCTGTGTGTGTATGTGTGTCTCTGTGTGGGAGGGAGGGGGGGAGAGAGGGAGAGAAAGAGAGAGGGAGGGAGAGAGGGGGAGGGAGGGAGGGAGAGTGTATGTGTGTCTCTCAGAGACACACACACAGACACAGACACACACATAGAGACACACACAGACTCAGAGTCACACACACAGACACACACAGACACACACAGACACACACAGACACAAAGACACACACGCAGACACACACAGAGACACACACAGACACAGACACGCACAAAGACACAGACACACAGACACACACATACACACACATACACACAGAGACACAGAGACACACACAGAAACACAGAGACACACACATCAACACACACAGAGACACACCCTGAGACACAAGACACACACATAGACACAGAGACACACACAGACACAGAGACACACACACACACACAGACAGAGACAGAAACACAGAGACACACACAGCCACAGAGACACACACACACAGACACAGAGACACACACATATACACACACAGAGGACACAGAGACACACACACTGAGACACAGAGACAGAATGACAGAGACACACAGACACACACAGACACACACAAACACAGACACAGAGACACACACACTGAGACACAGACACAGAGACACAGAGATACACTCACAGAAACACAGAGACACAGACACAGAGACACAGACACAGAGACACACACAGAGACACAGACACACACATAGACACAGATACACACATAGACACAGAGACACACAGACACACAGATACACACAGACACAGAGACACACACAGACACACACAAAGACACATAGACACACACAGACACACATAGACACACATACACATATACACACACAAAGACACAGAGACACACACAGAGACACAAACACACATACATAGAGACACACACAAACTCAGAGACACACACACAAAGACACAGAGACACACACAGAGACACAGAGAGACACACACAGACACACAGACACACACACCTAGACACACACATGGAGACACACACACATATAGACACACACAGACACAGAGACACACACACAGACACACACACAGACACAGAGACACACACACAGACACAGAGACACACATACACAGACACACACAGCAACGTGCGAGTAATGCGCTGGTAATGTGTGTCGACGTCCTGCATACGCGCCCGTCACACCCGTAACGTACGTCCACGTCATGCCAACGCGCCGGTAACGCGCGATCCAACACGTTGGCGCGCGTCGGCGCGCATCGAAAGTTTTGTGCAAGCACAAAACCTCGACGCGGCCCGACGCGCGCCGACGTGTCCATTCACATGTTGCTTGCTATGTACCGACGCGCCGTTAACGCGCCGGTGACGCGCCGGTAACGCGCCGGTAACGTACCGGACGTGTACCGACGGTTCGCCCAAAAATGCAACACGTCGCCACACGTCAACGCGCGTTCGTGAGAAACGTCGTAGTGTGACAGGGCCATAACATATCCAACTGAGATCTATACTGGTGCACTTATTAAGCATGTGTTGCTGCGTAGATGGGATGCTAAGATTGAATAGAACCTGGTGCATCGAAAACCTATGGTATCAGAATTTGTATGTGCTTGGCAAAATTAATTAGGCATGTTTTCACTTCAAATAGTAGTGATCGAATCTGTAGAGCGCCGGCTTACCATGCGGAAGGTCCGGAGTTCGAATCCCAGCAGAGTCAAATCAATGACTGATACTTGTCGCTACCTGGCCTGGTGCTCGGCATTACTAGGATAGGGCAAGGAGTTGTTAGCATAGTGTCAGGATAATATGACTGTGTGGGATATCGTGTGAGAGTGCTGGCGGCCTGTCCTCCCAGTAAGCCAGCACTGTAAAGTCACCCACCATGATTGCACACTGACACGAGGCGATACATGTCCGAATATGACCTTAGATTTTGCTAGGACATAAAACAACAACAACACACATGTCCATAACCCAACCGCTCAACACTTTTTCTATGGGGCTATTTATATTTAGTATCCCTTTATAGAGTACAGGGTTCTGGGACTCATTAACCCCTAAATACAACACACAGACCTGCCACATTTTTCGGATGGCAATCTTTATTTGTCACCTAATATCCTCTATACATCTGTTTCACATAAGAATTGCTATACATAATATCCCACATACCATACCAACCATGTGAATACAATTACATAATTGTATGACTCGAACATTATATACAACAAACTACATTACGTTCACATTCAACATTCATCACTGTAGCTGTGGATACACATTTTCATTCCCACGAATTTAACCATATCAAAATGGAGTATGGCAGTATCACTAAAAATAACACCAAAATCTGTATAGGATACAGGTAAGCAGTATCATGTGGCAGGTGTGAACACACACATGCCTCGCTATTTGGTGCGCAACAATGACTGGTGCTTTCCAGCTGTGCATCATTCCGATCCATCCAGTTAGAACTGCTAGAGCTTGTAACTCACAGCTTTACTTCCTCACAGTCACAATTTCCGCCGCATTGTTTGGTCAATATATACACCACGTGACCACATCACACATGCGCACATGGTGTCACTGAGTTGGAGTCTCATCTCGGTCCTGATTGGCTGATTGGTGGACGCAGGGGACTCCATGCAACCTCACGTGACTGTCTCAAGTAGGCCAACTCAAGCCAAATATCGAATGATTGATCAAGGCCAGCAAGTGACAACTCACCATTGATCCCGTTACTGGCTTGTTGGTTGGTTGTTGGAGTTTTACATCCTGGAAACATCTAAGGTCATATCAGGACGGGTACTGACTTGTGACAGTGCACACGCATGGCAACTTTATTGTGCTTCCCCACCGGGAAATCAGGCTGCCAGCATGATGACCCAATATCACACTCACTCACAATTATCCTGACACTAACCAGTCCTTGCCCTATTCTATTAATGCTTAGCACCTGGCTAGGAAGTGACAAGTATCAATGTTAAAGTAATTGGTTTGATACGACTGGGCACACCAAACTCCCGACCTTCCGCATGCGAGGTCCGCGCTCTACCGATTAGACCACCGCGCCCGGTCGATACCGGCTGTCCTCTAGTGCTTAACACCAGATATGTCTGTATTATCTAGAACTGACAACGATATTGACAGATTCATGCTATATTACGGGATAGATTACGATATACTGCCTTGTAAAACCACATGAACATTATTATCACTCTATGAGCTGAGTGGAAGGAATCAGTGCAGCGGGAAGTTGAACTCTCGTTGTCTACGTCGCTATTCTCAAGATCTGGAAGTTATTGGTGCATCTTTGAAAACTCACCAATGAAGCAGGCGGTTTGAAGGTATCTTATCTTGTGGTACCTTTTTGCCAACACATTTCGACTGATTGGTGATAGCTTGTGGGTTGCAATATGGGTGCCTGTAAGACATTAGATAAAGAATTTAGTCATGTTGAAATTAGATATGAATATTTTGGTTTCTATCGTAACAACCGAAAAATATATTAATTTAAGCAATTTGCATT
>CM059193.1:53533494-53573915 GCA_030323885.1 Branchipolynoe longqiensis | reverse complement strand
TTTCTGCGAGTATAGCCTCCCGCCAATATATTTTGAAATCTAGAAGCTTCGAAATGTCATTTCCAACCATTTCAGGGAGGTTTCATAATTAAGACTTCAATATCAATCAACGGTAAGTTGTCACATTATTTGTGTTTAAACTTAACATAGGTTTTTGGTTATTTCTGTTTTTGTTTTCTTTGGAAGGTATTTGTTTTTTAATTTGGCGCTTTTGGTTAGGGTTTGGATTGGGGGAACACCCCCTTCCCTCCACCCCTGGGTGGATGTATTTCAAAGACGCCCAAAGCTCGCTCCTCAGGATGTATCTTTGCGATGTACATTTAACATTTCATGTACCTCATAAACAAAGGAACTGCTCTTCCGAAGAAAGCAATAAATAATACATTCTCACTTTCTTGGGACAATTATTTATAGACAGTGAGAAAATGAAACGCATTAAATGTATGTGTAATTTATCTTTGGTCCGGACTGTTGTATCTGTGCAGCAACACCTCATGTCCCCGGAAGCGAACACCGTGTCATCCACAAAATGTGCCATCAGCACATCTACGTATATTTTCTCACACACCTGGTATATATTACATCGTATATACAAATAGCCTGAACTTAGACAAGTAACTATATGTGGCCACTGTGGTCTATTGGTTAGGGTGTTGAAGTTATAATCTGAAGTTGTTGGTCCTGTGGTTTCAAACCCCATATGGTTCACTTCTTTTTACATTCAACAACAACAAAACGTTTCCCTCCTATATGTGTTTCTGATTGAATTATGCAATATAATTGTACTAACATATATTTTACATTAAAGCAACTATATTTCCTGTTTGAACTACTCTAAAGAAAATTAAAAATAACTCAGTTTTACTCTCCCTTCTCTCCACTCTCACCCAGCTGGGTCACTTGGTTAGTAACCTTGGCCATTATAAACACTACACTGGGTCAGAATGGAGTTTGGATGTACCAGGCCTATTTCTAGGTCACAGGTCAGCACCATGCACCACCTGTGGGAAAGCTGCAAACTACTGGAACATGGAATGCACCACCTGGTGTTAAAATCAGCGCAACAATAACGGCAAGGCACGGGTCCCTTTAAATTCACCACTCTCACTCCTTTTTATATTTACATTTTTTTAATCGACATTATACGGATTTCTAGTTGTATTCACACATCGAAGACACTACCACGTGACTCGCATTCTGCAGCATCCTCTCCTCCCATCTCTCCCCTCCTCCACATATATCCCTCTCCTTCCCCTATATCTCCCCTCTCCCCCTATCTCCCCCGCCCCCTCCCCTCTCCCCTATCTTCCCCGCCCCCTCTCCTCTCCCCTATCTGCCCCGCCCCTCCCCCGCCCCCTCTCCTCTCCCCTATCTCCCCCGCCCCTCCCCCGCCCCCTCTCCTATCCCCTATCTCCCCCGCCCCTCCCATCTCCCCTATCTCCCCTGCCCCCTCCCCCCCTCCTCCACCGCTCCCTCCCCTCTCACCCTATTTCCCCCGCCCCCTCCCCTCCTCCCCATCTTCCCCCGCTCCCTCCCTCTCCCATTCAATTTCCCAGCCCCCTCCCCTCCTCCCCCCATTCTCCCCCGCTCCCTCCCCTCTCCCCTATTTCCCCCGCCCCCTCCCTCCTCCCTAACTCCCCCGCTCCCTCCCTCTCCCCCCTATCTCCCCCCGCCCCTTCCTCTCCCTCCCTATCTCCCCCGCTCCCCTCTCCTCACCCTATCTCCGCCCCCCTATCTCCCCCGCCCCCTCTCCTCCTATCTCCCGCTCCCTGCCCTCTCCCCCCGCCCCCTCTCTCCCCCCCTCCTCCTATCTCCCCGGCCCCCCCCTCATCTCCCCCCCCCTTCCCCTCTCCCTTATCTCCACCGCCCTCCCCTCATCCCTATCTCCCCCGCTCCCTCCGCCTCTCCCTTATATCCCCCGCGCCCCCCTCCCCTCTCCCTATCATCCCCGCGCCCCCTTCTCTCCCTAGTCCCCCGTCGCCCCTCCTCTCTTCTCCCCCTATCCACCCCGTCCTTCCCCGCACACTCTCCCCCACCGCTCCTCGGCCTCACCCTCCCCTCCTGCACCCACCCACGCACGCAACCTCCAACCCACCCTCACCCTAGAGTAGCTTCTCCCGGAGGAGGCCCTGCCCGGAATATTTGACTGTGCCGGGGTTGTGATGTTCGATCTCTTAACCTTGAGATTGACCTCGGGCCGAGCCGCTCATTGGCCATTATGGAGGTCGGCTAAGTAATGCACGGTGCAGGCGAGCCCACTGCGCCGCTGAGCCGGCGCGCTGAATGCGCCGCTTCGCCGATTGTGCCGATTGCGTCGGTGCGCCGATTGCATCGATGTTCAATGGCTCTTTCAGCAGTAATGAGGGACCCACGTGTCACATGATCAGCACGAGGAAGTCAGTACATACATATTATAAAATTTTTGTAATACTGATATTGATAATATGAATAAGCAATGCTTAGGACCGACCCCCCGGGCAGCGTTCGATTAACACGACCCGGGCGACTCGGGTCACCCAAGTTGCTAGAATTTCCAATCGAACATCGCAAGTGGAGTCAACAAATACAAGTGCTGTGTGCAAAACGACCCGACCCCAGTAACCCACGTCTTGGCTGGGGTTGGCTAGGAGGGATGACGTCATATATGTGCTGGTACCATCCTGTAGCAGTACAAGTCCTATGTGGTTTTAAAAAAAAATCAGATTAATGAAATGGAAATATAACTAAACTGTATTATCAAAAATCCTTTAAATCCTATTTTGCTGTAGTTATATCGGTTATTATTTTTTTAAAGAAAAAAGTTGTGGATTAAGCAGAGTAGCATGGAGGAACATGTACACTGGTCCCAGTGGCATCATCGGACCATATATGGAAGATCTGTATGGAGGGACCAGTGTAGTTGTTCTTCGATTCAGCGTGCGCTACTCTGCGGGGAGCGGCATCAAGGCATTAAGCCCATAGGCTATTATTAACCAATCACTGTCGTTCACCCTGTTTGCTGCGTAGTGAAGCTCGACGAGCGATTTTCGTTTCCGTTTGCTGGATTTTGATTATTCAACACGAGTATACAAATGGCAGCCCCCATATAGGGCTATTTCTTTTTCTGTTTGCTGGATTTTGGTGATTTCATTTTCCACCTCTATGAGTACGAGTATTGTTTATGTGTATATACACGTGTTAGTCCCTAGCCTCCCTCCTGGGTGGGTCGGTATTAATAATTATACTAAAGCCAACATAGTGTCAATAACTTATATCCTGTGAAATCAGGTCGCTCACATACAATTCAGTAGCAAACAATATACCTAAAAGTAATAGCTAATCTGGAATCTCTCAATTGAAGAAGAGAAGAGAAAGGAGAAATTTCTGTAGGCGTTTTCTGTGCATTCATACTTATAGTGTAAATAACTCAATGCATATGGCCAGAAGATCAGTGCCTCAGCACTGAACACAGTGGATAGTCTGGTGAATAGATGTTGACCAACAAACATCCACCCCAAAAAGTGCTTAGTAAATGAATATGTGTCATTGACGTGGTTTTGTTTGTCTACATAACACATTGTCGGTCCTGATGCACTGCTCTTCCAGCCCTGATCACAATTTCCACTACACACTGAACAAAGCTAATTTAACTCTTAAATTACAGGCATGGAAGACGGTTCCTCAGTATATCCATATACATATGCACGTGTAAATATATATATATATATATATATATATATATATATATTGATGATGACCACCCACAGTTGGTACTCAAGTGGACAAAGCCGCTCGCATGTGGCGCCCCTGTGGACAAGTCTGTAGGTAAGTCCTGGATGAGTAGATAGTATATCATAGTAATAGTAGTGCAATGGTGAATATAAAAGTTTGAAAGTGCACAGAATGACCATTGGCTGACGGTAAGGAGGAGGCGGGACAGTGAGAATGCGTGCTCTGCAGCCATGTCATGGAGGTTCAGGTGGACAGAGAGAAATGTTAATGGGCTGCTGTTATTTATATCCACATAATGAATTATATAGTATATGTGATGCATAACACATTATACGAGTATAAATTAAAGGGGAACGTGAATTGTACTTGATATATATTCCTCCTTTGGCGCATTGGTGGATTGCCCCCCCCCCCCCCAGCAGTCGGGGTAATTGGTGAGTGCCCCCAATTGGCACCACAGACAATGGAGGAATGATAATATTGATATAATATATATGGGTCACTCTCCTGAAAACTGGTCAGCATGAGATGGGATTTTAAAACATCAATAAAAACCTTCCTACTTATTTCTATCCTTATACTTTTCATATTCATGTTCAGAAATCAGGGAAATAAAATAAAACTGTGTGCAACTTTGGTCTTTTTAGTTATGAACTGTTTTTGTACCAAAAAACCCCATTTTACAGTCAGCCATTTGTAACATGACATATGGGACGTGGTTGAATCCTAACAGATAACAGATCACACATACTGTCGGCTAGTGTGAGGCGGTCTTGGAAATATAAAGTGCTGACTCACTGCGCATCTTCATCGGTTCGCTGAGCGTCAGGATGACGGTGCCCTTCAACATCTGGCCAGCGTAGAACACCCCCAGGGGGTGCTCGAACACCACATCGAACTCCTGCAGCTTCCCCATTCCGGCCGGCGTCAGCAGTCAAGCAGCTCCTGGCCAGAGAGAAAAGCAGCCGCCGGAACCGGCGTCAGTAACGTGGCAATCGAACACGCCCACGGGTAAAAGCATCACAGGATTGTCAATCAAAACATGCCATGTCATCCTTCCTGCAAAGCAGCTGTGCAGTATTAATCAGTTAATTGAGCACACCCCATGTATATGGCATTAGCGATGCGCTAATCGAACACACCCTATTTATATGGCATCAGCAATGTACTAATCCAACATTCCCACCTATATGGGATCAGAAATGTACTAATCGAACAGACTCCCATGCACAGAATCAGCAATGTACTAACTGAACATGCCCACATATATGGCATCAGCAATGAACGCATCGAACACATCCACCTATACATCAGCAGCAATGTATGAATTGAACACACCCACCTATACAGCATCAGCAATCTAATAATTGAACACATCCGCCTGTACAGCATCTGCAATGTGTTAATCAAACACATCCATCTATATAGCATCAGCAATGTACTAATCGAACACACCCACCTATATGGCATCAGCAATGTACTACTCAAACACACCCACCTACTAATTGAGCACTCCCATATGTACAGCATCAGCAATGTACTGCCCGAATGCACCCACCTAAACAACATCAGCAATGTACTAATTGAACACGCTCGCATACATGGCATCAGCAATGTACTGCTCGAACGCACTCACCTAAACAACATCAGCAATGTACTAATTGAGCACTCCCATATATACAGAATCAGCAATGTGCTAATCGAACACACTCACCTACATGCCATCAGCAACATACTAATTGAACACGCCAACTTACACAGCATCAGCAATGTACTGTCCGAACGCACCCACCTAAACAACATCAGTGATGTACTAATTGAACATGCTCACATGCATGGCATCAGCAATGTACTGCCCGAACACACCCACCTAAACAACATCAGCGATGTACTAATTGAACACGCTCACATACATGGCATCAGCAATGTACTGCCCGAACGCACCCACCTAAACAACATCATCAATGTACTAATTGAACACGCTCGCATAAATGGCATCAGCAATGTACTAATCGAGCACATAATATTCTAATCGAATGTGCTTGCCAGCCATTCAAATCAAACATGCACACCAGAAAAACCTCAATAATAAATATACAATGTTAGATTACATTAATTGGAATCATCAAATTTCACCCCTCACAAGTCACAAACTGGGCATTAGGGGTGTAATACCACGAAATAGTGCACACTAAAATAGGTCTTGAGATCTATAAGACGCCACCACCCGCTTAAGCTATGTGCTGCAATTTGCTTATTTATGACTATTAATCTTCGAGGTATTACTTACGTAATGATCTCATAAATCGGCGGCTATTTCTGAAAACTTCTCATTCGTTCTTGCTGCGCGTTGCTCGATGTGTTCATTAGTGATATCTGATGTGTAGCTGGCTGACGTAGCACACCACTTTGCCTACAAACCAGCGTCCAATAGCTACATAGATAGGAGCAGTCTCCTGGGCACTACTTAACAAACTCAGCCCACAACTAGATTACATAGGGCGTGAACAACATAGTTAACCCCCATTTCCCCCCAGGTCACCCCCCCCCCCCCCACACACACACGCATACCATGTAAGTATATTATTGTACAGCCACTGTAGTGGACATCCACACCGACAACTTCCATGCTCCTCCGCCCGGCTCGCCCCACCTCCCTGTTGCTACCCCCATCTTGCTACTTATGCACCTAAATAGCCTGATTAGTGGTTACGGATCACATACAGGTGTTTGTTACACTTCTGCACCTAAATAGCCTAATTAGTGGTTACTAATCACATACAGGTGTTTGTTACACTTCTGCACCTAAATAGCCTAATTAGTGGTTACTAATCACATACAGGTGTTTGTTACACTTCTGCACCTAAATAGCCTAATTAGTGGTTACTAATCACATACAGGTGTTTGTTACACTTCTGCACCTAAATAGCCTAATTAGTGGTTACTAATCACATACAGGTGCTTGTTACATGTCTGCACCTAAATAGCCTAATTAGTGGTTACTAATCACATACAGGTGTTTGTTACACTTCTGCACCTAAATAGCCTAATTAGTGGTTACTAATCACATACAGGTGTTTGTTACATGTCTGCACCTAAATAGCCT
Source organism: Branchipolynoe longqiensis (assembly GCA_030323885.1). Taxonomy (NCBI): domain Eukaryota; kingdom Metazoa; phylum Annelida; class Polychaeta; order Phyllodocida; family Polynoidae; genus Branchipolynoe; species Branchipolynoe longqiensis. The sequence continues at coordinate 53,567,098 of CM059193.1, read as the reverse complement.
AATTAGTGGTTACTAATCATATACAGGTGTTTGTTCTACTTCCTCACCTAAATAGCTTAATTAATGGTTACTAATCACATACAGGTGTTTGTTACATGTCTGCACCTAAATAGCCTAATTAGTGGTTACTAATCACATACAGGTGTTTGTTACACTTCTGCACCTAAATAGCTTAATTAGTTGTTACTAATCACATACAGGTGTTTGTTACACTTCTGCACCTAAATAGCCTAATTATTGGTTAATAATCACATACAGGTGTTTGTTACATGTCTGCTCCTAAATAGCCTAATTAGTGGTTACTAATCACATACAGGTGTTTGTTATACTTCTGCACCTAAATAGCCTAATTAGTGGTTACTAATCACATACAGGTGTTTGTTACATGTCTGCTCCTAAATAGCCTAATTAGTGGTTACTAATCACATACAGGTGTTTGTTATACTTCTGCACCTAAATAGCCTAGTTAGTGGTTACTAATCACATATGTGTGTGTTGCACTTCTGCACCTAAATAGCCTAATTAGTGGTTACTAATCACATACAGGCGTTTGTTATACTTCTGCACCTAAATAGCCTAATTAGTGGTTACTAATCACATACAGGCGTTTGTTATACTTCTGCACCTAAATAGCCTAATTAGTGGTTACTAATCACATACAGGTGTTTGTTATACTTCTGCACCTAAATAGCGTAATTAGTGGTTACTAATCACATACAGGTGTTTGTTATACTTCTGCACCTAAATAGCCTAATTAGTGGTTACTAATCACATATGTGTGTGTGTTACATGTCTGCACCTAAATAGCCTAATTATCGGTTGCTAATCACATACAACAACTGACATGTAGGACGTAAACCTGCAACATGCAACAACAACTGACATGTAGGACGTAAACCTGCAACATGCAACAACAACTGACATGTAGGACATAAACCTGCAAGAAGCAACAACAACTGATGTGTAGGACGTAAAACTGCAACACACAACAACAACTGATGTGTAGGACGTAAAACTGCAACACACAACAACAACTGATGTGTAGGATGTAATACTGCAAGAAGCAACAACAACTGGCATGTAGGACATAGAAGTGTAACACACAACAACAATTGATGTGTAGGATGTAAAACTGCAACACACAACAACAACTGACGTTTAGGATGTAAAACTGCAACAAGCAACAACAACTGGTGCGTACAACATAAAACTGCAACAAGCAACAACAACTGACGTGTAGGACGTAAAACTGCAACACACAACAACAACTGAAGTGTAGGACGTGAAACTGCATCAAGCAACAACAACTGACGTGTAGGACATAAAACTGCAAAAAGAAATGACAATTGCAAGAAGCAACAACAACTGACATGTAGGACATAAAACTGCAACACACCACAGCAACTGCCATGTAGGACATAGAACTGCAACAAGCAACAACAACTGTTTGTCCTACATGTCAGTTGTTGTTGCATGTTGCAGTTTTACGTCCTACAGGTCAGTTGTTGTTGCTTGTTGAAGCTTTGCGTCTCAAACTAGACGAACTGCGTAACTGAGGAATCTAGTTTGACCTTAAATGGTGGGAAGACCAAGTTAATTATGTATTACACCATCAGAATATTGCACTTTATATTACTTTAAAATGTCAAGCTTGTGATCAATCACTTGAACCAAGGTGGGGGAAATTTAGTCTCTTCGGTGCTACTTTACCATGTGGTCTACCGGGACTTTAACGCTACCCCCTGACCCTAACATTAACAAGTTCGGCTTAGCGTTAGGTGTAGGGTTAGGGCTACAGTTTCTATTAAAGTTGCATGGCCGATGGCATTTGAATTTATTAGTCATATTTGAGATAAATAGCTCAGGTTGATCATTATAACCTAATATGCATTAGTCCCGAGTAAATTTGATGAAAAATGGCTACTTTTGGAGCAATTTGAGCTGAAAGAACCCAAAATAATTGAGACAATCTTGCTAAATGTCCTGTGGCTATGACCCAGATGGGCATCTCGCGATGACCACGTGATGTGAGATGACCTACTAATCCTAGGTATGGCCCTACACAGTAGGCCTACTTGGCTCTAATGAGGTCACGAGATTGGCCTAATTGATTAATGGCTTCCCTGCATAACGGGTGTTTCAAAGTGAGTGTCAAAAGGGGTGAGGTTATAAATTCACTGGTTATTCTGTATATGCTGCCCCAAATCATTAGCTAATACACCAGTATCTAAGTTGAATATATAATATAGGATCAAATGTAAGTAGTTGTTTCAATTTTGACAAAATTATATTTCATCAGACCATGCAACTTTAAAGTTGCATAGTCCGATGCTTTTGAGTTTTTACTATTTTCTGAGATAAATATATACTAATCATTATAATCTACTTTACTTTAGTTTGAAGTAACTTTAATTTTAAATGGCTAAGTTTGGAGATATTTCACATCAAAACATGCCAAAATAATTTTGGCAAGTATGCCAAAACTCTGACACCATAGACTTCGGTAGTAACAGTTTCTATTAATTGACTTAGTATGCCCTTCTATGCAGCAACAAATGCTTAATAAGTGCACCAGTGTCTAAGTTGAATATGTAGAATTAAATCTAGATAAGTGTTTTGGTTTTGAAAATTTGATATTTTCATCAGACTATGCATGCAACCTTAAGGTTAGGGTTAGAGTTAAGGCTAAAGTTTCGATTAGGGTTAGGGCTAAAGTTTCGATTAAGGTTAGGGCTAAAGTTTCGATTAAGGTTAGGGCTAAAGTTTCGATTAGGGTTAGGGCTAAAGTTTCGATTAAGGTTAGGGCTAAAGTTTTGATTAAGATTAGGGCTAAAGTTTTGATTAGGGTTAGGGCTAACGTTTCGATTAAGGTTAGGGCTAAAGTTTTGGTTAGGGTTAGGGCTAAAGTTTTGATTAGGGTTAGGGTTAACGTTTTGATTAGGGTTATGGTTGGGACCTTTCGCGCTAAATCAGCCTCTCTGCCCGTGTATCCATCAGTTGCAACATTTGAGAATTCCGCTGAACGATGACGTAGTGATGACGTATTGCACAAGAATCCCACTTATTATGCGTTAGAAACCAACAACCTCTAATACACCGCCAACAGCGCCACCACTCACCACTGGCGCCCTCTGCCGGACGTGCGTGACTGCAGCGAGACGCTAGAATAGCCTCCATTCCAGCTAGCCTCGCCGACTCCCAGGGTTAGGTCACGTGGGAGACTATTCTGGGCGCAGATCAGGTGATTACTGCGAGGCGGTATGTCATTGGAGAAGTGTCCCTCGACCACGTGACCCGTAACCACGCCCCCCAGGGGTATGCTGCAGCCGATTACTGTTACTTTGTTAGGTCTGTTTGGGCTAATGGCCCTGTCACACTACGACGTGACTACGTCAGCGTAACCACAACGTGAAAATAATGATATCACGTCGAAGTTATCGGCGTAATATGCAAATTGTGGACGTGAATGCAACGTAGTTGACGTGAGCGTAACGTGGGTGTACGTCGTGACGTTAGCTGTAACGTGACAACGTTAGGGGGGTTAGAGGGGAGGGGTAAATGCGACGTGGACCGGCGTAGTGTAACATGACGTAACGTCCGCCGCAACGGTTTGTGACTGAAGTAACGTGACTGTAACGGACCGTAACGTGACCGTAACGTGACCCGTAACGTGACCGTAACGTGACCGTAACAGACCGTAAACGTGACCGAAAAACGTGACCTGTAACGTGACCTGTAACGTGACCGTAAACGTCCAAAACGCTGCCACCACACTTTGCCCCCACCCCGGGCCGCCGTCGGTCTGACGTGACATAACGTGACTCTAACGTCATTTACGCTGCTATAACGATCGCGGAACGTCAACCTAACGTCATTGTCACGTCATCCCCACGTAACGGCTTCACGTTGAGATACGTTGAAAGTTTTGAACAGGTTCAAAACCTCGACGCGCGCCGACGTAACACGACGTAACATGACGTAGCTCGACGTCACTCTAACGTCATTATGACGTCATCATAACGTGACCCAACGTACGGCAACGTAATGACGAAAAATCATCACGTGAGGCTCACGTTGGCTCGTTACGTCGTAGTGTGACAGGGGTATAACAGCGTAGACAATCACCAGGGCGAGGGGGTAGCCGTGTTAACAACTCTCTGAGGGGATTCCGTTAAAGTTACATAATTTGAGTGTCTGTAATATTATTCGGAGTGTATTAAAGGCGCATAGTTTAATGAAAGCGGATGCGGTGACCGAATCGGGAGAGTGCAGGCTTCCCGTGCGGAAGGTCGGGAGTTCAATTCCGGTCGAGTCAAACCAATAACTTACCAAAATTATACTTGTTGCTACCTAACCTGGCATTCAGCATTACTAGGATAGGGCAAGGACTGGTTAGCTCAGTATCAGGATAATGTGGCGGAGTGGGGAATTGGGTCATGGATTCAGCAGCCTGGTTTCCTAGTGGGCAAAACTATAAAGTTACCATTAGTGTGCACTGTCACAAGTCGGTACCTGTCCTGATATGACCTTTGATGTTACCGTGATATAAAAATCCATCTAACAACAACATCATCAAATTTTAGAAATGAAAGCATTTTATATTTGATCCGGTATATTTACCGTAGATGTGGCCACATTTATTAACCATATGTTGCTGGATCAAAGGCTATAGTAAATCAATTTAAACGAACACGTTAATGCCGAATCCTATGGTGTCAACGTTTGGATGTGCTTGCCAATATTAATTTGGCATGGTTGCACCTCAAATATCTCTAAAGGTAGCCATTTAAGATAAATGGTACTTCAATCTAATGGAAGGTAGCTTATAATGATCATTCTAATACATTTATCTCAGGTAAAGAGGTATTCACATAGAATATTGATCGCACAAGGCCATTAAATCTACATACACGAGCAGAACATGTCTCAGTGTTAGTGGGCACTTACACCCAATACAATCAACAACCATTAAACCTACCTACATGAGCAGAACATATCTCAGTGTTAGTGGGCACTTACACCCAATACAATCAATGGCCATTAAACCTACATAAACGAGCAGAACATGGCTCAGTGTTAGTGGGCACTTACACCCAATACAATCAATGGCCATTAAACCTACATAAACGAGCAGAACATGTCTCAGTGTTAGTGGGCACTTACACCCAATACAATCAACAACCATTAAACCTACCTACATGAGCAGAACATGTCTCAGTGTTAGTGGGCACTTACACCCAATACAATCAATGGCCATTAAACCTACATAAACGAGCAGAACATGGCTCAGTGTTAGTGGGCACTTACACCCAATACAATCAATGGCCATTAAACCTACATAAACGAGCAGAACATGTCTCAGTGTTAGTGGGCACTTACACCTAATACAATCAATGGCCATTAAACCTACATACACCAGCAGAACATCTCTCAGTGTTAGTGGGCACCCACTTACACCCAATACAATCAACAGCCATTAAACCTACCTACATGAGCAGAACATGTCTATGTGTTAGTGGGCACTGACACCCAATACAATCAACGGCCATTAAACCTACATACACAAGCAGAACATGCCTCAGTGTTAGTGGGCACTTACACCCAATACAATCAATGGGTGCTTGTCCCATGATTAAAAATGCATGGGTCAGTCAAGAGTGGCCAACACGTGTCGAGTGGCTACTTGGTCCCGTTGACCTCAGCATGATGTTCTTGAAGTTCTTCAATGCCTTGCCACTTATTGTTTGGAATCTCATCACACTCCTGTTGCCATCTTGATTTGATATACCTGAGAATAAGTTGTGTCAAATTTGACATGGTGCAATAACTTAGTTCAGAGCCATACTCACAGCTCAGACACCTCGCTCGTTTCCATGGATACTGGCATGGCCAGGCACCCAGCACAAATGTATGTTGTACCCTGCTAAGAAATTATTTACAGAATCAATTATATTATGGTTGGGTGGTCTACTTTAAGATTTCTGACCACCACGAAAAATGAAAGAGTCGCTACAGACAAAATAAAATTGTTTGATCAGAAATCTTAATGCATTTTAACGCGAGAAAGAGTGCATGGGCTTCCACCATGGAAATTGAGCTTTGAGTGGGAATGTGAATGCCTAGCTTCTAACCATGGGAGACTGTTGTAGCTGTTACACAGCCTCGATCTTTGGAACCATCAGTGAAAAATGGAGAAGTGGTCTGCATATTGGTTATGAACATCAATGTCCTAAATAGTTGTTTGGTTGTTGGAGATATATGTCCTGGCAACATCTCAGATCATATCAGGATAGGTATCAACTTGTGACAGTGCACACTCATGGCAACTTTATAGTGCTGCCCCAATGGGAGACCAGTGTACCAGCATCATGACCTGATATCCCACTCAGTCACATTATCCTGACACTGAAACAACCAGTCCTGGGCCTATCCTAATAATGCTGAACGTCCTGGCTAGGAATCGACAAGCATCAATTTTTAAGTCATTGCTTTGACTCGACCAGAGTTCGAATCCAACGATCTACCAAAACAGGAGATGGACTCTGAATTCATTGGGCCATCCCATCTGGTCGTCCTAAATAGGGATTAACACATGGATACTCTTGAATGTGTATCGACCTTGCATTCTGTGGTTTAATTACAATGTGACAGAAGATTGTGTTTTTAATTGTTGGGGTGAATATGGTATTTCTTGTTGACATGGGATAGCAATCACATTCAGAGGGGTTAGTTAGAGTGAACGAGTCGAGCATTCGCTTCCCATCTTACAGATCACGTGATCCAACCGTTAACTGGGTCAAACCAATCACTTGAAAATTTATAATCGCTCTGCATTGTTCAATTAACATAGGGAGCTGTGGAATGGGGAAGAGGAAGAGGAAGGGGAATGAGAAATACCAGTTGTCTACGATTGAAGTTCCACCTGCTTATTCAATGAATACATCCTCGTCCCCAAAAAACAAAACAATCACACACAAAAACAACAACAATGACATTAATTAATTAATCGTATCGATCTTGGGATACGATTTTCGGGTAGACCTCGATCAATATACATCCCAAATATGCTCATGCTTCAAGTCCCATATCGGACAATAACCACTGTGTGTGTCGCTATTCGCCGATATTCGCTGTATTCCCTGATTATCGCTCACTGCCACAGGTCCGGGCATTGCGAATATACGCCGGGTCTGTGTGCAACGGCAGCCGTCACTGTGTGGCTAGTACCGGCCTGTGCCCTCGTTCTGGTGTAAATAATCTCGCTCCCCTGGGTTTCCTGGCTCTGACGCTGCTAGTCGGCCCAGCCCCGCCCCAGCTCCACCCCGCCCGTCCCGCCCCGCCCCGCCCCGCCCCTCCCGCCCCGCCCCGCCACCCCGTCGCCCTCCCCCTCCTCCCCGCCTCCCGCCCACCGACTGCCTGCCCACGCCCACGCCCACGCCCACGCCCACGCCCCCGCCCCCCCCCCCCCCCCCGATCCACTCCCTGTGCCCACCCTCCCTGCTCCCACCCTCCGGCCCGCCGTTCCCCGCCTCCTCCCCGCCTCCCTCCCACCGACTGCCGGCTGTGCACGGGTGTGGTACGGAAGGGGCATCTAGGGTGGGAAATAACGCTAACATTCCATGGATACGGTACAGAATTAAAAACACACACCGAAGCACCTCATGTAGAATAGTTAATATAATTATATTGTGCGTATACGACATGATATTGTATGAGTTGTTTGTTTGTTTGTTTTGCGACACTCCAGCGCAAATGCAGTAAACATCGGCAACTGGGAGTATTGCAAGAGTTCATGCAGGGGATCTGATTATATGGGCACAACATAGTGCGGAAGGTCAGTAGTCGATTTCCGGTCGAGTCAAACCAATAACTTACCAAATTGATACTTGTTGCTTCCTAGCCTGATGTTTGGCATCATTAAAATAGGGCAAGGACTGGTTGGCTCAGTGTCAGGATTATGTGACTCAGTGGGATATCAGGACATGGTGCTGGTCGCCTGGTTTCCCAGTGGAGTAGCACTCTAAAGTTGCAATGAGTGCACACTGTAACAAGTCGGTACACATCCTGATATGACCTTAGATGTTGCCAGGACATCAAACATCAACAAACAAACAAATCGCCTAAGAATGATGAATCCAATAAATACACAACCATACGTAAATGTTGGGATGTGTATTTTCATTTTTTAGGGTTTGCTCCCTTAGCCTTCGGTTCTGTCAAGAACCTGTACCACAAGGCAGTGGTTTACAACTCTGCAGGGCAGGGGCGTCAAACTCCCTGAGGTATTGCCATACCTGCATACCCACTGTGGCAGCATCAAGGGCGATTGATGTATGGAACTCCCAACATCTCCCGACCAGCCACTGCAGGGACAAATAGTTTTGCGCCTGTCTTGACATGTTCTTGCCGGTGTGAAACCTCTATTTGCTCCCCGAGAGAGTGCCGCTGGTAACTTGCAAAAGCCAGCAGCACTTCAACACTTTTGCAGGCAGCTTTCATGAAATGTACAACCGCACAAAGGAGAGCGGCAGTCAAGTAATGAAAGCAGTCTTTGTCGCATCGCGACCGACAGCATGATGATGATGATGATGATGATGTATTTTCATTTATTTTCCCCTCTCATACAAACCAATGTCTGTAATATAAATGCCCACTATCTATTTAACAGAATGAAGAATCTAAAGGCCCTGTCACACTACGATGTAACGACGTCAACGTAGGGAGAACGCGAAGAACGTTGAACTTCTCGGCGTAGTATGCAAATTTGGGCACAAGTTGAACGTGGATGCAGCGTAGTGGACGAGAGCGTAACATCGGTAAAGCATAGTGATACCGTCATTCAACGAGAGAGGTCAACTTCATTACGTTCACGGAACGTTATGAACGTTATTCCATCGCCAGAACTACGTTACCTGATGGCGAAACGTTGAACTATGTTGAACGTACGTTCTCCTGACGTTATCCTGACATTATCCTGACGTTCCCATTATGCCGCGTGGACGTTTCCACCGGGTTTAATGTGGGTCAACATAGTGCAACGTAGTGCAATGTAGTTGAACATAGTGACTAACGTTTTAATAATGTCGGTTTAACGTCATTGACGTTCACCGAACATGTACAGAATGTACGGTGAACGTAAACCCTTACGTTCGAACTGCCGTCAAAAGTTTTGAACATGTCCAAACCTCGACGTAACTCGACGTAACACTACGTAATGTGACGTAGCTCGACGTCATTATGACGTCATAATGACGTCATAATAGTGTAATCCAACGTACATCAACGTAATGACGAAAAATCACCACATTAGGCTCACGTTCGCTCATTACCTTGTAGTGTGACAGGGGTATTAGTCTTGCGCATGATAGCAGTCTGTGCGTTCTGCTAATAGTAATAGGCATAGCGATGTCTTTCCAGCATTGGTCGTAATGCGAAGCATTTCGTTTGATGCGAGGGAAGGGAGAGCCTCCCCCCCCCCCCCCCCCCTCAGGCCGCGCTGTCACCCGGCATTCACGCCTCACGCGACGCCTGCTCCTCACCTCCGCCCTCCCCCCGCCCTGAGCGTTCACGCCTCTCCTGCCACCCCTCACCTTCCTCCCTTATAAGGCCGCCCGCCGCCTCCCTCAGCCATTCGCCTCCAGTCTCCTCCACGCTGCCTCCGTCCATTGTCACCCTCCCTCCGTCTCCTCCGTACGCTGCCCCTCTCCGCACCTCCTCCCCCCTCCCCCTCCCCCACCCCGCCCCCGCCCCCGCCCCCACCCTCGACGAACCCACCGTCGACGTCATCAACCCCCACCTTCAGGACACCCTCCCTGCCGCCCCCTCCTGCGGCCCCACCCCCCACCAATACCGCCCAACCCTCCTCTCCTCCTGGCCCCACACCTCCGGCGAGGCGTGGGCCCGCTACCCCGCCTTCAACCATACATATTCCACCCTCCGGAAAGCGGGCCTACCTAATTTTTTGGCCGCCCGCATTCCCCTCCCCTCGGGCCTCCACATACCCGCCTGGCGCGCCCACCTCCGCCATTACCCCGACCCCGCCGTCCTCGACTTCCTCGAGTTCGGATTCCCCTCTAATTACTCCGCCTCTACCATACCCCGCCCCTCCTTTTCCAACCACCGAGAGCCCCCCGAGAACCTGCCTCACGTCCGAGACTTCGTCGACACGGAGCTGGCCCTCGGCGCCCTCATCGGACCTTTCACCGTCCCTCCCTTCACCCCCTGGACCCAAGTCTCCCCGATGATGACCCGCCCCAAAGCCGACTCGGGCAAGAGGCGGGTCATCGTCGACCTCTCCTACCCCCCGGGAGCAAGCGTGAACTCGGGCATCCCCCGACGCGAGTTCCTCGGGGAATCCCATGCCTACACCCTCCCCTCAGTCGCCGACGTGGGCCGCCGCCTCATCGACCAAGGCCATGGGGCCTACGTCTGGACCGCTGACATCTCCCGGGCCTACCGCCAGCTCCGTGCCGACCCTCTCTCCTGCCCCTTGTTCGGCATCTGCCTCGACGGCAACATATACATTGATCTCGCCCTTCCCTTTGGGTGCCGCACCTCGGGCGCGGCCTGCGTCCGCGTGACCGCTGCTGTGGCCTGGATCCTTCGGCGCAAGGGCTTCCACGCCCTCGTCTACGTCGACGACTTCATAGGCTGCGAGGGCTCCTACCTGAGGGCGCGCCAGGCCTTCGACGCCTTCCTCGCCCTCACCACTGCCCTCGGCCTCGACGTAGCACCCGGAAAGTGCCATCCTCCCGCTGTCCGCCTCATCTGGCTCGGGTTCGCCCTCGACAGCGAGACGATGACCATCCGGGTGGCCCCCACCAAGATCCAGGCCCTCATCGACGACTGCGACGCTCGCATCGCCCAGCCCACCCTCGGGAAACAGCAACTGCAGAGTCTCCTCGGCCGCCTCAACCACGTGAGCAGCTGCGTGCTTCCCGGGCGGAAGTTCATGGCCCGCCTCCTCGGGGCGCTGCGCAGCTGCCACGGCACCGCCGCCGTTACCCTCGCCGACGACGCCCTCCGGGATCTGAGGTGGTTCGCCAGCTATGGTCGAATCTCCAACGGAATCCACCTCCTCCGGGCCCCGGAGGGGCGGCGCTGGGTCATCGAGTGCGACTCCTGTCTCACCGGCGGCGGCGCTCACTCCCCCACGCACTACTACGCCCGAGGGTACTCCTCGGGGTTCCGGGCGCGCTTCCCCTCGATCCACGAGCTCGAGGCGGTCAACCTCGTCGTCGCCCTCCACGCTCTCCTCCCGGAGGACATCGCGGGGGCGACGGTCGTGGTCTACACCGACAACATGGCCTCGGCCACCGCCCTCGAGTCGGGACGCGCCCGAGACCCCACCCTCGGGACCTGTGCTCGGGAGCTATGGTTGCTGGCGGCCTCCCGCTCGTTTGAGCTCCACATCACCCACAAGCCCGGGGCGGACCTCCTCCTCGCCGACGCCCTGAGCCGGGCCCACCTCACAGGTCCTTGGGCCGACACGGTTCGCAGTGAGGTGGCCCGCCTCGGGCTTGTTCCCGCCGCCGCCTCTCATGATGACTTCCCTTTTCATCCCGGGCTTTAGGTTACCCCTCCACCGAGATCCAGGATGTCACCCGCCTCCGCCTCGCAGCCCTCGCCCCGGCAACCTGGAAAAACCGCCGACGCCAGGCCGAGGAGTTCGTGACCTTTGCTGTTGCCCGAGGCGTCGACCCTCTCAACCCCTCGGCCTTCGACGTCGCCGCCTTCACCGCCTCCCTCTTCGCCCGTGCCCTAGCCCCGGCCTCTGTCAAAAACACCGTCTCCGGGGCCCGCTCCTGGGTGGAGGGGGCGGGCGGCCTCACCTCGGGCTTCGACGCCCGCCTCGCGAGGGACGTTTGTCGCGGAGGCGAGCGCATCTCTACACACGTCCCACGTCAGGCCCCGCCCATCACGCCGCATCACCTCACGCTCGTCATACAGCACCTCGCCCGCGCGGGCCCCGCCTCCATCGTGCCTCGGGCCGCCCTCCTCCTCGGGTACTTCGGCATGCTCCGCCAGTCGAACCTTCTGGCCCCGAGCCCCGAGGGGTGGGGGGGCCCCCACACCCTCACCCGAGCTGACGTCCGCCCCGCGCCCGGAGGCCTCCGGCTCTTGATCCGGAGCTCCAAGACGATCTCCACACCCTCGGGCGCGGTGGCCCTCTTCGTCCCGGCCATCCCCGGCTCGGCCCTCTGCCCAGTCTCGGCTTGGCAGCTCGCCCTCGCCCAGACCCCGGCTGCCCTCGACGCGCCGGCCCTCTTGATGCCCTCCGGCCGGCCCCTCGACCCGCGCTCCCTCACCGACCTCCTGAGGGGCGCCCTCAAGGCCCAAGGCGTTCCCGACCCTCAGGCCTTCACCCTCCACAGCCTGCGCCGGGGCGCCGCCCAGGCCTGCCAGCGCGCCGGGGTGGCCCTCCCCGACATCATGGCCCAGGGCACATGGACCTCCGGGGCGGTGCATGCTTATGTGCCCCGCCTCGCCCCCTCAGGTGCGCCTCGAGCCCTCTCCTCCGTTTTGGTGGAGGGCTCCTCGGCGCACCCCCTGCCATAAACCGGAAGAACTCCTCCTCGGGCCATAAGCCGCATATGAACTCTCAGACAAAGACAATATACCCTATCTTACATGTTCCTCATTTGCATTGCCTTACTGTACATCCTCTACTATGTGTTTGATTCTGTATTCATTGTTTATGTTATGTTTCCCGAGGCGTATCAATAAACGCCTCAGTTTCCCACTTCCGCTTTCTGTCTTCCTTCTCGCGCATCGGTCGTAATGCGAAGCATTTCGTTTGATGCGAGGGAAGGGAGAGCGACTCCCCCCCCCCCCCCCCCCCTCAGGCCGCGCTGTCACCCGGCATTCACGCCTCACGCGACGCCTGCTCCTCACCTCCGCCCTCCCCCCGCCCTGAGCGTTCACGCCTCTCCTGCCACCCCTCACCTTCCTCCCTTATAAGGCCGCCCGCCGCCTCCCTCAGCCATTCGCCTCCAGTCTCCTCCACGCTGCTTCTCTTCTCCACCCACCCACCCAACTTCCTTCCTAATCTCTCTCCCGAGGTGGAGGGCTCCTCGGCGCACCCCCTGCCATAAACCGGAAGAACTCCTCCTCGGGCCATAAGCCGCATATGAACTCTCAGACAAAGACAATATACCCTATCTTACATGTTCCTCATTTGCATTGCCTTACTGTACATCCTCTACTATGTGTTTGATTCTGTATTCATTGTTTATGTTATGTTTCCCGAGGCGTATCAATAAACGCCTCAGTTTCCCACTTCCGCTTTCTGTCTTCCTTCTCGCGCATCATAGTTACAGGACATGCCTGTCACGGGCTGACACTTAATATTTAAGTTCATAATATTGCCTAAGTGACTTAATACTATTGAAAGAGTGACCTGATTAATATTGAGATAGTGTTAAACTTGGACAAATCGAGCCAGTGACATACCTTGGCACTAACAGCTGAAGCCCGAGTGAAGGCTTGAGTTGTTAGTGTCAGTCACTAACTCGGTGTCTACAGGGTGATTGCCCGATAAAGTGGGTGAGTGCACTAAAGAGACACGCTATGTCGCATCAATTCAATCAGCTCTTTTAGACTTGTGTTAGTTTGTTGGGGATTTACGTCCTCGAAACATCTAAGATCATGGCAGAACGGGTACCGACTTGTGACAGTACACAATCATGGCGACAAATTCTGACATCACCAGTTTCAGCAGTTAACATGTTCTATTAAATTGACCCACTTTGTCCCTCTATGAAGCAATAAATACGTAATAAGTGCACCAGTATCTAAGTTGGATAAGCAGGGTCAAATCTAGGTTTGTGTCTTGGCTTTACAAATTTGATTCTTTAATCGGATTGTTCGGCTTTAATTGACCCCTGAGGAGGACGCCTTACTTAATGCATACCGGAAATACAGTGGACCATGTTATCTAGGCATCAGGACATTAAGCGGGCATATTTCAATCTGGGACAACTTTTCTTCCTCATTCCACTGTTGCTTGCCCTGTCCTAGTGATGGTGAGTGTCCAGTTAGGTAGTGACGAGTATTTGGTTTGAGTCAGCCAGGTTTCCAATCCCACGAGCTACCAAAACGGAATAAGAAAAATGGTGCCTACAGAATTGTCACCACCAATGTGCCCTCTGAAGGTAGTGGCCAGAACTAACGTGTGTATTATCCTCTGTAAAATAGAGAGAAAACGTAGCGTACACACTTTCCACCACCAATCTGCCCTCTGACGGCAGTGGCAAGAACTAACATTGTGTGCAAGAGCTCGTTGTGCAGTACCTTCTGTCAACAAAGAAGAACATGTACCATACAACATTGTCATCACCACTGTGCCCTCTGACGGCAGTGGCAAGAACTTACATTGAGCATCACAGCTCGCTGTTCAGCATCCTCCGTATAAAAACGGTTCCATACAAAATGTCCACCACCAAACCCAAAGCGCCCTCTAACAGCAGTGGTAAGAAACTAACGCCTGAGGGTAGCAAGCAATTCACTGCGCATGCACATCGGGAAAGGTCTCTTCCGGTTTATTTTATTGCACAACTCGGTCAATGTATGTCAAGCACAGGACCTAGATTTGTGTGAGCAGCTGCGGCAACACGAGGGCCTTCAGGGTGAGCTTCAGAGGGGCGAGACATGCAGTCAATAGTCTAGAACTACGCCACCCCATGGGCGACTGGCGCTGTTATCTCATCTAGCATTGGCCATGGTCTGATAAATGTTCTTGTTTAAATTCCCATAATCTGAATGTGTATATATATATATATAAAAGGCTAAGCTGATCGAGCTGCGAAAATGACACTGAGTGGTGCTGTCGCACCGTGTCGGATTCCTCATTCAGGTCTGAGGCCGCTTATTCTCAAGGATATCAAATCAAAATGGCCGCATGAATGGGATGAGAATCCAAACAATAAGTTGCATAACACCATCCCATGTATAGAAGAAGAGCCACAAAGTCTCGCTGGATGTCGCTGCCGAATTAGCCACTCCTGGCTGACTCAGAGATATTCTCATTGAATGGGTAGATTTGAAGGCAAATATTCTATGAGTTATTTGAAGTGTAAATAATCCAACTTAATTTTGGCAAGCGTATCAAAATTCTGAATTCTGGCATCATAGGTTTCTACAGTAACATGTTCCCTTACATTGAATCCGTATCTCCTGCTCTGCACTGACAAATGCTTTAAAAGCGCACCAGTCTGATGTGTAGGATCAAACTGAGTTTAATGTTTGGGTTTTGAAAAATTGATGCTTTCAACAGACTATGAGGCTTTAGACAATCGGACGTGGTTAGGCTGCTCCTTCCGGCTATTTCTACTTCAGCCTGCACCCTATTCCTGTAACTCACTTTGAACCCAGAGACACGTGCTTTCCGATGCCCAGTACAGGCAGTGTTGTCGCCCTGCATTGGGTTTTGATTTGGATTGCACTGAAATCACACTCACAACTATTCTGTATGAAATAAAGTACTACTTCCTGTGTGTTTGTATGTATATATGTATGTATGTATGTATGACAGCATCACTAGTCGGTACTCATCCTATGACCTTAGATGTTCCCAGGATCTAAAACCCTAACAAACAATTTGTAAACAACCAGCGGGTCCTTTAAGATCTAGCCTCTCTTTGAACTTGAGCCCCGCCCCACACCATCTCTCTCTTCCCTGGATGCCTTTATCACTAGTTACTGTCAGCGTGAGCAGAGTAGTGTATTTGAGATTGTAGCGTAGAAGAGCCGTGGGTGATGATGGAGACTCAGCTTGTTATGGTTAGGTTAAAACCAGGCTGTTCCATTGCACGGGCGCATTCTAACGCGCCCAAGTGCTCCGTTGTATGGCAGTGTACATTGCAGATATAGCAATACCACAGGAGTTTATGCCCGCTGCCCGTGCAGAGTGTAAATCGCACTGCCATTGTGGTGATACTGTTCTTGACAAGAACCGAAGGCAGGGAGCAAACCCTAAACAGAAAACCAGTCACTGTGGCAGCATTAAGGGCAGGGTTAGAG
The DNA here is from genome assembly GCA_030323885.1 of Branchipolynoe longqiensis. Lineage (NCBI taxonomy): Eukaryota > Metazoa > Annelida > Polychaeta > Phyllodocida > Polynoidae > Branchipolynoe > Branchipolynoe longqiensis. The sequence continues at coordinate 53,551,078 of CM059193.1, read as the reverse complement.
TGTATGGTCTACTATCCCAACATCTTCCCGACCAGCCACTGCAGGGACAAATAGTTTTGCGCCTGTCTTGACATGTTCTTGCCGGTGTGAAACCTCTATTTTCTCCCCGAGAGAGTGTCGCTGGTAACTTGCAAAAGCCAGCAGCACTTCAACACTTTTGCAGGCAGCTTTCATGAAATGTAAATACTCGAACGGACTGGGCTGCCCTCTATGGAAGATCTTCTGATCAAAAGGGGTCTCCGTGGACTGGACACCTCATGAGGATGTCAACAGACAGGCTACCAAAGCAGATCATCTATTCTCAACTGTCTTCTGGTTACAGAAAGAGAGGGCGCCCTCGTCTCTGGTTCAAGGACACCACCAAGAGAAACCTGAAGCTGAGAGACATTAAGACCGACTCATGGATGCAACTCTCACAACAGAGAGCTAAATGGAGAGCGGCAGTCAAGTAATGAAAGTAGTCTTTGTTGCATTGTGACGGACAGCATGATGATGATGATGATGATGATGAGTGTTCCATCCCCAAGCCACACATCTCATCCATGCTTCTCTCAAATGTCAATGAATATGACTAAGGTCAAACCTACCATCCTATCTATATATTCACAAACATCAAAGGCAAAGTCCACCATCCTATATATTCACAAACAGCCAAGGCAAAGCCTACCATCGTATATACTCACAAACAGCCAAGGCAAAGTCTACCATCCTATATATTCACAAACATCTAAGACAAAGTCTGCCATCCTATATATTCACAAACATCCAAGACAAAGTCTGCCATACTATATATTCACAAACATCCAAGACAAAGTCTGCCATCCTATATATTCACAAACATCCAAGGCAAAGCCTACCATCCTATATATTCACAAACATCCTAGGCAAAGCTTACCATCCTATATATTCACAAACATCCAAGGCAAAGTCTACCATCCTATATATTCACAAACATCCAAGGCAAAGCCTACCATCCTATATATTCACAAACATCCAAGGCAATGTCTACCATCCTATATATTCACAAACATCCAAGGCAAAGCCTACCATCCTATATATTCACAAACAGCCAAGGCAAAGCTTACCATCCTATATATTCACAAACAGCCAAGGCAAAGTCTACTATCGTATATATTCACAAACATCCAAGACAAAGTCTACCATCCTATATATTCACAAACATCCAAGGCAAAGTCTACCATACTATATATTCACAAACATCCAAGGCAAAGTCTACCATCCTATATATTCACAAACATCCAAGGCAAAGTCTACCATCCTATATATTCACAAATATCCAAGGCAAAGTCTACCATCATATATATTCACAAACATCCAAGGCAAAGCCTACCATCGTATATACTCACAAACAGCGAAGGCAAAGCTTACCATCCTATATATTCACAAACATCTAAGCCAAAGCCTACCATCCTATATATTCACAAACATCCAAGCCAAAGCCTACCATTCTATATAATCACAAATATCATGTGGCATCATTTATTGTTAAGTACATTTTTTTTTCATGATGTAGTTTTCCAGCACTATTCATGTAAATTGACCAGCTAGTAAGATTGCCGACATTGTGCATTGAACTTAGCCTTTAGTGGCATGATGTTCTCCAGGTTTGCATACTGTGTTAATATGTGACTCCAACAAGTAACTCAGTAGAAGTGGTTCATTAGGTCAGCCTCCACTCACCAGGATGTAAACATTCAGGTGGCAGTACACTAAGTATCCAGACATCTTCCTCCTTAACACACACAGTTACTCTCCCACTCCATAAAGCGTATTATGATAGTCTAGTAGCATATAGTGTCTGTTATGCCTATTACATACCTAGGTATCTATCTATATGTATACACATACATATATAATAGAACATACACATATATATGTATATATAGAGTATACACATACACACACAAATATAAGGTACATGTGGTCATGTGGTCAATGATCACCATGGTAGTCTAGTGTCATATTATAGATCCATCCTGATCACTGGTCGGGATACTCTGGTCGATCGGTGCAGAGGAAGGGTTTCACCCCTCACTGTGTTCCCTGGGTCTCCTGGAGGGGCAGCCACCTTTGCTGCACTTGGAGTGGGTGGTTCTTCTGGCTCTTCTCCAATTCCTCCTGTTCCTGTGTCCTCCTCCTGATGTTCATACTCAGGTAAGTAAGGTTCTTTGACTTGAAGGCGATGCCTCCTGTTTCAGAAATACTCCCCTCCATCCTCCGTTCTGACTCGCTATTACCTTGGTCTCACCTCCTCTAGCACTACTGCCCTTCTGTCCCAATGCTTCTCTCTCACTCGTACCACCTCATCTCTGCCCAGTGGTGGCAAGTCTTTCACTGTTTGATCATATCGTTCCTTTTGTTTGCTCCTCATCTCCTCTCGTTTACTATCTTCACACTCTCTCTTGTCCTCAGACTTCCCCACTGTCATACTCGGTAGCTGGCTCCTAAGCTTCCTGCCCATCAGCAATTCAGCCAGGGACTTACCCATCTCTCTGGGAGCCTTCCTGTACTGAAGAAGGGCAAGGTAGATAGATGTCTCCTCCATCCTCCCAAGTTCTGTTGAGAATCCCCTTAATGATTCCCACAGCATGGTCAGCCTGTCCATTTGATTGGGGGTATCCTGGATTGCTCATTAGATGCTCAAACTGGTACCCCTGGGTGAATCGTCTAAATGCACTTGATGCAAACTGAGGCCCATTGTCACTCATGACTACTCATGGTATCCCATGCCTTGCAAACATGCTCTTGACATGTATTATCAATTGGTCCGAGCTTGTGTGTGTCAAGAGTGCGATCTCCGGGTAGTTGGACCAGTAATCCACACAGATCACATAGTCCTTTCCACCCCAGTGTAACAGGTCCAGCCCACCTTGTCCCATGACCCATGAGCTCTGTATACCCTCCTTATTGCTAGGCCTCTCCATCTCTAGTATTGCTGTGATTCGGTTACCTGAGGGGGGGCACCCCATCTCCACTCAGGTGCTCCCCAATGATCATCCCCTCATTTTTCTTCAGCTCACATTACTTCCAGTTAGTAAATTCTGGCCTTCACCTCTGCCAGTCTGTGATCATGTTTCTCATCTGTTGACCCCCACACTAGTACATCATCCATGTATACCTTTACCCCCTCTATAGCCCCAAACATTTGTTCCATATTCCTGTGGAACACCTCAGGGGCAGAGAACAGTGCATAGGGTAGTCTACAATACATGTAGTGGCCAAACAGGGTGTCAAAGGTGGAGAGTGGTTTTGAAATACTATCCAATGGAACCTGCCAGAATGCCTGAGAGACATCCAGCTTTGAAAATAACTTTGCACCTGCCATACCTGAAAAGATTTCTTCCCACATTGGGGGCTGGAACCACTCTTCCAATATCGCCCTGTTAAGGTCCTTTGGGTCTAGACACACTTTCAAGCTTCCATTAGGTTTGGTTACCACCACCCTGCTGCTCACCCACTCTGTGGGCTCCTGCACTTTTTTAATCACCCCCAGTTTGACAAATCTCTCTAGTTCCTCCTTCAGCTTGTCTCTGATGACCACTGGCACCCGTCTTGTTGCAATTAACCACTGGTCTGTTGTCTCCAGCCAGCACATTATTTTATGGTTGACACAATTCGTCAAACCTTTTTATTACACATTTGTAATCATCCTCTGACTCACCCTCTTGATATTCAAATGTTTTAAAGACTTCCATCGCATCTGGGCCACCATAGGTGAGTAACATTGCAACCCTCCTCTTATCTGCATCCTCTGGCACCCCTGCTGCCACAAAATACCAGTTGAGTTGCTTCCTCCACTTTTCCCAATGATCTGCCACATTCTCCTCTTTCACCTTATGATATCCTGGTGGTTATACTTATAGCTTGTGATCTGCCATTTTAATCAGCTTTTTACTCCTGGCACCAAGTGTTGATATGTGACTGCAAGAAGCAACTCAGTAGAAGTGGTTCATTAGGTCAGTGTCCACTCACCAGGATGTAAACATTAAGGTGGCACTACACTAAGTATCCAGATACATACATGGACGCAAATGCCGCTATCAGGTAAACTTATGGTAGCACTATAATTACTGTCAATCTCCATCCAGGCGAGAGCTTTGACTGTTGATGAATCCATGGTGGACCTATTTGGGACTATTTATACATATCTTTCTTATTACAGGCTATGAAAGATGTAAAATAATAATGCAATTATGACTATTCATAGGTAAAACATACTTTTCCATTTGGGTCAATCTGGGATTCATAAAGTCAATTAGAATCTGTTACTTATTGCTGAAGCCTATGGTGTCATAATTTTGACGTGCTTGCCGAAATTAATTTGGCATGTCTCCACTTCAAATATCGCCTAAATCGGCAACTTAAAATAAAAGTTAAGGTAAACTAAGCTAAAGTAAATTATAACGACCAAACTATTTATTCCAGAAAATGGCAGAAACTCAAAACCATCGGAGTATGCCGCGTTAGTCATGCTGGGTTTCCCACTTCGGCACTTCCTTCACAGCCAAAAGGCAGTAAATACAAACACTAGCAACCTTTCAACTGAGCACAGCTCGGATTGGATGCACGCACACTATAGAAGGGAGCCAACCTAAGATGGAGAATTAGCACCATCCTGTTGTCACGTTTGGTGTCCCATGATGAAGAGGGGAGGGCTGGTGTTTTCTGCATTCGTCGTTTTGATTCAGCTTTACTAGGCGTTTCTTGATCAAAGTGGCACTGTACGTATTATTAAAAGCAGTGCCACTTTGATCAGCTACTGATAGGGTATCTAGAACCGCTAGGTGGCAGCACAGTGCATAGACGTTTCACTACCTCCAACTGGCCCTCTTACGGCAGTGGCAGAACTAAACGTGTGGGTAGCAGCTAACCGTGCAGTGTATGCAATAATAACCCCACCCACCCACCCACGCCCCCAATTACCATGAATTTCGACAACCAACCCGCCCTCTGTCGGCAGTGGCAGAACTAATGTGGGCAACAGTTGCTGAGAGATCTCTGATTACACTTAATTCTAGCAGTGTAGAGAGGAAGAAATTAAAAGAAGGATAACAATAGCCCGAACAACATTCTCCAAAATGTATAGAGTGTTACAATCGCCGGTAGATATTAATATTGAACCAAGAAGCGAATTCTTCAGCAGTTATGTAGTGTCTAGCTCTAGGTCTAATGATGGGCCGAGAGACATCGGACAATCTCAAGGAAATGTACAAACTTATAGCATTTAAGCAAACATTATGCCTAAGAATTAAGGATGATGAAAATATCATGGACAAAGAAGATCACCAACAAAGAAGTTCTCAGAAACATTAAAAATAAGAAAAGCTTGTTTGCCACTATACAGACAAAGAAACTTATTTATTTTGGCCACATCATTCGTCAGAGTTCAATATACCGTACATTGTTGGAAGGGAAGGTGAATGGCAGCAGAGGGAGAGGGAGACCAAGAACCTCATGGTTTACAAATATTTCACAGTGGACAGGCTTGAATTATTCACAGTCTATCAGAACAGCACAACATCGGGACAAGTGGAGAACCATTGCATCCAACCCTCGACTAGAGGACGGAACTATTGATTGATGATTGAGAGAAATCCTCGACCATGGCCTGAGTACGAGACTCTGGCAAACTGTCCCACACACAGGCTGAGAGATCACTAGGCAACCTTAATATTATTGAGACAATATTGAGAAATACATATGAGGACCTTTTCCTTTGCCGCTTCCATATTCTTTGAAAATAACTACTGAAAACCTAACTTAGTAGCAACACTTTCGATACCTTATTCCATGATTTATCCAGAAGAGATAGGTAGCAAGGCTCCTTTACACAACTACAACCGTTGTACAGTGTAAAAGTAGTTCTGACCGACACCACTGCCTCACAGACCTCCACATATCCCCTATATCGATTGTTATATTTGGTTCCCAAACGATCGCCCATACAATACCATTGTAACGTTTAAAAAATCATCCCTAAGCTGACCACCTCTCTAAATGGAACATTTAAAGGCTGCCCCAGGGTCTGTCGATTTAGAGAGATTTGACTGTATATGATTCAAGATGGAACCAACATACAATTTGTCAGTAGGAATTCGAGGTGCTTTGGACATTCTGATGAAGGATCATAGTCTAACAAGTTCATCAGCAGTGGATAACTGTATTGCGTTAGGAAATGGTGCAAAAACCAGACACCAGGGTTAAGAAGCAGACGGGGCGGCTCTGACTGGCCCGGGGACCAGTACACAGCGCAGGGCTCGCCAAGCAAGCACACAATACATACCCATGGACGGTGATTTGTTTCCCTCCCCACAAATACCATTAGACAATGGAGGCCTGGTTTGTGGCACGTAGACGGGGAGGGTGTACGCATATATTAATACTTACTGCAGGATAGAGGCGGTATATACATATAGGCCTATCTGTATACATAGATATGCATATATATATATATGTATCTGTATCTGTATTATGCATATATATATATGTATATATGTGTATATGCATATATATGTATATACAGTAAAACCACCCTAACCCACCACCTCCACAGATCGACCAATCTCCTATACCGGTCGCTTTATTTGAGTCGCAACTATACCATTGTAACCATATTCTATATCCCTAAACCGACCATCTCCCTAAATGGACCACTTCCAGGTCGGTCGATTTAGAGAGGGTTTACTGAATGTATATGTGTATATGAAGAGTTCAAGTGCAAAACCATGTAAACCCCAATCCAAAAATGTAGTTTAAATAACAGATTTTTACCTGAAAATAATTTTAATTCTCACTAATTCCACTTTTCATATCATCACATGGGTATGGTGCAAGGAAAAAAAGAGAAGGGATATAAAAAACATTTAGTCTTTGAGGGTTTGATTCCAATGTGTATTTCCATTTTTCGATTGGTGTTTACGTGGTTTTTTGCCTGAACTCTTCATACATGTATATATATATCAATTATCATGCATATACCTATATAATATATATGATGTATATAATGTCTATGTATGCATATAGGTTTTATGTATATGGGAAATATATTTCGGAGAATAGATGAGATCGTAATTCCAGCCGCGCGGTGCATTGTGGGATGCGTGGGAGCCAAACAAATCGGCGCGAAGCACATGGTTAATGCAGCTATGTAACATGCTACTTTCAGTTCATTTCAGCTCCTGTGTGAGACATAGAATACCAACTAATATATATATATATCATAAATTAAGATGTGAATCTTGTATCTAGCATTGCATTTACACCAATGTTATCACCACATCTTATAACATCTGCATTTAGATCTAGACAAATCTGGGCACTCAGACTCTACTGCTATTAGTGTTAGAACTATATATAGCCAGTGTCAGTTTTACTTATGTTATTCATGTTTTTATTTATATCCTATGGTTAATAACATCTGTAGAGCTAGGAAATGAGTAGAGTTAATCAGACATTGGTTATACATTTCTTTAAAACAAGGTTCTGTTGACATATTTGGCATTTTAATATTTAGAACAAGAATGAATAATGGTGATGTGGATATCATCCTTAAAGTGACTGATTGTTTTGCGTGGAATTATATGTTTCTTAGCTCAAAATGCTTAACTATAGCTAGTTTTGTCTTAAATATATTCATTATATCATTATATTGCATGTGGGCATCCATGTTTATACTAAATTGTTATGTATTGCTATTAATATAGAATAAAATTGACGTTTTGCACTGCACGTATCGGCAAATTCAATGGTGGGGCGGGGCGCCTTTGTTTCGCTCTCGACGCCGTTTTCAGCGCATGCACAGTTGAAATGACGAACTAGTCTATTGTATTTGCATAAAGGGGTGGAGATAACATACGTAATGATTATTTATTTAGATGCGTCCGGCTATATTGCATTTCCACCAATGATATTCGTGCTGTCATTCAACGCCGAGCGCCGACTGCGGTGTTGGCGCCTGCGCGCCCGACAGTCACTCGCTGTGTAGATTCAAACTATGTCCGGTAACCCTATGTTAATTGCTTTCTCTGGGCAATGAATATAATGTCCATTTACGCATCATTCCACAGGTCACCGGCCCATCCTTCTAATACCGAGCACTAGGCTAGGCAACAGCAAGTACATATGTGTAAAGTCATTGGTTTGACTCGGCCAGGGATTGAACCCACAACCGCCACCACGAGAAGCAGGTGCCTGAACTGACTCAGCCATCCGGTGTGTTGCGTCCCATTAGGGCTTCCAACAAACCGCTTGTTATATGGACGCCGTGAATAATAAATAACCCCGGGACCACGTGTCCACTCAGCGTTCCAGGCGCTAGAAGCCTCGGCGGCATTTTCCCGAGTAGCAACACAAAGCGACACAGTTCGCAGGCTCCACTGATGTGTGCAGGCCATTTCCCATTAAACTGATACAAGTGGGCTGTCCGTTATCGTGGTCTGTCCATAATCGTGGTCTGTCCACAATTCCTGTTGAGTTATCCTCAGTATAATTAATAGGCAAACTATAGAGATAATCACTGATTGACTTGTTTGTTTGTAGTTGTTTTACATCCTAGCAACATCGATGGTCATGTCAGGACGGGTACTGACTTGTGACAGTGCGTACCCATGACACCTTTATCGTGCTGCCCCTGTCAGAGTCGTGGCTGCCCACTCTATAACCTGATATCCCACAGAGTCATATTATCCTGTTAATACTGCGGTAGTGCGTCATTGTCCTATCCCATTAATGCTGAGCGCAAGGATAGGTAGCTACAGGTATCAATTTTGTAACTCTTTGGTTTGACTGAGTTTTCGAACTCCTGACCTTCCGCGCGGGAAGCGTGCGCTCTATCGAATCGGCTAGCCCGTCAGTTATTGACCCCATCGTAATAAAGGAATAACGCAGAAAACTTCCATCCAACCCAGTTAACCCGTCAGATACCTTTTCCACAGATAATGTACTCTTATCTGCTACCCACAACATTAGTTCTTGCCACTGCCATCAGGGGGCAGGTTGGTGGTGGAAATCTTCTCAATAAGACCTTTTCCACAAATCATACTGCACAATAAGATGCTACCCACAACATTAGTTCTTGCCACTGCCATCAGAGGGCGGGTTGGTGGCGCGATAAGTAGGTATCCCAAGTGATAACAACTGGCACAATGCATAACAACTTTAGCATTCAATTATTAAGTAGAGCCAACATTTATTTTGTCTCAAATTTACGCCTTCACACCATGCATTGCTAAGAATCATGATTAACTTTTTTTTTTAAAGAAAAAAAGGATCTTTAGGTTCATGTAAAAACCTAAGTTATCCATTATTCGGTTCAGAAATGGTGGTTAATTGAACATTTTAAATTAAAATTAAAAATAGATCGACAAAGAATTTATTCAAGGACAAAATATGAATATATGGCCTGTAGTATTGGCAACAAAATGATATCATTGGCATGATGATGCTAGCTCTGGTAAATGGGCACCAGAGGTTTGAAGAAGCAGTGTAAAATTTCATGCATAAGTTAGTTGAAACAAAAGGTGATTTTCTACATAAATGGACTTGACAAAGCATTGATTTTCTGTAGCTGATCAAAGTCATATCCTAATGTGGATGGTACTATTAGAAAGAAGAAATATGAAGCTTTATTTTGCTTTAGATTTTATTTCAATTGGTGAACAATTTAGAACACACCAACAGATTGAAAATGATGAATTTTAAGCCTCCACACACAGATTATTGGTGGATTGGCAATGCACTTGGGATACCTACTATAAGAAGGTGAGCTGGTGTTGGAAAGCCTTTATTAGACCTGCTCTACAAAACATGCCGTTCGGTAATCTAAGGACAACATCCTTCAACCTGCCATCAGAGGGCGGGTTGCTAGTGGAAATCGTCTATTCTGAGCGCCATGAACACACAACACGTTCACGTATGGCTTTCAGCTTTACACGAGTGCAAAACGTCAGCCTTTTGTCACAAGAGTTACATAATTGATCGCAAATTTGGTGTGAGGACAGTGCAACCATTTAACTAATGTGGTTCAGTTGTGTTGGTTCCAATTAATTAATATCGCCGCTCGCTGTTTTGGTTGTAGTTATTTAATTAATTTGATAACCGTTAAACACGCAAGATTCTCTGGGTAGTTATTTTCCACGAATAATTGAAAGTCTTATTTAAGAACTGACAAGTTGGAATGTTGCTCCCTCGTGTTAGAGGACATGACAGCATCACATTTATTACACACCAAAGTATTTACCAAGATGTCAGCCTACATGTCCAACTTAGATACTCGCACACTTATCAAGCATCACTTTTCACACCAGAAGGAAAATTATGTCAAATTTAACAGAAGCAATTACTGCTTGAAGCCTATGGTGTCCAGCATTTTAACATGTACATCAACATTAATTTAGCATGTTTCACTTCAGATATCTTCAAAGTTAGTTATATCTAACAAAAACTTACTTCACACAAATCTCAGGTAGATTATAATTATCAACCTGATATATTTATCTAAGCACAATCAAAAACAGCACAGAACTGACAGTACAGAGGATACTGAGCACTGACTGTAATCATTTTAAGAGCGTATGACGCGGCGTTAACACTGGATGGGGTTGCGCACATTACGCGGATCACGCTGTGGAGTAATGTCCTGTCGAGGCTGTAAATTGGTGGAGCGACTGTAGACTCACGACACACTGAGGGTTGTAATGCGGTGTGTCAGTTTCAGAGCAGCCGGAGGTTCTCCCCCCGTCAAAAGTGCAGCTGAGACTTGAGGAAATGGCATTAACTGACGCCCATTTACTTCCCTCACCTCTGTAACTGTCCTCGGGCACATACACGTTTAGTGGACGTAGTTGAACGAATTGAACTAGGTGAACGTAATAAGAGGGCTAATCCCCTTCACACTACAGACGTAACGAGGCCAATGTAACGACTAGGTGTGACGGTTTCTTCATAGCGCGTTGAGGTACAGTGGGTTACGTTATGCTTACGTTAGACTGACGTCGAGCTACGTGAGGTTATGTTGAGTTACGTCGGCGTGTCCAAAACGTCAAAGTGTCCAAAACTTTCAACGTAGCGTGACGTGAAGCCGCTACGTTCGGGTGACATTACACTCATTTTAAGCCGACGTTAGGCGTGCGGCAGGGCTGCGTCGGCTACGTTAAACTCGCTGAAATAACGTTATTCGAACACTAGGCACACGCCGCGCGCGCGTAAGGCTCGTTGTGCCAAACTGATGCTTTGTTGTTTTACGTCCTAGCTACATCTAAGGTCATATCAGGACGCCGCGCCAAACTTTTTTTTTTTTTTCGCACAACGTTGGCCGCACGCAACCAATAGGTTGCGCTGACGCCGAAAGGTTTGACGAGTCTCGACGATTAAAAGTGATTTTGCGCGTTGGCAGGAGGCCGGCGAGATACATTGTAGTGTGAAGGCCCCATAACGTGGGTCAAGCATGGTGTAAGTACATTAAACTACGTTGAAATACGTTAAGGTACAGCAGGTTTTGGTATGGATAAATACTTTATGGTACGGATAAATATGTTATGGTATGGATACATACATTACGGTACGGATAAATACGTTATGGTATGGATGCCGGTAAGTTCAACTATGTTCAACTACGTTCAACTATGTTAGCCTCCATTACATTCACCTATGTCCACTAATGGCTATGTGACCAGGGCTTTGTCCAAGGATGCTAGAGTACGCTAGAATATGTTACAGTACACTAGAGTATGCTACAGTATGCTACAGTACGTTAGCATCAGGGATGCAAATTCAGCCTCTAACGTAGCGCTCTTTTGAACATGTCCAAAGATTAAATCGGAACTCAAGGCCCACCCATGTTATTACCAAGGAGAAGTATGGACGCCGGTATGTTCAACTACGTTCAAGTCCATTCAACTACGTTCAACTACATTCAACTATGTTCAACTATGTTCAACTATGTTAGCCTCCACTACATTCAACTACGTCCACTAACATGTATGTGACCAGGCCTTAAGGGTTGCACATAGGGTTGGGGAGGGATACAGAAGGGGGGAGGGGGGGGGGGGTTAGTGGGGGTTGACAGCTGTCACTTGAATCAGGGCCATGCTCACCATAGACTGCACGAATGCATATGGGGTCCTGCTGTAGGCAAGCAGTAATGCTGATTGCAGCCTGTTGTCAGGAAGCACTAATGAAGGTCTCACCCTGTTGTAGGCAAGCACTAATGCTGGGTGCAACCTGTTGTCAGGAAGCACTAATGCGAGTAGCAGCCTGTTGTCAGGAAGCACTAATGAAGGTATCACCCTGTTGTAGGCTAGCACTAATGCTGGGGACAGCATGTTGTCAGGAAGCACTTATGCAGGGAGCAGCCTGTTGTCAGGAAGCACTAATGCTGGGGACAGCCTGTTGTCAGGAAGCACTAATGAAGGTATCATCCTGTTGTAGGCAAGCACTAATGCCGGGGACAGCCTGTTGTCAGGAAGCACTAATGAAGGTATCACCCTGTTGTAGGCAAGCACTAATGCTGGGGACAGCCTGTTGTCAGGAAGCACTAATGCTGGTAGCAGCCTGTTGTCAGGAAGCACTAGTGAAGGTATCCTCCTGTTGTAGGCAAGCACAAATGTTGGGAGCAGCCTGTTGTCAGGAAGCACTAATGCGGGTAGCAGCCTGTTGTCAGGAAGCACCAGTGAAGGTATCACCCTGTTGTAGGCAAGCACTAATGTTGGAAGCAGACTGTTGTCAGGAAGAACTAATGCAGGGAGCAGCCTGTTGTCAGGAAGCACTAATGAAGGTCTCACCCTGTTGTAGGCAAGCACTAACGCTGATTACACCCTGTTGTCAGGAACCACTAATGAAGGTATCACCCTGTTGTAGGCAAGCACTAATACTGGTAGCAGCCTGTTGTCAGGAAGCACTAATGCAGGGAGCAGCCTGTTGTCAGGAAGCACTAGTGAACCTCTCACCCTGTTGTAGGCAAGCACTAACGCTGATTACAGCCTGTTGTCAGGAAGCACGAATGAAGGTATCACCCTGTTGTAGGCAAGCACTAATGCTGGGTGCAGCCTGTTGTCAGCCACCACTAATGCGGGTAGCAGCCTGTTATTAGGAAGCACTAGTGAAGGTCTCACCCTGTTGTAGGCAAGCACTAATGCTGGGCGCAGCCTGTTGTCAGGAACCACTAATGCGGGTAGCAGCCTGTTGTCAGGAATCATTAATGCGGGTAGCAGCCTGTTATCGGGAAGCACTAATGAAGGTGTCACCCTGTTGTAGGCAAGCACTAATGCTGGTAGCAGCCTGTTGTCAGGAACCACTAATGAAGGTGGAATCTCACTGTGAGGAAGCACTAATGCAAATGACCTCCTGCAATGAGTAAGCACTAATGCAGGTGGCATTCTGCTGTTTGTGTGTTGGGGTTTTGCGTCCTGGCACATCTAAGGTCACATCAGGATGAGTACCGACTAAAGTCAGTGCCCACTCATGACGACTTTATAGTGCTGCCCCACTGGGAGACCAGGCTGCCAGCACCACGACCTGATATTCCACTCAGTCACATTATGCTAACACTGAGCAGACCACTCCTTGCCCTGTCCTAATAATACCAAGTCGATATCCATCGTGATATGACCTTAGATGTTGCTAGGATGTAACGTCCCAGCAAACAAACAAACGTATGCTGCACATCACTTCGCAAATCAAGGACACTTTAAAGGTACATAACCAGGAAGACCAAAACAATGGTTATAAGTAAAAAGACAGATAAACCAAATATCAATATAACCATAGATGGCACAAACATAGAACAAGTGTCCGAATTCATATATCTCGGACAAAAGATTACAAATGATGGGAGATGTGAGGAAGAAATTTAAAAGAAGGATAACATAGCCCCTGGAAACTAAATTTCTCGCAAGAGAGTGGTTTCAACAAGCACTGTAAGACATATGCTTAGCAAACAAGGAAACGGATATTCTGTACTGTTTTATGAGTGACACATCTATCTGCTAATTTAAGAGGGCTGGAGACACATGGACAATCTCTAAGAAAATGTACAATAATGTTTAGCGCAGTCATTTGAAGATGTGACTTATCGAAGGCAGGATGAAAATATCATGTCAAAAAGATCACCTACAAAGAAGTTCTCAGAAAAAAATTAAAAATAAAGACAAACCTTTGTGAATTGCCACTATACAGACAAGAAACTTTTATTTAGGCCACATCATTCGACAGAGTTCAATATACCGTATCATTGAGTTGGAGGGAAGGACGAATGCAGCAGAGGGAGACAGGAGACAAGTAACATCATGGTTTACAAATATTTCACAGTGGACAGGCTTGAATTATTCACAGTCTATCAGAACAGCACACCATCGGGACAAATGGAGAACCATTGCATCCAACCCTCGACTAGAGGACGGAACTATTGATTGATTGATTGAACCAGCATGGAACCATATGTTCGAAGCCCAAACACTTCGCAGGGTCTGATCCTATAAGCCTACCTTAGTTGGCAGTGGGTTTAATTCATCATTCGGTGTTGGATCGATAAGGCATTAACTCAATTTAATTGGGCATATATCACGGTGCTGCTGCTAGGTAAGCAACGCACCACAGGTTCCAGGTTAGTTCCGATGTGGTGCTCGCGCATTACTCTGCTGCAATTCGCACACCTCCGATGTGAAGTGTTGCAGGTGCCAGTGTAGTTAGTTCTTGTGCCATGCCGAGAACAATGAAGCAGAAGCTATCCTGTGCACATCAAACATTCATATTGCATGGTTTCCGATCAAATATTCCCTAACTTAGCTGATTACAATATAGCATTTACTGCAAATCAGAATAGTGTAGTTAATAACGGCCAGCCTGGTATATTTATCTTTACAAACGAAGAAGCAGAAAGTGAAAACCATGCAACTTGAGCGTCTCTCACTGTGCACTTCTTACAACATAATTACGTCTCATGGGCGTGGACCCGGAGGGAGGAGTGAGGTGTGCGGCGGGTGGGGGGGGGGGATTTATTTATGTTTTGTTCCAGTGAGTAGGCTCTGTCGACTAGCCAGTACCATGCCTATTTTGGGAACTAGTAAATTAGAGCAGTACGGTTGCACTCCATGATATGAATATAGATTGTTTAGATCTACCATCTTAATCCTACATAATCTCACAGCTTACATCCGTATTAGTGTACAATAATTTATTCTGGTAAGCATCAACTGCATCTATGGGAATGGTCTCGTGTCAGAACTCCTCCCTCTACTACCCCCTCCACCCCCCCCCCCCCCCCCCCCCCCCCCACGATCACAGACCAAAAGCATACCCTCCGGCCTCCTTCCCCACCAGTCCACTGTCCTCCCAGCTCACTAATCCAATAACCGAGCGCGGTGGCCGAATTGGTAGAGCGCGGGCCTCGCGTGCGGGAGATCGGGAGTTCAGTTCCCCATCGAGTCAAAACCAACAACTTATAAAATTGGATACTTGTTGCTTCCTAGCCTGGTGCTCAAGATGAATAGGAAATGGTAAGGACTGGTTAGCTAAGTGTCAGAATAATGTGACTGAGTGGGATATCAGGCCATGGTGCCGACAACCTGATATCTCAGTGGGCTAGCACTATAAAGTCACCATGAGTGCACACTGTCACAAGTTGGTACCCGTCCTGATATAACCTTAGATGTTGCCCGGGCGTAAAACTCCAACAAGCAACCACTAATCCAATAGGAATTTATTTGCATTGCGGAGGAAGGGGATTTGATTAAAAGTACACTGCCCATCGCACCAGTTAATTCCATGCTGATATCATGAGGAAAGAGGGGAGGGGGGGGGGGGGACTATTGGAAAAAAAACGCACTTTTGTAGCGAACCAAGAGGGTCATTGGTGGGATTTATAAGGAATAGATCAAAGGACCAACACCTTGACTTGCTATCCGGACCGCACTTCATCCACACCTCTCTATATCTCCTCTCCGCTAGCCTTGCTCCTCCTTGATATGTCTGAAAAGAGTTCCAGGAGGGGGAGCCCGCCAGCATTTCACTTTCTACTCTTACTATGTCCGTATCTTTAGCTCGCTGGTTGGTCACAATAGAGCAAATAGACATGCTCCTTTGACTCAACTTTCCTCA
Organism: Branchipolynoe longqiensis; assembly: GCA_030323885.1. NCBI lineage: Eukaryota > Metazoa > Annelida > Polychaeta > Phyllodocida > Polynoidae > Branchipolynoe > Branchipolynoe longqiensis. The sequence goes on along the minus strand of CM059193.1, from coordinate 53,534,965 downwards.
TTTCTCTTTCCTAGACTCTACCCAGGCATATTTCTCCCCCTAACCAAGGGAGTTGTGTGCTTCGGTGGGGCGCTGTACCTTATCTTCTCTCTCTTGTTCTCATTGCTGGAGCCGCTGTACCCCCGTTTGCCCGTCCCTTTCTCCTAAACTCTCGCTGCTGTCGACTGGATACAAGTGCTCTGCTACCGCCGGACCAGAGAGATTCGGTGCCGCCCCAACGCTTCGCCATTTTGAATGTTGTAAAGACATCCCCCAGCTTCTACAACAGTCCCTACTGAAGATTAATCTTCAACCAAGGATCGGACTGATTTAACGGTGCCTTTCTATATTGCTGCAGTTCTGCAGCCAATAACCATCTTAAGGTTACGAACAACCCCACAAGGAGCGCCACCTTAGACTTAGCCAGTGATGCTATGACACTGACAAAGATACATGCGGATAACATTCATTCGAAGAAAAAACACACAACAATTATCGAAGTTAAGCATGGCCGGCAGGCCAGTGCCTCAACGCTGAATAAAGACTGTATTCAGATGAATAACAGATTTGAGTAAATATTATCCTGACACTGAGGAGACCAGTCATTGCCCTGTCCTAATAATGCCTAGCGCCTGGCTAGGAAGCGACAAGTATCAATTTTTAAGTCATTGGTTTGACTCGACCAGGGTTAGAACCCACGATCTACCAACACGGGAGACGGACACTCTAACTCATTCGGCCATCCCATCTGGTCTAATGAACGACCTAATATATTAATCTCAGAAAATGACAGAAACTCAAAACCATCGGACTAGGCAACTTTAAAAGAGATATGGCTATTGAGTATATGGCTATTGAGTAATGAATTAAACCAGTATTGCTTGGACTTTTGGTTGCACTACGGTATGTATTGAACGTGATGCTAGACTCAATATTCCCTCCATCTTCACCTCATGATGTTAAACAGTCATTTAATACTAGCTGTTGAGGGGTGTAAAAGACATCGGTATGAATGGATGCTGTATTGATTGGACTGTGATATATTGGATATAATGCTGGCAGCCTTCCTCCTCCACCCTAATACATCCACACAGTCTCCCCACCCCCACACAGTCAGTAAACCCCCACACAGTCTCCCCATCCCACACAGTCAGTAAACCCCTACACAGTCTCCCCACCCCAAACAATCAGTCCACCCCCACACAGTCTCCCCACCCCCACACAGTCAGTCCACCCCGACACAGTCTCCCCACCGCACACAGTCAGTTCACCCCCACACACCCCCACACAGTCTCCCCTACCCCACACAGTAGGGTCACCACACACAAGGCAGTCTCCCAACTCCCACACAGTCTCCCCACCCCCACACAGTCAGTCCACCCCGACACAGTCTCCCCACCGCACACAGTCAGTTCACCCCCACACAGTCTCCCCACCCCACACAGTCAGTCCACCCCCACACAGTCTCCCCACCCCACACAGTCAGTCCACC